>CM035299.1:3582113-3615586 GCA_020226075.1 Hydropotes inermis
TACATGTGTTCCCCATCCCGATCCCCTCTCCCACCTCCCTCCCCATCCCATCCCTCTGGGTCTTCCCAGTGCACCAGCCCCGAGCACTTGTCTCATGCATCCAACCTGGACTGGTGATCTGTTTCATACTTGATAGTATACTTGTTTTAATGGTATTCTGTCAGAACATGACTTTATTTTTTTAGGAGTTCCAAAATCACTGCAGATGTTGACTACAGCCATGAAATTAAAGGATGCTTACTCCTTGGAAGGAAAGTTATGACCAACTTAGACAGTGTATTAAAAAGCAGAGACAATACTTTGTTCACAAAGGTCTGTCTGGTCAAGGCTATGGTTTTTCCAGTGGTCATGTATGGAAGTGAGAGTTGGACTACAAAAAAACTGAGCGCCAAAGAATTGATGCTTTTGAACTGTGGTGTTGGAGAAAACTCGAGAGTCCCTTGGTCTGCAAGGAGATCCAACCAGTCCATCATAAAGGAGATCAGTCCTGGGTGTTCATTGGAAGGACTGATGTTGAAGCTGAAACTCCAATACTTTGGCCACCTGATGTGAAGAACTGACTCATTGGAGATGCTGGGAAAGATTGAGGGCAGGAGGAGAAGGGGACGACAGAGGATGAGATGACTGGATGGCATCACTGACTCAATGGACATGGGTTTGGGTGGGCTCTGGGAGTTGGTGATGGACAGGGAGGCCTGGCGTGCTGAGGTTCATGGAGTCGCAAAGAGTTGGACACGACTGAGCGACTGAACTGAACTGAACTGAATGCTCGCTTAGCTTGTTTGTCTGTGGACTCACGTTGTGCTAATTATTTGTAAAAGCTACCAGTTCTTTTTCATAAGGGCTACTGCAGAGACACATTTTCCACTTAATTATAAAGAACTTCTCCCAGGGATATTTACTTTTTGAGGGACATCTGCATAATTTGGATAACATCACACTCCAAGGAATGGCTTTCTAATAGCAGATGTTTAGACATGGAACCCTTAGGAGAGGTGAATATTTTGAGACAAGAGTTGTCCTTTACCACTCTTTCTCCAGCTTCTTCCCCTCCCACCCCCATCCCACCTCCGTTTTGTATCCCCTGTGCTCCTATGGAATAATAGGAGAGCCCAGAAGACCTTGCAGCCTTAAATTCAAGCCTTCTTCTCAAACATGGAAATACAGATTCCAAAAATATATGTATAATTAGCCATAAATCCATGTAACTGTCTCCCTAGTGGCCTCAAGTCCTGCACTGCGCGTGGTCACAGATTTTTACGGAAATTTCATTAACACTGGAAGATGGCACTTTTTGCTAATGATCGCCTAACATTTAATAAACACAGCCCAAGAGTTTTACAACCTGTTAACTTGTAAGTGGCAGTAATTAACCAAAAATGATAAATAATTAAGGTCTAATTACATGGTATCAGTCATTTCATTTTCCAGCCTGTGCAGTAAGTGAGTTTGAACTGCCAAACAGGCTTCTTTCTCCATTTCTCTGTAGTCATCTGAGCAGGGCCTGGGGAACACTGAGGCCGCACATGCCTTTGTGGGGGAGCTGAGAGGGAAATTGGCTCATTAGATCAGTAATTGGACTGTTTCCCCTGCCAAAGCACATTCCCGTGGAATTGTCTGCGAGCTTTGGGTTTGGAAGAAGAACAAATGGGCGTATAAGCGATCCCTGACTTCTCAGAAAGACTAAGGAAGGCAAAGGCTGTTTGGAGAATGTGGTCTGTGAGACAAAGAAGAAAAAGCATGAGAGGCAGGCTACCCGAGTCCTCCTTCCGGAGACCATAGGCAGGAAGGTGCCTTCCCTCTCTGGAGCTCTGACCTGTGCACGTGTGTGTGCATTAAAGGTGGAGAGGCCACTAACAGAAAAGTTCAGAAGGTGAACGTTTACTCGTGTGGCTGATTAAAGGCGCCCAAAGAGTGCCGTCAGAACCTCTCTCTTCATCTCTCAACTAGGCTTGCTCTGTGCTGACCTCACGTTGACAGCCACTGACGCCTTGGAACTGCACATGGCTTCTGTCACATTCTAGGATCACATCATTCCAGTGCATGTCCAGGGGGAGCTGGATGAGTTGTGTCGACATGAATAACAGTTGAAATAAGGATGGTGACGCTGGTGCTGATTCTGGGAAGATGAGACTGAAAATGTTTTCTGAGCCCTTGCTACAGTGCAGGCAATTAGGTGAAATGTATTTATAAGCGTAATCTTACTTAAACCTTACAATGAGACTGGGAGACAGGTGCTATTATTATTCCTATTTTGCAGATGGAGAAACTAGTCTAGGGAGATTCATTCACAGCTACAAAGTGGTGGTGTTTGAACACCACCCTTGCGGTTATGATAGCAGCTTATAGATAGATGTTAGTGATCTTTGGGACCCCGTCAGAGCCTCAACAAGAATCTTGTAGAGTGGATATAAGTATGCCTGCATGCTGAGTCACTTCAGTAATGTCTGACTCTTTGCGACCCCATGGACTGTAGTCCGCCAGGCTCCTCTGTCTATGGGATTCTCCAGGCAAGAATACTGGAGTGGGTTTCCATGCCCTCCTCCAAGGGATCTGCCTGACACAGGAATTGAACCCAGGTTTCTTATGTCTCCTACACTGGCAGGCAGGTTCTTTACCACTAGCACCACCTGGGAAGCCCTGGATATAAATGTATCCATCCCCATTTCACAGATGGAACTACAAGCCCAGGAGGTTAAAACATTCACAAGAGATGATACACAAACACTAGGCTTCATCAGTGGCACAAGAGGTAAAGAGTCTGCCTGCAAAGCAGGAGACGCAGGAGACACAGGTTCGATCCCTGGGTCTGGAGGATCCAGGAAAGATCCTCTGGAGAAGGAAATGACAACCCACTCCAGTATCCTTGTCTGGGAAGTCCCATGGACAGAGGTGCCTGGTGGGCTACAGTCCATGGGGTCACAGTGGAACACGACTAAACAGCTGACACAGACACGCATGCACGAGGCACAGCTGCTTCTGCAAAATAAGGGGTGAAATCACATCAACAGTTTTCAGACTCTGATCCCCAGTTCCTGAAGTTCCCTAGAGAGCGTTGCCCAGGATAAAGGGGCTGGGGGCATATGATCCTTGAAGCTTTCACCACTGAGTTAAGTCAGGGAAGCTCAGCTTTGGTTAAGTTTACATCTGGGGTTTTGTTTGTGACTTCCATTTGAAGCAATTAAAAGAGGAAAAAGGTGTGGATACCCCAGCAGATGAAGGTCCCTTCGAGCTCCTGACCGCTGAGTCCACAGTCATTTCTTAGACCTGTCCATTAGAACAGACCCCCTGGGTCCTTGTCCCATCCTGAGAAGCAGCAGGGGAGGATGGGCAACTGTCTGTGGTTTCACCATTAAATAGGTGGCAGGCAAATAGAAGAGTGGACTCTGAACTTTTTCCTCGTATGCCACCGCAAGCAGAGGAGGACCAGACTCAGAGAATTCCTGGGGGTGAGGGTGGAAGTCTTCCTCCAGGAGTTTGTCTAAATGATCACCGGTGTGCTTTCTCTGAGTCTGTGTGGGGTGGTTACGGCCAACAGGTCTGAATCTTGATGCTATTACAGATTTACTCTAGAACTCTAAGGTCATCGTGTTGTCTCTCTGGGTTTCAGTTGCATTATACTTAATTATCATTTACAGTAATTTCATTGAATGCATCTCTCCCCACCTAGACTATGAGGTCCCACAGGGAAGGGTGCTCTGGCTGCCTTGGAATCCAGTGTAGCACTCATACTCAGGTAACACATGGGTATATGTTGGGTACTCATGTCAAAAGAAGGGTTGCGTCATGATGCAGGTGATCCTTCTCAGAGTCCCATCCTCCTGGAGAATGTTTGGGCTCTACTGAGCACGGATAAGTCTTGGGATGAGCATTTGGTGACGGTGAGGTGGGGGAGAAGCCTAAACAACACTGACGGAGAAACTGGGGGCCCTATTCTGCCCTCACCAGGCAGAGGAAGAGGATGGAACCCGGATGCAGCCCCTGATGGTGATGCTGTTAGTTCTCTGGGGGATGGAGTGGGAAAGGTCAGAGTGCTGGCTCAGGGAGGACTAAGTTCTGGGTGCCCCCAAAGCTGATCCCCACCTCCTTTCACCATATTCTAGGTCCAACTCAAGGCTGGGTGGAAGAAATTAGAAAGATGAGAACAAGCCTGCAGAGAAAGAGATAGAGCATCCATCCATCTGCCTTCCTCCCTGGGGGTCTTTGGTCTATGAGATGAAAGATTCAGTTGCCTATCCTGTATCAGGATTTGAAAGGACTGTGTTGCTTGAAGTAAACAGCATCTGTTGCTAAGTTCACGTGAGGACTGTGGCTCATTCCTGGGAAGGAGGGTAGGTAACCCAGCTTCTTGGGGAAACCTACCACAAATATCTCCCCGGCTCATCTTCCCCAAACATGCCCCGTCCATCCCATTCCCTTAAAAGAGGAGGCTTGGATCCTGTAGAGTGGTGCAGTTAGAACTTGGTGCAGAGAATCCCAGATGGCCTGAGGAATCTGGCTCTGCCCCTATGAAGAAGGTGTTGGGTGGCTTGGGTGGCCTGCTGAACCTCTCTGGTGCAATATTTGTCAAGTGAGAAGACTAAAGCTCACTGTTCCTCTACCTTCCGAGAAGCTAATTAATAACTCAGCCTGGCAGAAAAAATAAGAAAACTTCCCCACCCACACCCCAGTTCCCTCACTCTGCTACTGTCAGCCTTAGTGTCTCCCCAGGGGAGTGGGGCTGACAGATGGTGGAAAGAAACAGGGAGTAAGGGGTGGGGGGGTTTTAGTCTATTTTTGGTTCCTGTTTTAAAGTTCTTCAAGGAACTTCAGGAAGAGTCATTCTCCGCTCTGCTTTCTGCAT
The DNA here is from genome assembly GCA_020226075.1 of Hydropotes inermis. Taxonomy (NCBI): domain Eukaryota; kingdom Metazoa; phylum Chordata; class Mammalia; order Artiodactyla; family Cervidae; genus Hydropotes; species Hydropotes inermis. The sequence continues at coordinate 3,586,957 of CM035299.1, forward strand.
GCTCCATACCTCACACAGCTGTGAGGATACACTTTTCCAAGGACTGGAAGTAAGTATGCCAACACAGATGCACACAGGCATCTTTTCATCAGCAAGTGTATATTGGCTTTAATTATCATTTACTAATTCAAATTAAAATCCCTTATCTTGGCATTCAAGACCCTTCTAACTGTCACCTTGTGGATTCCCCTCTCGCGCCCCCAGGTCTCTCTCTTTTTCTCATTGCGTGGGAAAAGCCAGCTGGGAAAACGCGTGTTCACAAAGTGAGCAGATCACCCATCAGGATGGGACCTGGAAGCTGCTCCCTCCAGGAAGTCTTCCCTGATTTAGTGCTTGGTTAGCCTGGTGCTCCTCTAGCTATTTCCTTGACCTGCTCCTCATTATACTATATGGCAATTTCTAACTTGAAACCTTACCGGCCAGTGGTAAGCTCTATAATCATAGGAACAGATTTATCTTTATTCTCTCTGTGATCCTAGCACTCATAATCTTGACCATATGACAGGTTCAAGATAAACAGAAGCTGTTCTTAGAACTTTCCCGAGAGTTGCACCATCTGCTTGTGAAACCAATTGTAACCTCTCAAGGGAATGCTCATCTCACCCCACCTGTATTTTTATTTTGCTGTGCTAACTCCCTCAATGGTTACCATCTTCCAGGTATGCAGTCTAATGATGTCTTTAAAATAAATTTTGAAAGTGATAATAAAAATACTATGTCTTATTTCCACAGCAGCTTACAGTTTGCAAAACAGCTCATCTATTCTTTTGTTTAAGAGAACCAACCTAGTTTCAAAGGAGATCCAGCGTCCCCTCAGAGAGACTGGTTCTTTTTGGACCTGTCTTTACTCCTGTTCCCACTCGGTTGTCTTACTGGAGGAGCATCCTTCCCTCAGCACACTCCCTACCCTTGTATACCTTGATGCTGCTCCATTAAATATTTATGCCAAGATTCATTATTTGGCCATTAAATATTTATCAGCTTGTGAGCCTGTATCAGACAATATGAATTTCCTTCTCTAGGAACAGGCTGGTAATTAAGTCTGCAATCCATGAGTTTCTCTTAGGCAGCCTATATTTTTTCTTCTCTGTCCTATCCCCCTAAGACTGTCCTTCACGAAGCCATTTTACTACCTGTCCTAGCGGTTCTTTTCCGCCTAGTTATTCTGGCCATCTGTGGGTTCTTTTTATCAAGCACAGATGATTTTCTTCTCCAGAGTGGAATTTGGGAACAGGCAGACTGTGTGACTTACCATCTCTGGTGTTTTGTGGGGAAGCCTGGAAGAGAAGTTTCAGTTTAAATGAGGTTTATGGTCTAAATACATACTGCTTTCTATGGGATTTAAGAACAGAATTCAAAGGCAAGAATCCACAGGGCTATTTCTGTGAGAGGGAGGGGGCCTGTGGCAGAATAAAACATGGACTCATCTGATGATGAGCTTTACAGGGAAAACAGGATTTCTCTTGAAGGAAGCCCTCTGGGTGGGTCCCTGCAAGGACTAGGATGGGCCTGAAGTCACCATTCCAATTTGAGGACTCAATCTTTGCATCACCTCCTTTCCCAACTGTCCCTTCCTTTATCAAACCTTCATGGATTACACGGGGAAAGAAGATCTGCTCAAAGTCCTCTGTTGAGTGTATAAGAGTGGGGTGTGTGCTGCGCGATGTATGTTGAGAAAGAGAGACAGGATAGTGTGGGTCTTCAAGGCATGGATGATGGGATGTTTTTTTAATTGAATGAGTTTTCCCTTGATGAAATGGATTCCTGGACTTTGGATTTGTTCTGAGAGGGTCTTTCCTTTTAAAAAAAATATTTTTTTATTGAAGGATAATTGCTTTATGGAATTTTGCCATTTTCTGTCAACCCTCAACATGAATCAGCCATAGGTACACACACATCCCCTCTCTTTTGAACCTCTCTCCCTTCTCCCTCCCCATCCCACCCCTCTAGGTTGGTACAGAGCCCCTTTTGAGTTTCCTGAGCTATATAGGAAATGATCTTAGTAATTGTTTGGAGTTTGATTAAAGATATTAAAGTGTTAATCAGAAGAAATTTAAGTTCCCCCAGGCCTATATAGTCCTGGGCTTCTAAGAATGAAACACTCAAAAAGTGAAGTAGTTTAAGCTATTTTATCTTGTATGGCCTCCAGCAGAAATGGTCCTCCAGGGAGGCAGTTTGGTAGAGAGCCTTCTCTTTTCCTCTTCTCCCACCCAGCTACTCCAGCGTTTAAGTTGCCCTTTTTTTGACCCATGACTCTCTTCTTCCCTTCCCCAACCAGCTCAATCCCCGGCCCACCCACACCCAGCCCCCAGCTTTCTCCCAGGGATCTATTGCTCTGGCCCCATCCCTAAGGAGGAGAAACCCTCTTGGACAGAGGTGGAGGCTGAACCCTGAAGCCCAATTGATTTTTGAGTAATTGATGCAAAGATGTTAATAAAGTAACCCAGTCCTTTCCAAGTACTTTATTGGGTTTTTGACAGGCATCCTCAAGCATAAAGGAACTCATTGGGAAAGGAGGCCTTTAGAGTACCTTAATCACATGTGGCTATTTGCTCTATTTGACATATGTGACAAGTCAATTTATTTAACAACTTATTGAGCACCTACTATGTGCAAGAAGCTACTGTGCTAAGTACTGAGGTAACAATAGTGAGAAGTGAAGATTGAGCCTAACCTTCATGAAGTTTACAGTCTCAAGGGGAAAGAAAATACTCAAACAGTTATGGACTCTGAGGTGGTAATAATCATGACACTCACTGTGAGTAGAACTGCAGAGAAACTAGAGGGGCAGAGGGCATGCTGCCCTAACATATGCCTCAGTGACACATTGATTAATTTGAATTAAAGTTGCATAAGAAACAGCCTGTGCAAGAGAGGCACTTTAACCCTTCTTTCTGTCTCCCTAAAAAGTGGGAAATAAACCTCCTAAATGAAAGGTGTCTTCCTTGTACTGTAAGTTAGAAAGACATCCTTATTACCAGAGATGGGAAATTCAGGAAAACAAGCCTTGTTATTTCTCCACTCATTTATTGTTGTTAAGTCCCTAACTCGTGTCTGACTCTTTGAGACCCCATGGACCACAGCACGCCAGGCTTCCCTGTCCTTCACCATCTCCTGGAGTTCGCTCAAGCTCATGTCCATTGGTTCGGTAATGCCATCCAACCATCTCATCCTCTGTCGCCCCCTTCTCCCACTGATTTATTGTCTGAGTTCAAACTCTGTTTAGATTCTCCACTAATTAATCATCCAAAACCTAAGTTTCTTTGTCCTGTTAATTTCCCTCAGATTTGTTTTCTTGTCTAAAAAAGTATAAAAGCTGGCTGCTTTGACCACTTCTTAGGTTCCATTTTTGATACCTCCACACACATGAATTAAATTTGTTTCTTTTCACCTGTTAATCTGTCTTGTGTCAATTTTATTATTAGCCCAGCCATAGGAACTCAAGAGAGAAAGGGAGGGATTAGCCCTCCCCTACAGTTCAAATGTATTAACTATCATTCTTACTTGGCAAAGTTGTAAGTGGTAACATTATTATTCTTTTCTTACAAGAGGGGTGACCTATCGTCCTCTAGTTACTTAGAATTGAATCTCAGGAAGCATGTAATACATATTTGTATTAAAAACAAAATTCTCATGCAGATGAATAGTGAGCACATGATACTTAAGTCTTCAGTGAGGAAAACAGATCTTTTTGGTTCCTTGGTTAATAAGTTGATTTTCACCTTGACATGTGCCAATCTACCAGGTGTGTGGTGGGCTTAAATATGACAATAAGATGATTAATAAGGTCTCAAGCTCCTGGAAACATCCTGGCTCTACCACTAAGTTCTTAAAAATATCAGTTCCATTCAATCTAACCAACTCCTCCACCCTCCTCCCCTGAAATTGGTGCCCTAACTATTTTCACTTACTAGTTGCTCTTCAGTTGGAACAACTTACAGAACTGAGGATGTCCATATCAGTGGAGGATAGTGGTCCCTGGACCAGTGGCATCTGGATCTTATTTAAAATATAGATGTTGGGGTTCTACCCTAGACCTACTAAATCAAGAACTCTCTCTGTGTTAGGGGTTTTAAACAATTTCAATTATTTAACTAATTTTTTTCTTGGCTGCGCTAGGTCCTGGCTGTCTCTTCTATGCTCTCTCTATTTGCAACAGCCAGGGGCTGCCATCTGTTGCAGGGCATGGGCTTCTCGTTGAGGAGCTCAGGGCTCTAGGGCGCACGGGCTTCAGTTGTTGCGGCACGGGGCTTAGCAGCCCCTCAGCAATCTTCCCAGACCAGGGACTGAACAGTGACCGCTGCATGGGCAGGTGGATTCTTAGCCACTAGACTGCAGAGGAAGTCTTACTCCCACAAGCCTTCCAGGTAGTTCTGAGGCAGGTTCGAGTTAAGCAAACTCAGACTTGTATTGAGAAGAAGCCCATCCCTTCTTAAAAGAGATCTTCTCATTCCCTCCCATCTCTCATCTCAACTACTTTGATCCTTTAAAAATCAAGAGATTTTTTTTTTTTTGACAATCACATTCACGTGCCTTCCAAAAGAATAACAAGGTTTCTGGGTCATGAAGGTTGCTTCTCCATAATCACCCTGAAGGGAGATGTGCACAGAGTTCTGAATCACCACTCAACCCTTTGTTCTTTCTGTCCTTCAGTCTGTCAAGAAGACATTCATCTTTCAGGTGATGACCCCATGTATTTTCATTAGCTCTCCTGGCTTCACAAAAAATATGAGCTATGGTTCTAATACTATATGCGTGGCTTGGGATGGTGGTTGAAAGGGAGACGAGAAGGTGCAGTTGTACCATTTTGCTATTCAGCCAAATTTTGTGTAGCTCCTCAAGCTTCTACACATTCTTCAGCTGTGTTTTCCTGGAAGTATCTGATTCATCCCACAAAGACATCTAGGCATTTTCTTGATTACCATTAGGCCCCAAGCTTCTACCATGATGTCAGACACATAATAGGTACTCAAGGTATACTTGTGAGTAAATGAACTACACTATACTTTTCTTTAACTGTGAGTTTTGAGAAAAGACTACTAGAATACCAAGAAGCAGTTAAATTGTTTTGAGAAGAAATGGATTCATCCCTAGTAGCTGACCTCTTAAGATAAGTCAACCACTTTTAATAAATTCGGTAGATGCCTATCACCCAAATAAAATACCAACTCCTGAACAGAAATGTCAGCATAGAATATCATTTGCCGAGTGTTGATTTATATAACTTATTGTACCTGTATTCTGATAAGGTGAATTTTATCATAACTAAGAATTTAGCAAGGAATTGCAGATTCCATTATCATAAAATCATGTTTCCTTAGGTTCTCTAAGAGCAAAATAATTTAGCAAGTATAATCTGTCATACTTTAGAAATAGGAAACAAGTGGTAGGAATAAATAGGAACTTTGCTAGCTTGAGAGGTAAAAGAAGGCATCCGCCACCACATGTACACACATCCACCCACCCACACACCAACACACACACACAAAACCCTTTTCTGAAGAAGAGATGGTTGGCAGGAATGGTATTGTTGAACAGTCTAGAAATCATACACATTCACACTGGCATCGGCAGCTGTGATGCCATCAAGCCTTTCTAGCTAGTGAAATGCCAAGATTTTTGAGACCCATTGCAGGAAGTCCTCATGGGATGGGAGGCGTTAGGGCATGAAGTCAGATGGGCTCCTGGGTGAGTAAATGTAAGAAAATGAAATTAGAAGAAGTGCTTCAAGGGATGCTCTTTAGATGATGGGCTCACTCCTGACCTAGAGCAGAGCTGATCAGCGTGGTTTCAGAGTATTCTTGGGAGCCCCTTAACCTCCTTGAGATGATCTGCAGCAAAAAGCTTTCTGGTTGATTTAGTTTGAGAATCCCTTCCCCCGTTGGGATGCACATATGCTTAATATGTGCATATGCTTAATAAAGGCTCATGAAAAGTCCCACCGTGAAGAGTCTTTGTTTACCAAGTGATTTTCAAATGTAATTTGTATCAGTGAAACCTTTTGCTTATATATCAACCTGTTAGCATGCTGCAGAACTGGTAGTCCACCAAATACACTTTTGGGGAAACAAACTGTATCCTTGAAGCACAGATCTAATTAATATCCTTGGTAAAAGACCCCTTGTACTGGAAAAGCTGAAGTCTTGCTGATTCATCTGTTTGTATCCTTCACGTGCAGAGACCTCAGAGAGTCAGGGCCGGGCCTGTATCAGCTTTTTGTTGGGACATTCAGCAGGGATCTCACAGTGCTTGATGCACAATAGATCCTCAATACAGCTTGATATGCATTTGATAAGTGTTGGTCATGATACTGATCTATCCCCTGGTGTTTCTCTTTGCACCGGGATCTGGTATGTCTCTGGAATTCTGGCTTCTGCTGCTCCTTGAAATGATAGTAAGATGGATTTATTTTATTTTAGAGAACAGGATTGAAATGGCCAAAGGGAAGGAGGGCATTAATTACATCTTCTGGAGGAAAGACAACCCTTGGTTTCAGAAAGATGAAAACTGATAGAGAATAAAGATCGATAAATTTGGGGGACATTGAGTGCCTGGCCTGTTGAGGCACTGGGAGGGAAATCTCAATGAACGATTGAGTTCCTTGGTTCTGCGTTGTGCGAACTGCCGAGTGTCTATACGATTGTCAAGGTGAACAGACACCCATGCTCCAAATCTTGTATCATGTTACCTGCATAAATTTTCTTGCAACCAAAGCTTCGATGTAAATAAACTAGTCAGAGCTGTCATAATTTTAAATATAGATATTGACATTATATCCTTAATAATTAGAGTGGGAAGAAAGGAGATTTGCTCTGGAAACTTCACAGTAGATAATGAGGGGGCTTTGGGGAAAGGTGTCTCAGTTCTGAGTTATTTCAGAGAGAACTTACATATTTCCTCCTCTTTGCCGGCCCACCAAGAATCCCAGAATGAAGAAAACATGGAACAAGGCTGATGCTTATGTCACACCCTCATTAGAACTTCCCATTACCCCAAAATGAAAGGCATATAAGACCCTTGACTTAATTCCCAGAATCATCTCTTGATACCATTCTCTTCTTTTTGCAACTCTCTTTGATTATTTTGCATTCGAGAACCATTGAAAAAATTCTGTGTTTGCCTTGACAGGGTGTAAGCTTTGCCTGGAAGGTGCATCTGGTAAACTTCTCTGCAGCCTCAAGATTTGGCTCAAGTGTCCTCTGCTTTGTGAAACTATACATGTTTTTTAGGACCTTTTCAGCCAGGGGGATTTTTTTTTTCTCATCCATTCTACGAAAGCTCTTCACATTTATCTTTATTCTGATGCCATCTCAAGCATTGACCAACAGAATGGTCACCAACCCTTCATCTGGGTTAGGGTCCTGAAGGGCCCATGCTAGTCTGTGAAGTCTGAGGGGGCTTAGAGAGCCCAGGGTTGACCAGGGCCACGAGGATGAGGTCAGTGCTTCCCCGTAGGCTCAGGAAAGCAGATATTTACAAAAGGGCGCAGACCCTTTTTAGTATTTTAGCTACCTGTGAGGTCATACCAGTGCCCACCAGCTCAATATTAGTTCTGCCACTATTGTTCCTCATTGCACAGATTTGGAGTTATTTACTTGTCTGACTTAGCCATTAGACTGAAAATTCTTCCAGGACAGAGACCTTGGGTCTTGTTTATCTTTCTGTCTCCAGAGCCTAGCATGGCGCCTGGCATGGAGCAGGCCTATTGATTTCTGGGAAGAACTTATAGGCTGTCCCTAATGAATCAAGATGAAAGCATTTCCCTCCATCTCCAAGGTGGAGCCCCGAATTGGATTGGTCATATGTAAATTTACCTATTGAGCTGTTTCAGATTTTTGTTTTCCTTTATTTTACTTTGAGTGGGCACTTTTTTCCTACTATGATTTGAAAAAATCAATAAATAAGTGACTGTGATTGTTGCTCACTGTTTCATTTCTTTCTTCCTAGAATATACTGCAGGCTACTCCCCTAGTCATGGAAAGGGTAAGCCAGATCAACTTTTCTTCACCTCTTAGTGATGAAGATTCAGCAATTGGCTTTGGTTGTTATAGGTATTGATATAGACAGAGCAGACCCCATAGTTGGCTTTAATCTAAAACTATTTAGAACAAACAAGATGAGGAAAAAGAAATGACTGGGCCCAGATTACTAGACTTTTCAACATTGGGGTTTGGGGCTAAAGCCAGAGCTAATAATAGTGTCACTTTGTTTCATGTTTTGTCAGGCACTTAGTGATGAGACCCCATGGACCATAGAGTGCCAGGCTCCTCTGTCCAGGGAATTCTTCGGGCCACAGTCCTGGAGTGGGCTGCCGTTCCCTCCACCAGGGGATCTTCCCGACCCAGGGACCAAACCCAGCTCTCCTACACTGCAGGCAGATTCTTTACCATCTCTGCCTGCAGTGTAGGAGACCCTGGTTCAGTTTCTGGGTTGGGAAGATCCGCTGGAGTAGGGATAAGCTGCCCACTCCAGTATTCTGGCCTGGAGAGTTCCATGGACTATATAGACCATGGGGTTGTGAAGAGTTGGACACAACTGAGCGACTTTTACCTTCACTTTAATGATGAGAGAGTTGGGGCACTATTTGAAGATTCCCAAGCTCCCCAATCAAAATTCCAGTTTAATACTGGCTTGAGAGCTCCCAAATCTCACACCAGTTTCTAATACAGATTATTGAAGAAAGAAAACAAGGAAGAAAGGACAGCTGAAAGGAAGGAAGGATGACAGGCAGAGGAAGAAAGCTCTCTGTCCATCATCAGTGAACTAATGAACAGGCTGGGGTAATGGTGGCGGGGGGAAAGCGTGCAGTCTGAGAGTGTTCTAACAGATACTAAGCTAGGTCTGATTTTGGAGCTCACGGAAATCTGCAGTAGGGGAGGGAAATACAGATATATATTCTGAGAGACAGAACTTTGGTATTCCTCTCAGAATCTGGGTGCTTTTAGTTCTGTTACAAGGCAGTGTTGTTTCACAAATAATATTTTCAGCATCATAGCCCTTGGCTAACATTGACTGATCCAGATATCGCATTTTCACGTTGGCAGTGCGTCCCCTCCCATGCAGACCTGAAAGTGGGGCTACTGACCGGAAACTGAGAAGCAGACCCGGTCCTGTGGAGACTGAGTAATCTGTTTGCTTTGCAGGGTTGGCGATGGGGCATGGGAATGCATGCTTCCCTGGAGTTTCAAATGGGCAGGAATCACTTTTTGAGTCATTAATAATGGAGATAAAGGGGGACGAATCCAGGTATCTGACAGTGCATAGACGGGAAAGTTGGAAGCTGGATTTGTATTTAAAGTTTCATGTTTAGCAGGGAAACTAGCCAGGCACACACATAATTCAAGGTGAGAAGAGTTACAATTCATAATGTAAATCCAAATAATGTACAAAGGTGATTCAGAGAAGGAGAGGTAGGTTCTCACATTTCTGAAGGGTAGAACGTGAGATTAAGGATGGACTTAAAAGAGTAAAAGCATTTTAATTGGACTTAAAGAATAAAAGGAATTCCATTGATTGACAGTTGGTGAAAAGAGCATTCTAAGTGGAGAATGAACTGATGCATGAAGTTTGGAAAGTATAAAATGTGAAAACATTCATAATGATGGCTTTGCTTTGTGCATACAATACATGTTGAAGTGAGCAGCTATTCTGAATGGCTTATTCTTAGAGGAGTGAATAGGTAAGAACTGCATCTTAGTCTGTATCTTAAGTCTACCCAAGGTGTGAATCTGGAAACCAAAATGAATCTAAGGTTATTACTTGTAATTATCAGGTGATTCAGTGTTTATATGTTCCATCGATCTATCTCTTTTTATTATGGTTTATTATAGGATATTGAATATAGTTCCCAGAAGGACCTTGTTTATCCATCATATATATAATGGTTTGCATCTGCTAATCCCAGATTCCCAATTCATCCATTCCCCACCCTCTCCCCTGTGGCAACTGCAAGTCTGTTCTCTATATCTCACATCTGTTTCTCTTTCACAGGTAAGTTCATCTGTGTTGTATTTTAGATTCTGCATGTGATATCATACAGTATTTGTCCTTCCTTTCTTACTTACTTAAGTTAGTATGATGATCTCTAGCCCATCTGTGTTTCTGCAAATAGCATGATTTCATTCTTTATGGCTGAGTAATATTCCGTTGTATATATCTTCCTTTTACCCATTCATCTCTCAGTGGGTATTTAGGCCATTTCCCCATCTTGACTGTTGTGAACAGTGCTGTTGTGAATATTGAGGTGCATGTATCTTTTTATAGTTTTTTCCTGCTTATATGCCCAAGAGTTGGATTGTTGCATCATATAGCAACTCTTATTTTTATTAATACTTTTTGCAGAACCTTTGAGGAGTTCCTTTTGAGGAACTGTTTTTTCATAGTGGCTTCACAAATTTATATTCCCAACAGCAGTGTAGGAGGGTTTCTGTGAGGAGACTCAAGATTTATATATCTGTCTATCTTTCTCTCTCTCTCTATTTATTTTTCTATCTATCTGTCCATCCAAGAAGGAGAGGTATTGTATCACAACATGAGGCAGTGGAACGCTGAGGAAACAGGAGGTTGTTGCAGTGTAGCAAAAAAAAGGAGTGGTTTTTAGCAGATTCATTTTTAAATCCCAGCTCACTTTAGCTTTGTAAGGTTTGTTTTCCTCATTAACAGATAAAGATTAAAATTTTTTCAGGATTATTTTGAGAATTTTGGCATATATTAGAGGATGACACCTGGAACATAATAGATAATTAATATTCTTCTTCCTTCATCCTAGTTTAAACATCAGATGCTTAAATCTTATAGATCAGAAGTTTCAGCATTAGTAAGAGTTATGCAACAATTATTTACCATCCAATTCGTTCCATCCATTCTTGGCTAACTAACTGAAGACAAAGTGGGCATTGAGTTCTGTTCTTCAGAGACTCAAGAAACTCCATGAGAAGCCTGTCTAAAGGAAGATAGGGTTCCTGGTCGCAAGTACACTCCTGGGAAATGGAGGCATGGAAAATCCCTTGGTTCTGCCTATTTCAACAAGACTGAGTAATCTTTATAGATATGGTTATATGTCTTTAGATATAGCCAAACCTAAGCAGGAGCCCTGCGTAGGAGCCCATGGATTTATAATTAACTTGGCTAGGGCCCTTTTAGCTTTATTCAAACTGTCTTTGACTGAAAGACTCCATTTTCTTCCTCTTTCAGGTCCAGATGTGAGACCTTTTAGCTTTTAACCAACGAAGACCCAAATGCGTCTTTCCTGAGTTACTGTAATGAGACTTTTGGCTCCTGCTTTATGACAAGTAAATGAATTTGCCATTTTGGTGACTGGTCGCTTCAGGGAATGCTCTGAACACTTGCGTGACAATGCCTCTAACATGCTAGGTCATTAACAACAGTTGTCCAGGGGCTTCCCTGGCGGCTGGGTGGTAGAGAACCCACTGCCTGTGCAGGGGACACAGGTTTGGTTTCTGGCCCCAGAAGGCCCTGTATGTGCCCCGACCGCTGAGCTGTGCCCTTGCCCACAGGCCACAGCTCCTGACGCCCAAGTGCTTCAGCTTGAGAAACAGTGAGGAGCCCAAACACTGCAGCCAGAGAGCGACCTCCACTCCCTGCAGCTGAGCAGAAGCCTGCGCGCAGCCCGGGCCCAGCACAGCCAAAAGCAAACACGTAAATAAACAGTTACAGAAAAACAAGAACAGTTGTCCAGCTATGAAATTAGCCTCTGACTAATATTGCAACAGGAAAATCATTATGTTACAAAAAAAGGGAAATGACATTCATACTCTGGGCCCCATTTTACTGAGAGCTTTAAACATGGAAGGTGTGGAATTATTGCTACTTGGCAAGAAAAATGCTAGTTCAAATACTTTTGTGAGTTTTAGAGGACTAAATGATGATCTCCAAGACTGACCATCTAGAAGAATCTCAGAAGGTGTTTGCTTGTGTGCAGACACATGTAAAACACCCAGTCGCATTCTGCCCTGCCCTGGAGCTAGGTCTTGGCATTGAGTTTAGTCCCCAAATTCTTTGAGAACCTGAGTGTTTCTATCATTCTCTGTACCACCACCAAATAGCGTGTCTTTCTGTGGTATTCTATGAAAAGTTCTTCGGTCAAGTTTCTAATTGGCAGGATTTGTTGTGACTAACAGGTTTCTGGGTGGATTTCCACAGAAGCATTCAGAAAGGAGTAAGAAATAGCCTTGTGGACCAGGCAGACTTTCCCTAAGGCTGTAACATTTGAGCTGGGCTTTGACAGGAAGTGGGAAAAAAATGCCTGGGAAAGAAGACTAAAGGACATTTAAGTAACAGAAACAGAATTAATCCATTCAACAGATAGTTGCAATAATGTGAAAGTCTTACATTAGAGAAAATATAAGCGCCATGGGGGCACACAGCCAAGGGACTTAATCTAGCCTTGGTTGTGAAGAAAGGTCTCCCTGAGAAGAATTAAGTCAGGCAAGTGGTGGTGAGAGAGTGTGACTGCAGGCAGAAGGATCAGGAAGCGGAGATCCAGGGATGAGAGAGAATTTATCTTGCTAAGGAAAGTGAAATTCTGTCGGCCAGCCTGGAGTGTGCCGTGGAAGGGAGCAGAGGATGCAGGATGAGCTGGGAGCCGTAGCTGAACGATGGAGCATGAGAAGTCGTGCAAGTCATGTCAGATCATTGAGATTTTTGTCTTAAGGCAGTGACGTATCCCTGAAGAATTTTAGGTGAGAGAGACACGATTGCTTACACAGTTAGGAAAAGTACTAAGGTGGCTGTAAGGACAAAGGATTAGAGTGAACAAAGACTAGGGACTGGGTGACCAGTTAAGAAAACCTCTGAGTAATGGCTGAGCAATATTCCATGGTGTATATGCACCACAGCTTCCTTACCCATTCGTCTGCTGATGGGCATCTAGGTTGCTTCCATGTCCTGGCTATGATAAACAGTGCTGCGATGAACATTGGGGTACACGTGTCTCTTTCAGATCTGGTTTCCTTGGTGTGTATGCCCAGGAGTGGGATTGCTGGGTCATATGGCAGTTCTACTCCCAGTTTTTTAAGGAATCTCCACACTGTTTTCCATAGCGGCTGTACTAGTTTGCATTCCCACCAACAGTGTAAGAGGGTTCCCTTTTCTCCACACCCTCTCCAGCATTTATTGCTTGTAGACTTTTGGGTAGCAGCCATTCTGACTGGTGTGTAATGGTACCTCACTGCGGTTTTGATTTGCATTTCTCTGATAGAATTCATTTGAATCAGTTCTAATGAGATGGATGAAACTGGAGCCCATTATACAGAGTGAAGTAAGCCAGAAAGATAAAGACCAATACAGTATACTAAGGCATATATATGGAATTTAGAAAGATAGTAATGATAACCCTATATGCAAAACAGAAAGAGACACAGATATAGAAAACAGACTTTTAGACTCTGTGGGAGAAGGCGAGGGTGGGATATTCAGAGAGAACAGCATTGAAACAAGTATACTATCAAGGGTGAAACAGATCACCAGCCCAGGTTGGATGCACGAGACAAGTGCTCCGGGCTGGTGCACTGGGAAGACCCAGAGGGATGGGATGGAGAGGGAGGTGGGAGGGGAGATCGGGATGAGGAACGCATGTAAATCCATGGCTGATTCATGTCAATGTATGGCAAAAACCACTACAATATTGTAAAATAATTAGCCTCTAACTAATAAAAATAAATGGAAAAAAATTAATAATCTAAAAACAATAAAAAATAAAACCTAAAAAAAAAAAAGAGAGAAGGAAGGTCTCTGAGTAATCCTGTGAGGTGACTGATGATGATCTGGAATAGATGCTCACAGTGGGATGGAGAGACGTGAAATATGGAGGTGGGAGCAACGGAATTTGCGTGCATGTGAAACAGAAGAGCCTGCTGTGTGTGGAGAATGTCAAGCGCCTCATTATAGATTGAACACAGGGTGCATGCATGTGTGCGAGGAGAGATGAGCTTGAAAAGGCGAGTTGGAATCAGATCATAAAAGGCCTTGGCTGTTCTGAGGAGTTTGGCCTTATCATGAGGATTTACGAGCTCTGCTCTCTAACTTCCCATGTCTTGGTAACCTAAACTGTTCTAAACATCTATTATAGGATTCCAATTTCATTAGCATTTTAACACATTACCACATTTTCACCCTTGAGCGGCCAAGCATGGTTATATCTTCATATTGGAGAGTAAGTCATAATCAGACAGTCCAATACTTTCCACTCCATAAGGTTATTTTTTCAACGTTTCCTGTTGTGTAATCGCCAGCTATCTGCTCAGTTCATGTTGAGGTCTCCCTTACCCGCACTGGCAATTTCCATATTGTATCACCGCACAAGAGAGTACTCAGCGTGGGATTACAGAGCGTCGGAGCTGGAGCTGATCACTGAGAACAACCCAGTTCAATCTCTTCATTTTACGGTTGGAGCTCAGGTGGGTAAAATGATTGGTCCAGGCAAATGCAGCTATTTTAAGCGCAGAAAAGACTCACTTGAGTGTTTCTTCCAGCCCCGATTCCTGGGAACGACAGTGCCTACACGCTAGGTCTCACCTGGGACCACTGTCTACCCGTTCCTCAGTTATCTTGGACCGAGGAATAATTCTGGTTGAATTCCTTCGAGCAGTTCTCGAATTCCTTTGAGCAGTTCTCTTCCACTCTACTTTGTTTCCACTCTTCTGCTCAAAATACTTAGCTTGCAAGCTGTGCTGTATTTTCTTGTGATGGAGGAGTTTTAAATGGGCGATTGGGCCCTTCTGGGAAAGTATGGGAAAAACTGTTGAAGAATAACAATTGTCATTAACATTTAGAGGAGTACTAAATGTTCCAGTCACTGGCTTAGGTGTTTTTTTAGCTTTTATTAACCTGCATAATTCTTACAACAGCCCTATAATGTAGTTACTGGTAATTTTATTTACTTACTTTATAAATATGGAAACTGAGGTGTTATCAGCTGACCCATGTCAAATTGTGACTGAGTGATGGTGCTGGGATTTGAAGCTAGATGTTTGGACAATAACCACTGCACAATTGTGCTCTTAACTGTTACGCTGCAGAGCATTCAGATTGAAGAAAACGTTAAAAACTGAAATGCCACTGTCATCTCATCACACATTGCTATTAACATTTGTCAGTTTGTTGACTTTTGAAGCTTATTGAGGTAGCATTTATTATTCACAGTGTTGCCATCATTGGAATAGTTTTCTTTACCTCTGTGAGCCCACAGCCATAAATGGGAGATTTTACTAAGCTGGGGTTGGAGTGGCTGTGCCTATGTCATATACAAGCCAAGAAGATGAAGACAGTCTGCAGTGAAAGCCCCAAGCCGTGACCTCATGGAGAACAGCACCTGACTTCTGATGGCTTTTCCCTCTGTGGGTTCACTCGTTTGTGAAACCCAGTTGAATGTCTCTTTGTAGCTTCTGTTGGATGTTGCCTCTTTTTTTCTAAAGAGGTTTACCAACTCATCTGAAACTTTCCTAATTCTAAACAGTATGGTTCTGTGGGACAAAATTGACAGCAAGAGCCCTTGACAGTGGATTAGGGAAGGGACCAATTCTCTGATAAGGGACTTCGGACTGGGGATGTCCTGTGGTGACTGTCCCCCCTCATATGAGTGCAGAAATGGAAGAGAGCTGACATTTAGCTTACTGCCAGCTGCTGCTAGAAATACAGATACGGATAATTTATCTACAAATAACAATAAAAAGGCAGACCTCCCTCCTCAGGCCATACTCTGAATACAGGGGAGATTGATAATAATATTCATCAGTTATTCTTTATAGCAGTATTTTAAGTGTTTTTCTTTAAATCGATTCCTGTTTCTCATGATAACCTTGTGATTTAAACAGGTGGCATTTTTGTTTTCCACACAAATAAACCAAGGTTCAAAGAGGTAATTATTCAAGTCGTGAAAATATTGAGAATAATAAATGCTTTCCTAAGAAGCTTCAAAACTCAACAAATTGGTAGATGTTGCCAATAGTAATA
Source organism: Hydropotes inermis (assembly GCA_020226075.1). Classification (NCBI taxonomy): domain Eukaryota; kingdom Metazoa; phylum Chordata; class Mammalia; order Artiodactyla; family Cervidae; genus Hydropotes; species Hydropotes inermis. The sequence continues at coordinate 3,602,929 of CM035299.1, forward strand.
CAAACGTGTTGTGACATCGCTATTTCAGTTTTAGATGCATTGGCTTGTAAGAACTAGTAGCATAGAACATTTTGTCCATGCTTAATTTGTGAAGATAATCATTTTTTAATGTTATAATCTCTATTTCTGATCTGCTTTTGCCTAGGGAGATGGAGTTAATAGATTAAAAGTAGATGCTTTATGAAGTCACATTATGCATGGTCTGGACACAGCTGCCAAAATTCCAAGCTACCTGGTAATACATTACCTTCAATTTCATATGCATTAGTGGAAACAATAATAGCTGACATATACAGGATATTTACTATGTGCTGTACACTCTTCCTAGTTCTGGGTCTAATCATCTCACCCCTAAAACCACATTCTCAGATCCCTCACTTGGGTCACTCATTGTCCCTTACTACAGTCTCTTTGACACCCACAGTTTCTTGTTGGAATGTTCCTTTCACTCTCCTGTTTTACCTAAAATATGTCTGTTGCCTGAGGGTGTTGTATCCTCCACAGCCTCATTGAGTTGCTGTTCAGTCGCTCAGTCGTGTCTGACTCTTTGCAACCCCTGGGACTGCAGCACACCAGGTTTCCCTGTCCTTCACCATCTCCCAGAGTTTGCTCAAACTCATGTCCGTTGAGTCAGTGATGCCATCCAACCATCCTGTCCTCTAACATCCCCTTCTCCTCCTGCCCTCAATCTCCCCCAGCATCACGGTCTTTTTCAATGAGTTGACTCTTTGCATCAGGTGGCCAAAATATTGGAGGTTCAGCTTCAGCATCAGTCCTTCCAATGAATATTTAGGGTCGATTTCCTTCAGGATTGACTGGCTTGAGCTCCTTGCGGTCCAAAAAGAATAGCTTTATTGATAGGGCTTTTTTTTTTGTCATATGTCACATTCTTCCAGACCAGCTGTTGGAATAACTAGATTTCTTCTAACCATTGCTGCTCTCCTGCGTTTTGCAAAAGTTTGTTGTTGTTCAGTCTCTTAGTCATGTCCGACTCTTTGTGATGCCATGGATTGCAGGGCTCCAGGCTTCCCTGTCCTTCACTGTCTCCCAGAGTTTGCTCAGACTCATGTCCATTTAGTTGATGATGCCATCCAACCATCTCATCCTCTGTTGCCCTTTTCTCCTCCTACCTTCAATTTTTCCCAGCATCAGGGTCTTTTCCAATGAGTCAACTCTTCGTATGCAAAAGTTTATGTTCTTTGAAATACACTGATTGCTTCCTGTTTTCTCACCATGGTTATCTACCAGCACTCTCATCACTGTCCAATTAGGTTCCTGGGTCATAGTTTCACTCTATGTGATCTATTCTCATTCCTGGAAATGTCAAAATCCTGATGGCTAACTCATCCAGCATTCTAACCTCTCAATTTCTTGACGTTAATTACCTCCAATGAATTTTATTTCCACTCCAGTTCAGCCACTTATTCCCATGACCACATCCTAGATCCACATTACTTGAAACCACATCATTTTCAGAATAGCTGATGCAAACATCTATTCTTGAGTCTTCATATCTTTCAGTCCATGGATCCCACCTCTATAATGCTTCTTTAAGTTTGCTTCTTTTTTTGTACAACCTGGATTCAATGGGCCATCATTATAATCACGACATCACAAAAGCTCTCAGTGTTTTTGCTCTTCACCACCTCATATTATCTGCTATCTAAATGAAACTGATCCAGAATTTCTCCTCAGTGCCTGGACAGAGGCATCAGAACACAACTAGGGAAAACTAGGATCTCAGACTTCAAATATACTTCTAACCCTCTGCCCCAGTCTTTGCTGTGATTTTCTGGACAGCTTGCTTCTTCAGGTTAGGGGGTAACTGCATTCAGACTCCTCGTTCCTTGTGATTGAGTCACCTTCCAGCCCATCTAACCTTCATCAATGAAGCGGAAAAGGCATCACATCTGTAAACCCATCTCTGCCTGTGCTGTCTTCTCCTTCCCTCCTGTTACATCTGAAAAGGGCTTTCCTTCTTTTCACAGTAGAGGTCAGTCCTTTCCCAAAGTCCCTCACTCAGTCTTCATGCATTTCCTTTTTCTCCTGCAGTTCATCCACCTACTTCCTGTTGCACCAGCCTGTCCTCTCGGGATCCATCTCCGCCCCTCACAAATGTCCTCTGCCGTCCCCTTTTCTCAGACAACCTTCTCCTGGATTCCGCATCTCTCATAAGTTACCACCACGCGTCTTGCCATGTTCTCACAGCCAGCTTCAAAACCTGTTGTCCACGCAGGCTAACTCAGTTTACTCCAAGCACACCACAGTTTACTCCAATCAGGATTTTCCCAACAATCCAAAGAAAATGCTCTTGTCAAGGTCAATTATAACCACCTCAATAATTTCAATATTAGGTCCAATGGCAGTTTTTCTACCCAGATCTTATTAAATCCCTTAGCTTTAATCAAAGTTATTTTTCTTTTTTCCCAAGTCACTTTTAGTAATTCCTCTTCTCTCCAGCTGCTTTTTCTCGGCCTTTTTTGTATTTTTCTTCTTTTACCTGATCTCTAGGTGCAGGAGCACCCCAGGCCCGTTCTCCTTCTTTCTGTGTAGACTTTCATTAGAAGACCCTTTCTGTTTTCATTGCTTTAAATGCTGTGCATGTGCTGATAATGTCTAAATGTCGGTCTCTAGCACAGATTGCTCTTAGATCTCCAGATCTGTGTACCCGCTTACCTACCTGATGTCTCTTTTTTAACATGCCCCAAATCTCAAAGAATCGTGTTCTTTCTCTGCCCTTTCATTTCATTAAATGACACTGCCATTATCCAGTTGCTCAAAGCAACACCCTTATAATTAAGCTTGAGTCTTTGCTCTTTAACTTCCAAATGCTTATCAAAAGTTTTGTCACTCCTATTTATGAGAAGGGTTTCAGATCCATAGGCTTCTACCAATCTTTCTCTCTCCCACACTCTCCCAAAGGCTCCATCATCTCTCTCCTGGGCTTCTGCAGTGACCACTGAAGATGTGGCCTTCACTGAATCTCCTGCTTTCAGCACATCTCTTCTTCACAGAAGAGCTAGTGAATGCTTTAGATACATGAGTCATGCGAAGTCTGTCTTTCGCCTTTAATGCGCCCGTGGTTTCCCTTCACACTTAAAACTCCGCGCCTTCTGGGCCTGCAGATGCTATATAATCTGGCCCCTGTTGACTTAGCCAGCATTATTCTCCGCCCTTCTCTTGCTTCAAGACCACAAAGGAAGAGTTGGGCCCCAGTGTGAATCCTGTTGCTCTTCTTAAACCTTGTCCATTTTCATTAGTATTTACAAGTTGTGATTTTAAATGGAATGTTTGTTTACATCCGTATCATGTCCTTCTTCCACTAAATTGTAAGCTCCATGACCTCAGTGGCTGAAGCTGTCTTAGTCACTAGTACATACCAGCGGGTGGACAGTGTATACCTTATAAATAACCCCTGAGTGAAAATGAGTGTTGATGGACAGCAGTTATAAGGTGTAGATCTATTGTGGATAAATACCATATTTGGTTTAATGAATCAATATTTAGATTGTACCTTAAACTACATCTCAAGTGAATGCTGAGGTCTCTGCAGCATATACTATATTAAACACACACTGTTATTGGTGGTTTGATGCAATCATCACCACTGTCGTGTTGGGATTGCCATCACAATCATTAGTAGTTTATTAAGCATATTTATTGAATTCTGAGAATTGTGCTAGGCACAAAGTTAAAAAAAAAGAGATGACACATTGTTTATGGGAAAGAAAGAGACATTAAAAGGGGAGCAATATTCATAAAAGGCTCTGTGATTAGGACTTTGAGTCAAGTTCCCTTTGATGACAGAGGAATGAAGACAAGTGGTTCCAGGTACTTTTACATGCAAATATTATCTTTATGTACCCAAAGCAGCACTTGAACACCAGAAAACAGAAATGTAAGTCATAGTCTCTTGTCTCAAGGAACTCATATCCTGGAGAAATTAACTGCAGCATTCTTATTATATTAATCTACACTCCAAATAAAGGATGTATTTCTGTTTTTATCCATAACATTGCTGCCAGATTAATAAGAATTTTCAAGATCTTAATGGATTGATTTCAGCATAATTGTAACTATATTAATTCAGTGCAATTACCTCTCAGTAAAATTTAAATGAAGCTAAATTGAAGAAATTAGAAATATTTGAAATCTCTAGTTGGAAGCCTGGAGGCATTGTAACCTCGTCTATTTTCATCTCAGTGTATTTGTAGTTAACCTCTAGGTAGATGGTGAGTACGTTTCTTGCAAGTTGAAGAGTTTCACACCCTATCAGCACTTCAGAACTTGGATTTTGCAAAGCAATCAAGAAAAAATAAAGAAAACTGCACACACACACACAAAACCAAACCCTGAGCTGCCAACCAGGACAAATGTACACAGTCGTTGAACACATTTTGAGTGCTTTATTATAAACTGTTGCCCACAAGAAAACATTTAGATTTAGGGAAACTAATATAAGGGTAATTGAGGCCACAGGGGAATTATAAAAAAAGTTTTCAAAATATTAGTAAAGAACTGTGACTTAGAGGGATTAACATCATGCTGTTAAAAAAAAAAAAAAATACCTGGGCTCCGAACTTGGAGGATCAGCTCTCGCCAGTATGTGCAGCTCCACACTGGTCAGGCCCCTTGATCTCTGGCTCCTGTTTTCTAGTGATTCCTGCTCTTCTGACTTGATGGTGCAATTGTGAAGATCTAATGAATGTGGAAGCACTTTTTCAACTATTAAAACCTTTGCAAATGTAACTAAGAGGGATGATTGGAAAAGCACTTCATAACCATATTGAAACAAGTAGAAGTAATCTGGTAGCAGAATGTCTGAGGACAATGTCCAATTTATGAAAATTGGCTCAAAAATATCCCCAAAGTCTCTAGTTTTATAAATATACTTGTTCTGTTTCTTTTGGCTACTTAAAAAAAGAATGTTGACTCAACTCTTTTATCGCACATTTACTCATGTGTAAGGCTCCATGAGACGGTCCATGAGGGCTAGTAAGACACAGGATGTTGATGAACCATTCTCTGTGAGTTCCAAATCAGATTGGAAAGGAAGGGAAGGTAAAGCAAATTTTAAATGCTCCCATTGCGGTAGATGCTTTTCATATTATATCTCACATATGTGCTGTAATAAATTAGGGAGAATTTTTTTCCATTTATCGATGCCAAAAAGGTTGACAGATGCTAAATGAGTGTCTGAGGTTAGGTTTGGAAGTTCAGATTGAAAAACTCAAATTTTTTTTTTAAGTCGTGTACTTTCTATTATATTCAGAGTCCCCTTTTGTTAAGTTTAAAATGAGTCATAAACAAAAATATTGTTAAATAGATATTGACTGTAAAGTCAGTTGTATAAACAGTACTCTTTCTGAATCTCCTGCACCTCTCCAGTCCCTTGCATGGCTATTTCCTAGGTTTCTGCTCAAATAGCACATTTTCAGACAAACTTTCCTGCCCACTCTGTGTAATGACGGGTCGGTCTCATGCATCCCATCTACATTCTGTTCTGTCTTTGCTTTCAGTCGCTAAGTCATGTCTGACTCTTTTGCGACCCAATTGACTGTTGTCTGTCAGGCTCTTCTGTCCTTGGGATTTCCCAGGCAAGAATACTGGAGTGGGTTGCCATTTCCTTTTCCAGGGAACTTCCCAACCCAGGGATCGAACCTGCATCTCTTGTGTCTCCTGCCTTGGCAGGAGATTGGATTCTTTACCACTGAGCTACCAGAGAAGCCCCATTATGGAAATAATACCATAACACTCGCCTTTCTCCTCAGTTATCTTTATTTATCAGGAGGACAGCATAGCATGATGGTTAGAAGTACATAATATAGACCAGTGCTCTCCAATAGATAGACAATCCAAGTCACATAAATTTTAAATTTCCCATTGGTGGTGGTGGTACTCAGTCACTCAGTCCTGTCTGACATTTTGTGACCCCCTTGGACATCTTCCAGGCCAGAATACTGAAGCAGGTTGCCATTTCCTACTCCAGGGGATCTTCTCGACCCAGGGATCAAAACCACATCTCTTGTGTCTCCTGCACTGGCAGGCGGGCTCTTTACCACTAGCACCACTGTACCCACACCCAAAAAAGTCAAAACAAACAGGTAAAATTAATTTTAACAATATATTTTATATAACCTATTATATATAAATTATGGTCATTTCAATGTACAATGAAGATACACACATAAGCAAGAAGATAGTTTACATTATTTGTACTGTCTTCAAATTGTTTGTTTGTTTTATACTTACAGCACATAGCAGTTTGAATTAGCCACATGTCAACTTCTCGATAACCAAATGTACCCATGGCATTCACATTGGAGAATGCAGCCGTAGGGTAAATCTGCCTGGGTTCCATCATTAGCTGTTTAACCTAGAAATTAAAAATTGTTAGAAAAGGGTCATTATTCTCTCTGTAATCTCAGCGCCTGTAACAGAGTATGGCATATGGTAGAGGTTATTGATTATGGCAAATGTTCATGGTTAACATGGTGGAAGAGGTAAGCTTTAAGTCTGATTTTGAAGTGTGAGTTGGATTTAGACCTGCATAGAGAAGAATGAAGACAAATCTAGGAGTTCAAGGGTCATGGGCACAATTAATAACAAATGGCTTGATTTTTATACAGAGAACAATACACAAAATCATCTCTCTGTGAGGAGATGTAGAGGCAGAATGATGAATAAGGTGACTGTTGATAATCAACACTGAAAACTCTGCTGAGTGATTGCAATTCTGAACAGGGTTTTGGGGACCAGACAGACCTGATTGGAATCCCAGTTCTATCTGGGCAATGTTGGTGGGCAGCTTATTCAGTTGTTCTTTGCCTGACTTTCCTCATACATGAAATGGAAGATGTTCATCCTTACACATTTACGGATTAAAGTAGATGCTATATGCAAATCCTTAGCTGTGTAGTGTGCATTCAGAAGTCTTAATCAGTGTGGGTGATCTAATTGCCATTGTTATCATTTTATTAATTATTTCTACATTAGATGTAGAGGAGCCCGCAGCCTTGAATTCTAGACTAACAAGCTGCACTGTAGTCTCCATAATCACGTTGCTGTTACTGATTATCCGCCCTCATCGCTTCCCTGAGTAAACCCCTCAGAAAGTCCTCATCACCTGCACACAGAAGCCCAGGCACCTTCTCAGGCACCACGGCCTCAGCAACATAGTCCCCCTAACTCTTTCCACATTGCACTTTAGCCACACTGAGTCATGTAGAATCTCCTGAATAGTTTACACTGGTTAATGCGGTTCTGTTTTGGAGCATATCATCCCTCTGCGATTGTTATGCACTTGTGTGTCTGGAAAATGATGTCATACACCCCAAAAATCATCCCGGGTAATTTCAACCTGAGGAAAGACAGAGATACTGGGCCACATCTCCTTAGAGAGCATTTTGTAATACCATTTCTTATTTACACGTCAATTTCCTTCAATAGGTTGCCAAATATTTAAGGGAAGGAGCCAAGTTCTATTTATGTGTGTATCCCTTGTGTGCAGCATGATATAGATGTTCAGCTAATACCTGTTAATTGAATGAATGTCTGTGCTTGAGGCAGTGAGAAGCTCTTGAAGACTGCTGGGCTACCAAGGCTTTTGTTAATGTCTGGACGACTATATCTCAATTCCTATTTGCATAACTCTTGAACTGATTATCTGGAAACCCCATCCTTTCTGAAACAACTGCTGTCAGGGCCTCCCATATGAGAAAAAGATTAAAACCTGAACCAGCTTCCCTGGTATTCATCTTCCTCGGCAAAGCTTTAACTGCTGCTGGCTTATAAGGTGGGATTTCCTAATTGTGTTTAAATCTCCTATCTACTGCTGGCCATAGATGTGCTAACAAATGAAAGTTTCTGTGTGTGCGGTGGAGGGGGGGAGAAAGTTTTGCCTCTTATAGCAAGGAAATAGTTTGAGGCTATGTTTTAATTAAAATGAATATCTGCGCTATCTTAATGTTATTGCCAGTTAAGTGTAGCAGGGTGATTTAGAGTTCTATAACACAATTATACTCTGGTAATGAAGCTCTGCAGAATTATCCTTGGAATTTAGAATGCAGAAGGGAGCAGTAGCTCTCATTTGTAACCGTGTTACGGCCTTTATTGTTACAGTATTTTCTGTCTTCCTCAAAGATTAACTCAATCGTATTTAAGTCTTTGGCTACGTTACAGAGAGATAGAGAAACTGGGCAATGGGAACTGTTTTACTGTCCCTGCAAGCCCATCTTAATGTTTTACTGAAGGGACAGAATAGCAGGGAAATTGCGTCAGAGCATCACCATTTTTATCGTTCTTGCTCTGGCCCTCCTGACTAAGCCCCCCCAGGCTGGCCTGTGCAGTTCCTGGCTGGTCCTCACTTGAGCCCGTGTGAAGGTCAGAACAAAGTTTCCAGGGCCACCAGGGACGGCTGCGTTTCAAGGAGGAAAGCAAGCCCAGGAGGTGGTGCTGTCCTCGGTGCTGAATGGCAGAGGGCTGCCATTTCAGGTGTGGTGAGAGCTGCTCTGGCGGAAAGAGGGGTGACGGTGGTTAAAAGTGTGAATTCTGGGGACGAACCCAGAATCCATTACATCTCAGCTGTGGGACCACAGAGAAGTCATTCAGCTTCTCTAAGCCGGTCTCAGTTTATTGATCTGTAACATGGGGTGATGGTAGAAATGGCTTCATTGAATTTTTGTGAGAGTGAAAAGTTATACGTGAAGCTTAGAAGAGTGGCTGGTATATGGTATGGGCTCCGCAGGTAACAGAAACTCAACTGTTGCACGGATAGCTAACCCTTGACCAGCCAGGGAGTTTTCCCAAATGGCATCATCTTCAGATTGGCAAAAACCAAGTTATTACACTTTATCTCCCCTAAACTTGCACTTTTTTGAAAAATTCAAAAACAAATTTGATTCATTTTAACCCGTATTTAACACCTATTATGTATAAGATCTTTCACTAAGCAATTCAAGTAATACCAACGTGAAGCATATGTTGGATCTGTCTTCAAGGATCGTGCAGCTCAGTAGGTAAAGGCAGGCATGCAGAGTGAGACAATCTGAACAAAAGAACATAGGAAGTAGTAATGCAAGGTAAGAAGTTGTTTACCTCAATTAGGGAGGATTTTAATGACGGAGTGACATTTGAACTGAACCTTGGGGGACAAATAAGAATTTTATATGCAGAGAATGTTGGGGAGGGACTCCAAAAAGGTCATCTGGACCAAGTTCAGATTTAGCGAAGTACAGAGAATGAAGGGAGAATGGGGGAAATCTGTTGTGACTTTGCATAGTATAGTGTGTCTATCTGGGGAGGGACTGTAACATGGAAAAGTGTGCAAAGGTCAAAGTCAAATCATTTTCCTTCATGAAGGCAGGCGAAGGAGTTTGAACATCACTTTATAGGAAGCTGAGGGTTTTGAAGGACAAGCCCACGATGTGACTACAACTAGTATGTGTGCTTCTGGTTGACCTCTGCTCAAGGATACCAGATGCTGTTAATTCTCTAATGCTGTCTCCACATCAACAGCCTCAACTCTGAGAGCTGGGACAGCCTCCCTTTCCCCATTCTGCCCACAAAAAGATTGAAGCTAAATTTTAAAGTGACGAAATATACTTTCTTTTTCTCCATCTTAATAACTGCTTATTTAGCATTTACTATATTTCAAGCACTGTATTCAACTATTTACATACTTTAACTCATAGCAACTGTATGAACTTTCTACTATTATTGTACCCATTTTCCAGATGAGAAAATGTATGTTTATAATGACTAGATAGCTAGCCTACTATTAAGTCAGCTAGTAGGCAGTAACCCTGGAGATGAGGTCTGTTTTCAGACTGCTCAAGCATTCTTCTGCCTGCCCATGAATGGGGTCAAGTAAGTGACAGGTTGTTAGGGCCTTGAAGGTAGCATCTTGTTGATGTTGAGACGTGAACTGTACAAGCAGGTGACACCAAGTTCCAAGTCACTTGACTGCCCCAGGTCCTTACTTTCTTCATTAGTAAAATGAGATGATGGATCTAAAACTTTTCATATTTATATACAACTTAGCTGTCTGTTCTGTCATAATTTATTAGCTTTGACCTTAACAAGTATCCATGAAAGGGGCCTTGCCCCATTTCACATACGGCAGAATACAGGCTTAGAGAAGTGACTTTTTCTAGCCCCTTGCAGCCAGGAAATATCAGGGCCAGGTGAGCACAGGTCTTCCACCAGCCAGCACAATGCTTCCCCCACCACTCCAAATGGAAGCTGTTCCCAGACCCAAATGTTTGCCATGATTAACCTACACCATGCACTTAGTTTTTTTAAAGTCTCTGAGTCTTAAATTATCTCAAATTATTTTCTAAACCCTCACTGACCCTTTTAAAATCAGGATATAGCACCATCTCTTCAAGTTATCTTTGCATAAGCAAAATAAAGGCCCTCTAAATGAGTTCGTGCAGAATGCTTCTCTTCAATATGTATGCTCTGGGAGGGGAGTTATAGCACATTTCTTCCTGCACCACTGAATGGATGGCATTAAGAGTAATGCCCCTAGATATTTATATCACAAACTTCCCTGTGTTCATCCTCCAGTGGGATGCTGTTAAGCCAAGATTCCCACTGGTTCACAGTGATGTCAGAGGATATGGTCAAGACATATTCAAATCCTAAGCTCTAAAAAATCACCCCAAAACACCCAGGGAAGCAGCTGAGTAGAGCATCTCAGCTACAGAACTGTTGGTAGCAGCACAGGTAAATTTTGTTTCTTGGATGAAGAAACGTAATCATTTGTCTGGAAAAATTTCCCTGGGCTCTGAAATGGACACGCTGTAAATAATCAGAGCATTAATTAGTTAAAGTGAGACTATCCACCTTGTCAGGACTCCACCCTTTGTTCTCTGCCTGAAAAGCCACTTCCTTTATGATGATTTGGAAAATTTTATCATGTGGGTCTGAGTTGGCGTAGAGCACTTTACCTACTGGGGGTTCTGAAACCTTCTTCTTTCACATAGCAGTGGGGTGCTCTGCCTGGGTACTTTTATGCAGCCTGGCTCCCGGTGGGCGGAGATGACTGGACCAGTTGGGAACGTCACTGAGGAACCATATCCCAGAGCGAGGCCCGTGTCACTCTGATTCTTCCTCCTGCAAATTCAGGATCTGGAGACAGACTGAGACAGTGAGCTCAGAGTTCTGTTCCCAGAAGGGTTCTCTTCATGGAACGGCTGAGACTGTCATTGTGTGGTGAGGTCATGAGGATGCTTGCACAAGTTGGAAGAGCAGGCTGAGGAAGATGGCCTCGAGGAGAAGGGAGTGGAGTGGACAAGCAGAGGAAAAGGCATGAGAAGCCATGTGGCCTTGAAGAGAAAAATAGATGTAGCACATGTCCTCCTCTCCGGGGAGCGAGAAGGGGTGGTTCTTGTTTCTGGGTAAAGAGGCACCTTCCAAAGCTTTCCAACTCTTTTCATTATTTGTGTGCCAGTTTGAGATACTGGTTTTTGTCTCTTGAAATGTTACAGATCCTCAAAATACAAGTTATCTGAGGCCAGAAATGAGGCACCATTAATATGCATGACGTTTCATGACTCACAAAGAAATAGATTTAATAGGATCCTGTGCCTTATTTTTACAGTTATCATTTGGGTCCTGTGGCTGCAACCGACTTGCTTTTGCTTTAGTTGTTATGCCTTGTGCCGTATTCTCTGTTAATAGTAATAGAAAATTCTATGTTAATAATGCTGTCTGTTATTTACTGAATATTTGCTATTTTTCAGTGAGTGGCCAAGTACTTATATGAACTAGTTTATTTATTCCTCAAAATCACCCAATGAGGTAATACTGTTATTTTTCTAGTTTTCAGATTAGCAGACTCAGTGCTTAAATAAACTGCCTAAAAGCTCACATTTAATGTATGGTCTGGGAGTAGGGTGGTGAGACAAATTCAGCCAGACCCTCGGGTTGGTGTTTGTAATGTCTCTACCCACTGAATTCTTTAACTATGTAGAATGGCCTGATATTCTTTATTTGGGGGAAAAAAAAATGTTAGTAACAAGAGTGAGGTTTCCATTGGAAATGACTGGTCCTAACTGCCCAATAAGAAAGCTTTATATTTAATACTGAGAAGTAATCTAGCGAAATTTTTTAGAGAAAGCATAAATACAAAGTTTACCAGAGAGAGAAAGAATGCGCAACTAAATTACTATTCCAAGTGACTTTTAACCACTTTCCAGTGAGGCCGTGTTGCTTATGGTTAAGGGCGTGCATTATTCAGACAAGAGAATGCTGGTTTTGAATGTTGGAATGACCATTCATTAGCTATAGGATTTGGGGAGAGTTACTCTGTCTGCAGTCCAGTGTCCTCATTTATGAAGCGGAGATAATTGAATACCTGCTTCAAAAGGTAATAGTAAAGATGAAAGAACAATGCAAATAAAATACTTGGCACAGTGCTTGGCACATGGTAAGCACTTAATAATAAGTATCACTTAATACTTCACAGTGTTGATTATTCAGATGACTGGGGTCCAGGTAACTGTGCTGCTGATAAGATATTTTGTATTTTTATTCAGTATTGATATATGCCCTTGCACTCCTTCTAATAAATAATCTAAGCGTGCCTCCAGCCTATGTCCCTGACGAACCCCATGAAGAAAGCATGGTCCAGCAAGCCATAACTCCATTTGAA
>CM035299.1:3615596-3637931 GCA_020226075.1 Hydropotes inermis
TCTTATAGACAAAAGCCCTGTGAGTCAGAAACCATGAACTCTGTTTTACCGATGGCTCTAAGGCCCAGAGAGGTCAAGGGACTTTTCAAAGGTTGCACAGCAAGAAAGAACCAAAAGGAAGATATGATCAGACTGTGCGGGGCTTTTTACAGCCTTGACATCTTGCAGGGAGAAACCTGGGAGACTGGGAGGTCTGGCCATGGAGTGTGCGTCCCGAGGCAGGAGCGGGTGAGGACACGAGTGTGAGAAGGACGGTGACGTGCGTTACCGCCTGCCCACTGACATTCAGAGATGCCGGCCTCAAGGAAACAGTTATCGGCACTTGGGGCTCTGAGAAAAATAGTGAAAGACTCCGGAATGGGCAAAACACATGATTGAGGATTCTCTCTAGCCCACCCTTCTGGGCCGTGTCTGCCTCTCATTGTCTTTGAACTATTTGAGTACTTGGTAAAAAGAAAACTGGTACTAATGCAAATGATTATTATTCATAGAATTGAGGATTGTGATCCGTGGAGAGGAGTTGACGATTGCCCTGTGGATATTGACCAGCTTTGCGTCTATTTGTTATCTCTGTCGGCGTTCCTGGTTTCCTAGGTGTGTTCTTCAGACTCTCCTTTGAATGGGCTGCAACATCTTACCGGTTCTCTCATTAATGCATGAGTTAAATAAGATATTTGGCATGTGTTTGTTTCATATTTATATGAGAATCAAGATTTTATCTTTGGCAAAATTGCTCATAAATAGGAGAGAGCTGCCCACTGCCTCATACAGTCGACTTCATCAGGTACAAGCAGGTGTTTCAGGGCAAAGTCAAAAAGCATCCTTTGTTTATTTAGCATGTACAGTCGAACCAGAAACACCCCATCCATTAGATGGAAGGGAAGGACAGATGAGGGCTGTGAAGGAGGAGCAGAGGCTTCACCCTCTGCTTCCTGAGGGGCTGGCCCTGAGTGCTGTACTGATTTGGTGACGATGCAGCAGCCTGAGCAGACAGCAGAGGGTGTGGACGGACAGTGGGGCCAGCTCCGCCGTGAACCAGCTGTGTGACCTTGGGCAAGTCACTTAGCCCTCTGTCTCTCCATCTGCAAAATGAGAGGCCAGAGCTCAATTATCACCAAGGTCCCTGCCAGTGCTAACTGGCTGTGGTCCTGTGAGTCTGAAGAAGCTGGCTGGTCATGGCTCGGTGCCTCCTGAGCAATTCCTAGCCCCCAGATTAGCAGGCTTGTGGCAGAAACCAAGGACTTGATGGTCTGTGGAATCTGGAAGGAATGTCTCCCTTGTAAGCTTTCCTTCCAGACACCAAGAATACTGGCATTTGATTAGGGAAAGCACGTTAGTTAGGAGATATTGAACCACCTATGTATAAAGACATGAACTTTAAAACTAGGCTTCTTACCAGAAACTAAATTACACCTCAGACTAAGGTTGTAAGGTGTGTATTTTAATTGATTCTAAAAGTGGAATAGAAAGCCATAGTTAAAAGAAAAAATAATGCTTTTGTGAGGTATTGCTACTCACTGTTTATTTTTCACCTGAAATTACCTGGAATCCCCCATTCGTAGTGTTTGCTTGAGTTTGGGTAGCTTTAGCTGAAATTATGACAAAGGGTTAAGCACCCATTGGAAAGCTGGACTAGATGACCTCTAATTCTCCCTATACCACACCCAGACCCAAGGATTATGATTGGAAATAATTACTGTTTCCTCTTTTATTTCATCTTCAGTTCAATTGGTTGTATATTATATCCAGTGTGAACAGGGCTTAGAATTAGGAGAATTTTATTTGGAAAGTCAGGTCATCTTTCTAAGCCTCATTTTTATATCTATAGAATGAAGGTATTGGCTTAGATATTATTGCAGTCCTTTGATTTCTGAACTAAACCAAGTTAATTCTAGTAAGCACCTATAGTGTGCCTATAGTCTGATAGGAGGGCAGAAAACAGACATTAAAAATAAGACTCTTGACCTCAAAGAGTTCACACTTTAATTTTCCAGGAACATTTCTGCCTATTGATTTCTGCCTGTGGATTGAAAAGGCATGCAGGGTTTTATTTCATTTAAGAATCTACTTCCAGATTTCTGGATTGCCTGGAAATTCTTCTCCCCTAATCTCAGGCAGTTATTTTTGAGATATGCAATTGATACATCTCTCCAAACATTTCCTCCACATGACATTTCCTTCTTCAAAGTTTTGAATTGTGTTCTCTTCCTTTCTGGGAAGTTCACTGGGGTGAAACCTCAGACTTCCTAGGGTACCAGCAGTGATGGAAGAATTTATAAAGTAACAAATCTCTGGTTTCCTCTCAATCAGAAGCAATAGCATGATTTCAGTGACAGCCATGACCTTGTCATCCAGAGTCACATGGTAGTTAAACCCAGGAGGTTTGGAGTCAGCCAGAACCAGATCATAGTCTCTACTCCTCCCTTTTCTGGCTATGTGACCTTGGCACATTTCTTAATCCCTCTGAGCTTCAGTTTTCTTGTCCTAGAATTTTCTGCGAATTAAATGAGGGGAGAAGGAGGGAGGGGAGGAGAAGAGGAAGAAGAGGAGGAGGAGGAGGTGGGTGGGCGGGGGAGACGAATCAGCATCAAGGTCTTTCGAGGTCTCTGCCTGGAACTCGGAATGCAACTCCCTCAACATTCTGTTGGTGAGACCAGTCACAAGGAGAGCCCAGATTCAGGGAGTGGGTGAACAGACTCTTTCTGTTGGTGGGTTAGGCTACAGAGTCACATGGCAGAAGGCTTGGATACAGGGAGAAGCAAAAAGTTGCAGCTTTTTTTTTCTTTTTAAATCTATCAACTATAAGGCCCTATAAAGAAAATAAGAGCTCATCCCAAACTAAGAGTCACGTCGAAGCCTGTGCTTTTAGCCGCTCTGCTGTGTAGACTTAACCCATTTGCCATTAGTACTTGAATTCCTGGCAAGTGTCTTTGATTCTGGAAAGGCTTGACCTCAGGCTTTTGCTTAAAGTATAGCAGAGAGGGTTAACTGTCAGCTCCAGCTACCCCAGTATAAGCCACCCGCTTGCACTGAGAGATTCTCTTCTATGTCTTTATTTCTCCAAAGTAAGAAAAAAACAAACAAACAAAAAAAAAAAACCAAAAAAGTAGACAAGAACCCCTGTTTTCTGGCAGAGTTCTGTGTGGGAGGACATCTGATATATTAACCTGAGGTTCGGGCGTCCCTGTGGGAAGAGGAGGCATGTGTGTCCTTTCAGTTGGTCTCTGGATTGAGAAACCAATCATCAGTCAGTCTTAAATGTCACCCACTGAACTGGTCTGTCTGGAGCTAGAGTGTTTATGGGAAACAGAGGAAACCGTTACGGGAAAACGACCTCATTTTTACCTTTATATGGAACCAGGCCACGAGGAAGTGCCAGATGCCTCTGCCATTGGAAGCTAGGTTTCAGCACCTTCGTCTGCAAGCATTCTTCTCAAGGCAATTGCACTTTCATCATGTCGTTTAAATCTCACAAACATGCTTTGAGGTACGCAGAATTAGAAATGCAGATTCTTGCACGACAGATGAGGAAACTGAGGCACGGGGAGATGAAAGGGTACACAGCCTGGCACCATTAAAGACGATCTGAATCGAGGAAACCTGTGATTGTAAACCCTAACTGGTGGTTTTCCTTTCTGCCCCACATCGCCTAATAGAGAAGAGTGACCCATTCTCACTTGCTCTTGTATGGAGGCAGCCTGGTAAATAACAGGCTGAAATGCCAGCATAAAAAAGATTTTGAACAGTGGTTGCAAAATTACAATCTATGAGTCACATCTTCCCCGAAGGTATTGTATTTGTGCCATATAATGCTTTAAAATATTTTAAACTTTTGAGGCTCCCTGTAGAAACCTGTGTTTTCTTGAGAAATAAGATCTATAAACACGGGGCTCACAGTTCTGCACGCATGGTGACAGTATGTCGAGTGCCGAAGAGGCAGCCCCGTGGGACGGGCATCCCTCATCCCGCGTCCCGTGCAGCCAGGTTTACCTGTAAGGTGCCCGTCCGTCTCCCGTAGAATTTTACCTTTACAGCCTCTTGTACAAGTGACTTAAGAAAAGCACAATCACATCCTGGGTTTTCACTGTATCTTCCTGAGAATATACTGCCTCATTCTGTAGTTGTGAATTTCTTCTTTCATTTTAATATGAGGTTCTTGGGGAAATATACTCATCTGTGAATAATAGCTTAAGTGTGTGTGTGTGTGTGTTTCATTTTGATCCTAACTGAGGTATCAAGGAGGGCTTCCTCTAAAGGTTAACCCTTGAATTGGTTCTTGAGAGGTAGGTAAGAGTTAGGTGGGTCGAGGAAAAAAAGGTAAAGAAATTCCAGGTTGACAGTCTGTACTAAGCAGTGCTTACAAGGCTGTCATAGAAGAGTAAATTCAAAGCAGCCACTTTTGCAGGAGGAAAAAAGAAGCAAGAATTGAGGCCTCTGACATAAGTGGTGTCTGCATCCTAGAGGCTTTGTATGCCATGGGAGAGACAGTGACAAGTATTTTATAGACAGTGAGGAAATGGTTAAGGGTATTAAGCAGACAATGAATTTCACCACAAGCTGATTGGTAATATGTACATTTTAAATAGATTACCTGGCAGCCGTATAAAGGGTGGATTTAATGGCAGGCAAAGCTTGAAGCAGGGAAACCATATTAGAAGTTACTTTGAGAATCCAAGTAAGAGGTCATGGGGGATTCATTTGAGACATCCTGTAGGATGTAAGACCAGGAAATCGAGAGATATGTTATTTTGACATTTACTGAGCACTAATTGTGTGCAGACTACTATGGGAGAAATTAGCTATCTAGTCCAACTTTCTTTGCAATGTTTCAATCTGCTTTACTGCCTCATCAGTAAATGGTCCTCCAGTCTCTGATTGGTCACTACCAAACGATTCAATGCCCGCTTTAATTATTAGAAACTACTTCCTTATATTGTTTCCTTAGACTGAGTCCAAATTGTCCCCCTCCTGTAACTTCTGGTTCTGTCCTCTGGAGCTGCAGTGACAAAGCTTAATCCCTATTCTGCACGACAGCGTTTCAGGTGTGTGATGACAGGAATCATGTTTCTCAAAAATTTACTTTTCAGCGAAAAAAAAAAAAATCCCTTAGTTCTCTGCAAGAGTCAGCGTCCTCCACCTGCCTCCAGCACATAGCATGTTCAGAGTCTACCCGTGGTTAAAGGTCCAGCTTCAATGTCACCACTATGCCTCCAGGTTTTATATCTGCGGACAGACTCCAGCTTCCAGTGGATTTCTTAAAATGTAACGCTCAGAATTTCACAGTCTTCAGAGCAGCCTAACTAACATGGATTTGAGCAAGGTTCCTTTCTCTTCATCTTTTGTATTTGGGGATGCAGTGACATTCCGGATGCACTTACCTATGAGAAAAGGTCAGAAGGACAGGATTGTAGAGCAGGAACACTCCAAGTTTTGTCCTGAGACCAGGACTAACATAAATCTGAGACCTCATAAAATGCAGATTCTCAGACCCTGGTGGCTAAAATGGTAAAGAATCACCTGCAGTGCGGGAGACCTGGCTTCAATCCCTGGGTTGGAAGATCTCCTGGAGGAGGGCATGGCCACCCACTCCAGTATGCTTGCCAGAGAATCCCCATGGACAGAGGAGCCTTGTGGGCTGCAGTCTGTGGGGTCGCAAAGAGTCAGGCGTGACTAAGCACATATAGCACACCTTGATCTGATTGAGAATCTCCAGAACTTGGGCCCAGGAATCAGTATTTGCAAGTTTCCAAACTGACTCTTACACACACTAAATTATGAGATGCACTTTTGTAGAGGGTCTTTGACTATGCATCTAAGGAGCTTTAAAAAAAAAAAGCACCCAGGCACTTACCTTGAAACAAAACTCTTCTCCCTCTCTCACGTGGGGGCTTATGCAACCTTTCTGAAGACCATGAACAGTGTCAGCATAATTGCTTGTCTTTAAATGCTTGGGGAGGGAACCTCAACTAGGCTAATTAAATTTTACAATCCAGTGGTTGTAGGCAAAGATTTAGGGGGAATAAGAGAGAGAGAGAGAGAAGAAGGGAGGAAAAGAAGAAAGGAGAGAGGCAGAGAGAGGAAAGAAAAACAGAACAGTGTGGCTTTGGTCAAAATCCATCACAGAGAGGACCGCGCCGCTGACCTTTTCATTCTGCCTGTGCTGTGTGCAGCAGCAACTCCGTAACCTTTTCCAGCTGGAATAGAAAGTTCAATTAAGTTTGTTGGCTCAGAAATCTGCCCGTGTCCCGGAGAGCAGATTAGGCACTTAGGGGCTGCAATTACCCATCTGCTGCTTCTGCAGAACTGAAAAGAATGCACACGTGCCGTACCTATCTCTGGGCACATGCAGAGGCGGGTACGTGTGTATCTGTGTGCATGTGTGCTGGCAGGGGCGGCAGGCAGGCAACGGCTGCAGCCGAGAGATTCAGTCTTTTCCAAATGTGGGCTCTTTATGCATTGCTGGTGATGATTTTAAGCTAAAACGAGAGCCTGCATGTTGGAGCCTGCTCAGTTCCTGGCCACCACATTCATCTTTTTTTCAATACCTGGGTCTTCAGACCAGCAAGCATCTTGGTCCCCTCCCAGGTTTTAGGGCAGAGTGTGGATTTGGTCATGGGTGGGGTGTTTAAGAAAGCTGCTTTCAATATTCAGGTGACTAAACCTTAAGTCTGTCTTGCTTGGGGAAGCAGTATATGTAGTGTTTAGGCTGTAAAGCACAGTAGTATTAAAAAATAGCAATAAAGTGCACAATTCTTTAAAAGAAAAAAGTGTACCAGCTGAGGAGATTACGTCTGAGTCTCCACACAGGGATTACAGACTGAATGAACTTGAACCTGCCCCTTTAATTATCTGATCTTTAGTTTTCTCATCTGTAAAATGGGGATTCCAGCATTAACCTTATAAAGTGACTGTGGAATTTCAGCAAGGTAGCACATTTAATTATCAGGGACACAGTTTACATTTAATAAGTGGTAGTTGAATTTTGATAATACTGAGAGTTAGTCTGATGTTAGGCCGTGATTTTGGTGCCTGAGTCTTAAAATTTCTCATCTGATACCTATGTCCTACATCTGGAAACTCCATCTCCCTGCACCTTGATAACATCCCTAGAGACTAATTCATTCTAGAACTGCATCTTGTATGGTTCTTTTGTCAGAATCTAGAGTCTTCTCTGAATCTCACATCTACTCTAGCACATTCTAAAGGCTAGTCTTTGAGGAACAGGGAAGTGAACTTTTGCAAAATGAAATTTATCAAATGAGTACCTCCTACTCCCATCTCCACTCCCCCTTCTATTGCCAGCATATGGTTTTACATAGTATTTAAGTAAAATCCAGACTCCTCCCAGAGGCCTGTAAGACTCAGTGGGACCTGGCTCTGGTTCATAAACCTCAGATGTAACAGCCTCTTTTTTAGGCCCTGAAAATACCCAGACCCTCCTTCCTCAGGACCCATGCAAGGCCATTTTGTCTGCCTGGTGACCTCTTTCCCCGGGTTTTTCCATCATTAGATCTTCTTCAGCATTCAATGCCTGCTCCCTGAAAGACCTTCCTGGACTGCCTTTTCTGAGTTCATCCACACAGTTGCCCCCACCATCTAGTCACTCTCTTTCTAGTCCCAAGCTTTATTTTCTTGGAGTTTACTTGTTATTCAGTTCGTAAGTTGTGTCTGTTTGTGACCCCATGGACTGCAGCACACCAGTCTCCTCTGCCCTCCACCATCTCCCAGAGTTTGCTAAAACTTACGTCCTTTGAGCTGATGATGCATTCCAAACATCTTATCCTCTGTCGCCTTCTTTTCCTCCTGCCTTCAATCACCTGCCTTCACCACCAGAGTCTTTTCTGATGAGTCAGCTCTTCTCATCAGGTGGCCAAAGTATTTGAGCTTCAGCTTCATCATCAGTCCTTCCAATGAAGGTTCAGGGTTGATTTCCTTTAGAATTGACTGGTTTGATCTCCGTGCTGTCCAAGGGACTTTCAAGACTCTTCTCCAGCACCACAATTTAAAAGCATCAATTCTTTAGCACTCAGCCTTCTTTATGATCCAACTCTCACATCCATACATGACTACTGGAAAGCCAGAGCTTTGACTATATGGACCTTTGTCAGCAAAGTCATGTCTCTGCTTTTGAATACACTGTCTAGGTTTGTCATCTACTTGTTATATATTTACTATTTATCTTCTTGCCGCTAGACTGTAGAGTTTCTGAAAGCAGGGATTTGACTCTTGTGTTCAATACTATGTCTCCAACACTAGCATAGTTGCTGATGTCTAAAAGGTGATCAATTAACATTTGTTGAGTGAAGTTAATAGGTCCAAGTCTGGGGCCTAAAACCCTTTTTTGATGACATTTGCTTGAGTCTTAGATTGTCCTTTGCTTCTGAATCCCCTATTGCTTGACTCTAAAACTCACTGATCAAGGCCTAGCAATACTTCTTACTCAACCTCCCCAATTGCAACAGCCTCACTAGTTTATTTCCAGTTATTTGTCATCGGTGTTTCTAGATGCTGTGTTTCCTGCTTTAGCTTTAATTTTCCTTCTTTTCCGTGTAGGTATCTGTAGGTCGAACAGAAGCCCATGTACAGTTGGCATGTCTGGAACAACACTCTTAGTGATGTCTAAAACTCTTAAGAAGGTGCGGTTGCCTTGCTGTCTACTCCTGCAGCCTCACCTGGTACATTGCTGCCTGCGATACTGAATATATAAATAAATGGCCAGTGACCAGACCACACAGGACAACTGAACTCTGTCAGGCTAAACCACCTCTGCAACAGTTGGCCCCAAGTAGTCAGAACTTGATCAATCACTGCCAGTTTTCTTAATTTTTGCCCCTGCCTCCAAGTTGAGACCAACTAGAGAAGACCAAGTAAGATCCCTAAGCCAAGCACACAGGCTGCCCGTCTCTAGCTTCCAATGCTAAGTCTCCATAAGGACACATCTTGAGGCTTCTCTTTTATCTGCCATAAGCCTTCCCCCTCCTCCCGTCTTCCTTTGAGTCTCATCAAACAAAGGTGATGCTGACTGATCCCCACAGGGTATCAAGTTCTGAGTAAACAGTCCCTGTTTCTTCTTATTGGGTTGTCTCCATTTGTTCCCACATGCAGATTCTGGTTATATGTTGCTTCAGAGACAATCATTCCAAAACTTAATGCCTTAAAATGTGTTCTTTGTTTTGCTCATAATTTTCGGTTTAATAATTCAGGCAGGATTCAGCTGGATAGTTAGTCTCTGGTTCACGCAGCATCAGCTGGGCCGCTGGGTCTGAAGGGTTCACTTCCAGGATGGTTTTCTTCCCTTAGTCACGGCTGGGGCACATCTCACACTTCACTGCGCTTTGGCTTCTGCTCCCCTTATCCTTCTTATCCTTCTTATCCTTCAGGGCCCCAACACGTGTTGTTCTCAGGACAAGGTACATTGAAATTGGCTTCCAAGAGGCAAGAAGCCTAAGTTATACCCTAAAAGACCCTCTGTCATAGCAAATGTGTTTACTTGGTCAAATCAGATTGCAGGGGATAAGGATCATCATATCACAGAATGGGTGCATCGCAGCAGCATATTCTCAAAAAGCATATAGGTGGGAGATAGTGTCTTGGTCGGCTTTGAAAATACAGTCCACGCTTCACCTTCACTTCTGTGCTCCAGTCATGCTGGCCTTATTTTGCAGTCACAGAAACATTATGTTTCTTCTGTGCCCAAGTTTCAGTATTTTTGTAAACACTACTACATCTGCCTGGAATGCCTTCCATCTGGACCCTTATCCAGTTAAATTTGACTTCCACTGCAAATTTTAGTTTCAGTATTATTTCTTCACATGTGCTCTGGAAAACATTTCTTTATACTGTCTCAAAATCTACACATAGAAACTAAATCAGAGCTCCTTCATAACATTTGTCAAAATTTGTAATTACTAATATGTTATTGTTCTATTCTTGAATTCATCTCCATTCTTTCCCCATTTCTCCTGCCCTGGGTGTGAGCTGGGGGCACAGGGTCAGGGTTGTTGGTCACTATTTACCTCCTGGGCCAAGTACACTTCCTGACATGTGGCAGGTACTTGAGATATTTTTGTTAAATAAATCAATACATTTATTTAAACTTTTCTACCCTAGCACATACCTGTAACAAGAGCCTAGCATTTGAACTTAGTGTTAGGCTCCTGAACCCACTGAAGAAATCAATTCATGTGGAACTTATACTTGCTAAGTGATATGAACATGCAAAGATTTTTTTATCAGTTGTTATTTTCATTTACTCCCTAGTGAATACTGACAGTGCCTGCTGAATGCCTCAGTTGAGCCTAATGTGGTGAAATTGCCTAGACTTTGGCTTCAGGAAAACTTGAGTTTGATCTTTTACCCTTGCTAGACTCATAGTGTGAATTTAGGTTCATTTATTTAGCATTTCTGACTGTCCTAACTTCACCATATGTTAAGTAGTTAAAATAATATATGCTTTTCAGGGGGCCCGGGTTCCATCTCTGGTCAAGGAACTAAGAGTTCGCATACTGCAACTAAAGATTCCACATACAGCAGCTGAAAGATCCTGTGTGCTGCAAGTAAGACCCAGCACAGCCGAATCAATAAATATTTAAATACACATATCTATATGCCTATGGAATCTTTTTAAAGTTTATATTAGACAGTAATCACACACATACACACACACAAGCAGTTTTAACCCAATAATCACCCCAACAGTTCAAATAATTGGAAATAGAAAATTCGGCATAACACGCACTTCTTCCTCCTTGATAAGGTTTATTGCCTCTGGATGATGTAATTTTCGCTTAATTCTCGTATCCTCGCTTAATTCTGATTTAAATGTGTTTTTTAAGGTAACTAGAAAATAATTCAGTTAGACTTTTTTGAAAATTCAAACTGACATCTGTTAAAATCAGGATAATTGATTTATTAAGTCTTTAAGAACAAACGGAGGAAATGTGTCCTCTATGGCTATTTGAGTTAACGTGTTTATTAACTTGGTTTTTGATCGTTGGCTGAAAACAACAAAATGTTTTTAAAAATTGAAGGGCGTTCCTTTACTTGAGATGAATTAAAAATTGAAGGGCGTTCCTTTACTTGAGATGAATTTGCTTCAGAAACCAAGCTATTTATGCCAGGGTAATTCTTATTAAAAACTCTAAGTCCGATGTAAGGTTACGGGATTGACATATATGCCAGGAAGCGTATTCACGTGTTCTGTGAGCAGGTCCCTGTTTTAAAGGTGAAGAAGCTAAGGGTGAGAGCAAAAACACTGCACAGCCGGTCAGGAGTGCGGTAGGGGTTTGGACCCAGCTTTGTGTTAGCAGTATTCACAGGGCTGTTTCTACTCTGCATCCTTTCACAGCCGTTCCCGCCGTGGAGCGATGGACAAAGCAGAAGAGAGCTGTCGCAGCAGGGAAATTAATTTCCAGTTGCCTCAGTCATTGCTGTCAGACTCCAGAGCCCCGGCACGGGTTAGCGGCCTGTTCGCGTCCTCCTCTGAGAGGAGCCACGAGTCATGCTGGTGAGTGACCAGGGGGCGCCCCTTGAGCCTCTGCCAGTCCTGCCACCAGACAGGACGTGTCTGGGAAGAAGAATCTGCAGCTCGCGGCTCCACTGCTCGGGTCCCCATCTGCGTCAACGGAGTAATTTATGGATGCACTTTCTCCTGCTCTGCAAAGGAGATGCACAGGACCTTTGGAAGTAATTCAATCTCCTGAAAGCGAACACATTTGGGGAAATTATTGTTAATGCATCTGAGTAAGAGGTGCTCAACCCCGACAAATATTTCATGCAATTATAGCAAAGATGAGACCGTGACAACCAGTGACCATCAATCACTCCCCAGATCAATAATAACCATGGAGCATGCAATCAGACCTAATCAACACCCGGTGATTAAGGAACAGGGCCTCTCTTCTTTGCTCTCGGGGTCATCGTCCCTTGAGAGAATTGGCACAGAGTCCTCCAGACAACACACGATACAGAAGCAAACATCAGAACAGGGGCTTTAAAATCCAGCGGATCTGGGTCACAGTCCACAAACGCTTGCTTCTCAATCTTGGACAAGACTGTGTGATACTAATAACATTCACTTAATATTTTTGGGGCGGGTGGGAGTGTCAAAGAGCAGGCTGAGCATTTCATCTGCATTATCTTACTTAATCTTATAACGTATCTGTGAATTTGGCACTGCTGTACCCACTCTAAAGTGAGGAAACTGAGACCCAGAGGGATGGGATGGCTTGCCCAGAGCCACGTGGATGGCGAGTGACAGAGCTGTGACTCAGATCCAGTCCTGTAGACTTCGGTAACTTTCAAATTGGCCCCCCATTAAAATCATTTGGGGGAGCTTTTTAAACCAACCAATGCCTGGGCGCCACCCACCCCATAACACCTGAATCATAATCCTTGAGCCTGAGGACTAGGCATGCACGATTTTAAGCAAACATTTGCATAAGTTGTAGCAGACATAGAGAGAAGGGAGCAAGTGGAGTGTAGCACAGTGTATTTTCACTAAGTAAACACACCCGTGTGTGCCGAGCAGGCCCAGTCTCCTCCACACTCCCCCCCAACCAGGAGTCCCCTTACATCCTTTTCCAGTTGCTACTACCGGTTCTGCCCAAGGACAGTCATCCTGACTTAACACAGCAGACATCCATTTCCCTGTTTTTGTAGGGTTTGTCCATTCTTGCTGCTGTGTTCTGTTGTGTGAGTACACCACAGTGCGTTTAGTCAATTTACTGTGGATGGATATGTTTCATATCCTTGGCTATTTCAAATTATGTTGCTACAAGAATGTTAATTCTTGTGCTCATCTTTCAGAGAAGGCAGTGGCACCCCACTCCAGTCCTCTTGCCTGGAAAATCCCATGGACAGAGGAGCCTGGTGGCCTGCAGTCCATGGGGTCGGGAAGAGTCTGACATGACTAAGCGGCTTCACTTTCACTTTTCACTTTCATGCATTGGAGAAGGAAATGGCAGCCCACTCCAGCGTTCTTGCCTGGAGAATCCCAGGGAAGGGGGAGCCTGGTGGGCTGCCGTCTATGGGGTCTCACAGAGTCGGACACGACTGAAGCGACTTAGCAGCAGCAACAGCAGCAAGGTGGTAATAAAGTTCTTGGTAGACCAGTTGACCGTCTTTCTAAACACAAGCCCTCTTCCTCCCTCCAATCCCCCATCATCCCATTCCCCTGACCCAAGGCCTTCTAAGCCTCAAAGCCTGACTAGTCCTGGAGGAGCTCGAATGCTTGTGCCTCTCCTGGAAAAAGGGAAGATTTTTGTTATGTCGGAGAAGAGAGTAACAGGATCATTTTCGGCATGAGATCTCTTAGTTACTGAAGACCCATGAAGGGAACTAACGGTGCTGAGAAATAATGAACACACAGCACCACAGTGCGGAGACCGGCACTCCAGAACCTTTCACGGTCATTGCCGTTATCAGCAGCAACAATGGCAAAGAAGTAAAAACACGTGCCAGGGCTGTGGGCTCCTCATGAAACATATCTGCTCAGTTGTTTAAGACCCATTAGCACTCACGATGTGTACCGTGGGCCAGACTCTGCATATGGCACAGTGAACCCAGGAAGGAACAAGCCATGCTATCTTGAAGACACTGCATCTCTGATCTTGTCCTATCCATGTGGGTTCATCGTGGCAAACGGGGCGCTCTTAAAGAGGAAGATGTCTCTGAAGAAGCCTGTCCCCACTGCTCCAGGAACAGAGGAAAGCAGATAGATACCTGC
Organism: Hydropotes inermis; assembly: GCA_020226075.1. Lineage (NCBI taxonomy): Eukaryota > Metazoa > Chordata > Mammalia > Artiodactyla > Cervidae > Hydropotes > Hydropotes inermis. The sequence continues at coordinate 3,629,323 of CM035299.1, forward strand.
TGAGGATGGGCCAAGAGCTTGACTTCATGCCTGGAGGAATCTATACACAGAGACTTCCTCCTCGGAAGCAGTGTGCTTTAGTCAGAGGTTTTAGTCTCCAATAGGAGAGAATACCTCCGTTTGGCTCAAGAGGAACAGGGTAGGAGGTGTTTGGTTGAAAGGTTTCACATGCTCAGGAGCTTAGGAAACACTGAACCTCTGGGCTTCAGGCAGCGGGATGTGTGCGGCTCCAAGGTGGATGGGATTCTTGTTTGGGCCTCTTTAATCTCTTTGCTTTTGCTCCGTCTGTCTGCCTCTACCTTTTCCTGTCTTTCTTGCTGGGTGTTTTCTTTCTCTTCATTTCACAAGTCTTCTTCACCCCTATGCTCACTCCCTTCCAGACTCTGCTGCTTACTTGGCTTCCGTCCCCTGGAACTTCAGCTTGCACAGGTCTCTGGCTTGCCATGAACCTTAAATCAGTCTCAGTTCAGCCTCAGGGTCTCTGCACTTCTGTGACCCCTGTTCCATTTGGAGTTTTATTCTTCGTCTCTTCATTCAAGCTCCCAAGATGGCCTTACTGGCTCCCTTCATCTTTCAGTGCCCACTTGACCCGCAGGGTGATTGTCAGTGTATGGGAAAGTTTCCCCTGAGTTAGGGCCTGGCTCTGATAGGGCCAGCTGTGGCTGGGAGAAGACGGCTACCTGATCCGAGGCTCCATCCATTGGGCTACAAGATGGGCAGTTCCCTTAAGAGAATGTGTTGAGTGTAACAGACAGTGAAAGACAGTAAGAAACCTCTTCAAAACTACAGAGTTCTAATGTCTGAAATTTGCCTGGTAGGTGACCAAAGGCTCCTGGGGTCCAGAAATATTATCTTAGTCCTCTTTGAATACTGGTTCATAAGGCTCAATTATATTTTTGGAATGAGTTAATTTCACTTCTCTGTACCCTAACTCTATAATAAATGTTTTTCTTTATGCCCAAGACTTGGGGTTTTCTTCCTTCATTTACTTATCCATTCAACAGATATTTACAGAGCATCTACTTTGTGCCAGACACTGCTTTCTACCCTTGAGATTTAATAATGAATAAAATAGGCAAGACCCCTCTTTTCGTAAGATGAACTCTGAGAACTGATGGCTGGATTTGGCGTGATGGAGCTTGTTGCTAACCTTGGAATGAGAACACAGCCTTGCAGAGGCACTTATGAATTCGTCAGCCCCAAGTCTGTCTGGCTAGTTGTCATCTTGCTTGTGCTGTGATAAAATCAATGCAGCGGTACTATTTGTCGCTCATCTGTCAGATTTACACAGTGGTCTTCATTTGGTTATTCTCTACTCACTGACCCACCCACGATGCCTGAATTTTCACCCTTGGATAGTTAGCTGGAGCCAGTTCTGCATTTGAAAGTTGAGAGTCCTAGGTATGTATTGGAAGGAAGACAAGCTGGGGATGAGGGGGCCAGGTGGGCCAGGGGTGAGGTAGTGAGCCCCTGAATCAGTGATATGAGCCACCAGGAGCCCTGAAAGCTGTCCTGCAGGTGTTTGCTTTGGCTAGTTTGTCTTTCGCCAGTCTGTCAGTCAACAGAGCAGAGAGCTGTGGAGGTAAAAATAAAGGGAACGGACTGTATTCAGGAGGCTAAGTGGGATCCGTGTTATTACTAGAGATTATGAAAAATTTTTGCTGAATTTTAAGGACCTACAAAACCTCCAGGAAAGGAAATAGGGATGGTATCGTCAGAGGGTTTATTCAATGAAGTGAAGGATCATTGATTCAAGAAAGCTCCCCCTTTCTTGACTGGAAAATTAGAAAGACCTGTTGTCAATTCCGTGTCTTGATTTCCCCACCTGGAAACAAGGACCGTCCCAGCATGTGATATTTGATCGCAGGCTTCTCTCAAAGAGGCGCGGAGAGCTCCTGCCTCAGCAAGTACCCTTTCACTCCCAGAGAGAGCCCCCGTGCAGGTTAATGAGACAAACCTGGGAGGAGGTGGAGGTGGTCTCTTTTCCCTCTGCCACACTAAAGCCTTTGCATCTCTCCTTCAGCCCTTTGAAATTAAGATCATCCATGTAATGGGCTGGCGCTTAAAGTGCCAACCAAAGGTGCTTACCATCATTGGCATTGTTTGTCTTACATTCTCTGTTGCAGTGTATCCAGTTTACAGCCTGGCAGTGCCTCAAAGGGAGGTGCTTTTTATTCACCTTTTATTCCCAATGTCCGGTGCAGTGTCTGTCACATGTCAGCTACACAGATTAATGCTGAATTTAAGTTTAGAATCACTCAGTGAGTCTCTCTGTGCCTTTTATAGTTTTTGAGCCACTCCAAAAACCCACTACCTTTAATTTATTTCTGACTTCCAAAGGAATGCTAAAGCATTGTGGTCATCCACTCATCCACCCATTCATTCATTCATCTATACATTCATCTAATAGATATGTATGAGTTAGTCACACTAGACATTGTACCCAGGTGAAATAAGACAGAGGTCCTGTCCTTTCATAGTTTATAGTTGAATGTCATAGTCCCCCCCTGCCCCCCACCACACACACATTTACTGGTGGAACTTTGAAAAAATATAACTCCCAGGACCACACTTCTGTCCTGTTGATGAACATGTATTTGGAGCAAGGTCTGAGGATTGCCATTTTAATAACTCCTGTGTGGTCATGGGACTCCTGATTCTGTGGATAGAATACAGAGAGTTTAATCAGAAGGCCTGGCATGTATATTAATCCTGATTCTACAACTTAGTTTGGAACTTTGGAAACATGTCTTAGGCTGTCTAACATTCAGTTTTTCTACCTGCAAAATGGAAACAAATGCTTCTCCTGTTTACCTCTAAGGGCTGATGATAAGAAAATGTGAGATGATCAATAGCAATATTGTCTTGGTATGTTTTGCATTTATATACATAAACCACAAATTATTGTTAATAGTCATTAGTCAATGTTTGAGACTTGTATGTAGCTGGTTCTTACCAATTTAAAAATGCATTACTGGGGCACTGACCATGTGCTAGGAAAGAGCTTTTATCTTTCTTGGACTCTTAATAGGGGTTCACTAAACTGGCTGTAAAATTAGTGACTGATGATGTAATATACTGCCTTTCCAAGTATGTTGCATTTAGCATCTTGAAGAAAATCATAAAACAATGTAATTGATAATAATTATAATCATTTTATTGAAATCTTACAATGTACCAAGTGGTATGCTCAACACTTCACTGAAGTCCTTTTGCAGAGGACTTCTGGAAGTATCTACTGGAGACCGTAAATCAACTTATATTTCATCATCTTTTTAACCTTAATAGTGTTTTAAAAGGCAGTGTAACTGGGCATAAGACACATTTAATAGAAATATAAAAATCATAATTCTTGCTCTTTTACAGAAGATTCAGAACACACAATGCTGCTTGAATCCTAGACTTAAGCTCAAGCCTCCCATTTCACAGATTAAGAGTTTGATGCTCAGAGAGGTTATATGGCTTATATCGGATCATTGGGCCTGTCTGAGTACTCTGGCTTTTTCACAGAATTGCTTCTTCAGTTTAGCAGTCATCAGATCCTCCGGTTCAGTCAATTAGCCGGCTGCCTCGGCCTTCAGCTTCGCTACCCCCACAGGTTGAGCAAAACCTCTTCCTTCACAGCCATGACCTGCCGTGATCTCTGGCCCTTGCTGTGTCTCTGAAGACTCCGTCAAGCCTTGCATCTTTTACATGTTCCCTCCCCTGCTCCTGCGACATCACAGACAGAGATGTTCCATCAGGCATCAACTGCTGGCGTTTCCTCTCATGGTCTCTCTCCCTCTCATTAGCCACTTGGTGCCCATTGCCTGGAAGACAGGTTTCTCACACAGCGCTTTGAGCAGTCAGTTTAACTGGAAGATTAGAAAAGTTCTGGTGTCTGGGCCATCATTTGAGAGCAAGGGTCCATTTTAAAGCATATTCCTTGCTCCAAAGTCTTGCATATTTTCCACAAATATTTTTTCCATATTCCCAAACTCTAGAAATTCCAGATTGTTTTCACACCACTGGTTTCTTCATTTGTTCAAATCTCTGCCCAGATACCGCCTCTACAGACAGGTCTTCATGTCTGCCCTGTCTAACATGGCCCTCCACGGCTGTCTGCCACTTTGTAATATGATGGTGGATTGATTCTTGGCCTCAAATCACACAGTGAAGAGATGGCAACAGACACGCTGGGAAGTGGCCCCAAGACCCCACTTCACACCCTTTGTGTGATGTCCGCCTGTTAAGTGTGGGCAGGACCTGCGACATGTCTCTAACCAGTAGAATATGGGGGCGAGGTAATGGGGTGTGAGTGTAGTGTGAATGTGATGATGTGGTCACATAGACTCCAGCTAGCCAGCAGACTTGTCCTCTCTCCGTTGCTGGCACGGGAGAAGCAAGCCGCCAAGAAGGAAGCGGACGCCCCGTCGGAGGAGGCCGTTTGGCACTAGACTGTGGACAGCAACTAGGAGCTGGAGTCCTTGCACCTAGAGCCGGAGGAAAAGGATCTGGCCGACAGCCCAAGGGAGCTTGGAAGTCAATCTGTTGCCAGTTAAGCCTCCAGAAGAGAACTGAGCCTTGGCCGGCACCTTAATTACAGCCTTGCAGAGAACACAGGTAAGCCTTGCCCAGGTGCTTGAACCATAGAAACTATGAGATAATAAGCATGTTTCTGTTTAACCTGTGGTTTGTGGCAATTTGTTACAAAGCACAGAAAGCCAATATGGCATATTTTCCCACTCCTTTTACTGTGGTTTAAACAGCTGTGGCATGGGCCTTGGCCAGTGGAATATGGCAGACACATCCGTGCACTGGTTCTGTGGGTGCACACCAGGACATCTCCTGTGTTTCCACTTTTCTGTTGAATTTTTGTCTTAATCAGCAGAAGCATATTCCTAGGTGAGCCCTTGGGTTCCAGAGACAGAGGGTCCTGGGGAGTAAATAGCCTGGGTGGGCCCTTCCCCAGCTGGTCTGCTGATGTGTAAGGAACACATCCTATCACAGTCTTCAGCCATTGAGCCTAGGTCAGAATGATTCAGTGGGTAACTGAGTCTTACGTTCTGATTCATGGCTTGGTGAATTTTCAGTAAAAATCAACCCAAACTAAATACTAATGTTTATATTTGCATAATACTTCAGTTCTGGGGTTTTAATCTGAGTTTATAGATAGACATCATCTATAAAAGGAGTTCTTTAAAACACTTGAAATTATACACTAAAGTTTATGTTTTGGGCATTTCGTGGGAGAGACAGTCTGTCATGGCCTCTGGTGTTTTAAACGAGATCTGTAACACCTCATCTGCTTAAGAAATACTGATAGCACTATAAATCACTGTGTGTGTGTGTGTAAAGTGACTCAGTTGTGTCTGACTCTTTGTGACCCCATGGACTGTAGCCCGCCAGGCTCCTCTGTCTGTGGAATTCTCCAGGCAAGAAAACTGGAGTGGGTTGCTATTTCCTTCTCCAGGGGATCTTCCCTACCTAGGGATTGAACCCGGGTCTCTTATGTCTCCTGTTCTGGCAGGAGGGTTTTATATCTCTGTGCCATCTGGGAAGCCCCCTAAGTCACCTTCTTCCTTGTTAAATCCAGGGAATAGTATTGTTCACTTAAGAAATACAATTCCCAGCCCGAATTCATTTCTCTTCATTATTTGTCTTAAAATTTTAACGGATTGGTTTATGGTGGCATTCAGATTAAGTCACCATTTCTTTATACCTGTGCATTTTCTTTATCAGTTAAAAAAAATGTCAGTATTTCCCTAAAGTGATTCTAATAAAGATTTTTTTTTTAATCCTGACATCAAGTCATATTAAGAATGCTAATTCCCTAATGTTATTTCAGTTTTATGTCTCTGAAAGTTATTACTTTCATCTCTGCAAGTGTGACATATTGATGGGAGGCCTGGTGTTTTCATTTTCCGGGAAGAAAATACCAGGGGACCCAAGAGAACATGGGGCTCAAACCTGTGCTTGCCATTTCCTGCCTGTGTGCTGGTTGCTCGGTCGTGTCTGACTCTTTGCGGGTCCCGTGGACTGTAGCCCGCCAGGCTCCTCTGTCACTGCGATTCCCCAGGCAAGAACACTGGAGTGGGTAGCCACTTCCTTCTCCAGGGAGGCTTTCTGACCCAGGGATCGAACCCGGGTCTCCTGCACTGCAGGCGGATTCCTTTCCCATCTGAGCCTCCAGGGCAACCTTGCAAAAATTACTCCATCTCTGCACCATGGTTTTCTTAGTTTCTAGGTTGGGACAAGCGTATCTAAATTCACAGGGTTGCCATGAGAATTAAATGAAATAATATGTGAAGACATGCTCGGCACATAGCAAGTTCTCAATAAATGCTGAAAATTCAAATATATTACACTTCCTGTAGCTTCTGCTCAACTTGGAACTCTTCAAAGTGGGAAGAGCTACTTTTTTGTCTCAAAGTGATCATCAGGGAAATAGAAATGGGTTGTTTGTTGATTGTTCAGTCATGTTCCTCCCTTTGGGAGATGGGGGCTATGTAAATATCAGTGTTATTATATTATCCATCTGACACTGTGACTTTGGAGTGTAATCAGCTACAGTGGCAAGCGCATTGAAGAAAGAAGGATCCAAGATGGTTTAACAGTATTAGTCGTGGTTAGCATTTTCCTTGTTTTGTTAAGGACATAGAGTTATGAGGCATTTTGAGAATTTCCAAATATTAAAGGGACTTGAAGATAATAAGTATACTTTTCTCCACTCTCATAGCCACCACCCTAGTCTCAGCTATCAATCCATCTCTTTACTATACGTAAGATAAATAAACAATGGGGATCTATTGTACAGCACAGGGAAATATTAGCCATTATTCTGTAATAAATTTGAATGAAGTATACTCTAAAAATCGAGTATACTCTAAAATCGAGTCATTATGCTGCACACCTGTAACTAATATATTGTAAATCAACTGTATGTTAATAAAAAGCAAAAAGATTATTCCAGCGGCTCCTAACTGGTCTGCCTCCCTCTAGTCTTGCTCCCTTTAGCTAATTCTGAACTCTGAAACCAGAATGAGCGTTCTAAATTACACACCAGATTATGTTCTCATTATGTTTCTTTGGAGGCCCTTCAGTGATTTTAGGATAAGGCCAGACTTTGTAACGCGTCCAAATGTTTCTGGGCCGGCCGTTGCCTCCTCAGTCACCATACTGCACCCCATTCTCTGCGCCTGCCAGAGTAAGTTTTATTTCATCGTTTCAATGGGTCACAGTTGAACACTGGTCACCCAGTATTCTTGGTCAAGGGAGTTTATTTCATTGCATGCCTCTATCCCTCGTCTGGCTCGGAAGACAGATGAATTGGCGCAGACAATCGGCATATCACCGCTTTAATTGACGCTGCTGCAGGAGAACATGGCTTTGGTCCACCATCCAGGGGAGTTTCTGCTCCTTCATCCTGTGAGATTATAGACTCTCATGCTCTCATCTCCGGTAAAGCAAACAGCTGCATGCCTTCAGCAACAGAGTTGTCCTGCTGAAAATTAGGGCATGGAGGAGGAGCAAAGCAGAAAACCTTTGGCATACTAAAAGTATTCTTGGATTGGACACAAGATGCACAAGTCATAAAAGAAAGTTAATCATAAGATGGATTTTATGGAAACTGCTGCTCTTCAAAGAAATCTTAAAAAAAAATGGTGAACCACAGGCAAAACACAATATTTATAAAGATATAACTGATAAAAGACTTGTGTCTAGAGGTTATAAAGAACTCTCAAAATGTGCTAATAAGAATATAAACAAATTAAAATGGGAAAAAATTGTATAGACTTTTCACCAAAGAAATACAGTAACAAAAAAGCAAATGAAAACTAAACTCAACATCGTGAGTTACTAAAGAAATCCAAACTAGAGCTTTCGTGGTGGTTCAGTGGTAAAGAATCTGCCTGCCAATGAAGGAGACACGAGTTCCATCCCAGGAGCCCGCGTTCCCTGGAGCAAAGAAGCCTGAGTGCCGCATCCATCGAGCCTGTGCTCCAGAGCCTGGGAACCGCGGCCGCTGAAACCTTGTGCCACAGATGCTGAAGCCTGGCATCCTAGAGCTCACGCTCTGCTACAAGAGAGGCCACCACCACGAAAAGCCCGGGCACCTCAGCTACAAGGCAGCCCCCACTTGCTGCATCTGGAGAGAAGCTTGAATAGCAGCGAAGACCCAGCACAGCCAATAAATAAATTAAAAAAGCAGACACTTCTTTATATATACACGTATATGTGTGTGTGTGTAAAGAAATGAAATCTAAACTAAAATCACAATGAGGTATCACTGTCGAGCAATTAAAATGGGGAGAAGATGGGGAAACTGATACTCTTACGTTGTTTATGGGAATGTGTAATGGCACAGCCACTTTGGAAAACATTTTGGCAGTTTCTTATAAAGTCAAAGATGCAATTATCATATGTATTAGTTTGCTCGGGCTGCCATAGCAAAAGCGCACAGACTGAGGGATTCACACCCGGAGATGTAATCCCTCATGGCTCTGGAGGTGGGGAGTCCAGGATAAGGTGTCAGTAGGTTTGAGTTCTCTGAGCCCGCTCTCCTGGGCTTGCAGGTGGCCAGGCTCTTGCTGTGTCCTCACATGAACTTTCCTCCACACATTCCTGAG
>CM035299.1:3637941-3696828 GCA_020226075.1 Hydropotes inermis
AGCTCTGTGTATCCAAATTTCCCTGTCTTATAAGGACACGGAGATTATATTAGCATGCACCCTAACTGCCTTTTTACCTTTAAAGGACTTATTCCAAATACAGGTGCATTGTGAAGCACTCGGTTAAGACTTCACCATATGAATTTAGGGGAGACACAATAAAGCCCATGACACCATACATCTCTGTGATTCCCACTTTATGTATTTATCCAAGAGAAATGAAAACATTTGTCTACACAAAGACATGTATGGGAATGATTACAGCAACTTTGTTCATAATCACCCCAAACTGAAAAGAACCCAATGTCCATCAACTGCTGAATGATAAACAAACTGTGATACATCCACATGATAGACTGTTCCTCTGTGATTAAAAAAAAAAACCTACTATTATAAGCAACAATGAGTGACTCTTAAATGCTTTATGCTAAGTAGAATTCAGACACAATAAGCTACATACCCTATGTTTCCATTTATATGACATTTTGGAAAAAGCAGCACTGTGGGAACAGAAATCACATCAGTGATTTCCTGGCACTGGGGCTTGGGAGAGGGAATGGAATACAGAGGGTCATGAGGGAACGTCTGCTGCTGCTGCTGCTAAGTCGCTTCAGTCGTGTCCGACTCTGTGCGACCCCATAGACGGCAGCCCACCAGGCTCCCCCATCCCTGGGATTCTCCAGGCAAGAACACTGGAGCAGGCTGCCATTTCCTTCTCCAGTGCATGAACGTGAAAAGTGAAAGTGAAGTCGCTCAGTCGTGTCCAACTCTTTCCAGCTCCTGTGGACTGCAGCCCACCAGGCTTCCCTGTCCTTCGCTTTCTCCCAGGTTGCTCAGACTCATATCCTTTGAGTCCTCCATGATGCCATCTAAAGAGGCTTATGAGCCCAAAATTTCCCAAGAAGTTATTGATACAGATTCAACTTGTACCCAACATTTTGTCTTAGACATAATGTTTATTGAGATGTTAAGGAGAAAAACAATTACTCCTCCCCCAGTATAAACAAAATGAACTCATAGCCACTCTCTGAGAAGGGATGACAATAATGAGAGTCCACCTATGAGGCCACTGTCCACCCGTATCTGCCTGGCACAGCTATGTGGTCGCTTTGCAGGGAGGAGGGTATGTTGATCTGAGCACATCTGTGCTTGAATTTCACTCTTGGGAGAGTCACACACACTCCACTGCTAAGCTGTCTCATTTCTCCAAAGGAGTCATTGCATGTTTTGGGGCTTCACTTTCCCCACTCTTAGGAAGTGTATATGTCTTGGGTTTTTCAGAAACAGACCCAGTGTTTGTTGAAAAAGAAATGATGACAGTCAACGTTGTTTGGAGGCTTACCATGTGCTGCCCGCTCTGCTGACAACTTGCATGTGTGATGAGTGCTCGTTTCGCTTTCTCAGCCCCCGTTTTGTCGGTCAAACATCTGACCCTTACAGATCGGCTGGAGAAGCAGACACACCATAGATCCCATTCATGCCCTGCCCATTTTCCCGTCGCCCTGGCTACCTCAGTGCTCCTGGCCTGACTCCAGCTGCCTGAGATCTTTCTCAGCTGAAACCCTTCTTTTCCCCCACATGCAACAGGATGTAAATGACCCTACCGTATGATACTGAGCAAGAGTCAGTATGTAAACATCCCGCTCTTTTGCCCTTTGGGTGGGATAACTCTGGAGTCAGCTCTCAACCAGCTTCCTGAATTTCCGCAGGGAGTTTACCCCTCCGGGGCTCACACCGTGTTTAGTGGCCTTCCTCGCCCCTGTCCCACTTCGCATTTACTTCCCCACAGAAAATAAACCACCTGCACTCCAGTCCTTACCTCTTGTGCTACATCTGGAGTAGCTCAAACTGCGGGCTGTAACGGCGCCTTGGGGAGTTACGTGCCGTAAGCAAGGGAACTGGTTCTCCAAGGAGGCTCAGGGACCACCTGTAGAATTAAAATAAATTATTTTAAAAAGCAGAGAGAATGTCCTAGAAGGTGAGAAGGAAGAGACTCCATGGAGAATTGTCATGCTGAAGAACAGCCGTCTGGAAATGTTGGGGACTGAGTTCAGCATTTAATCTCGAGTGAGCGTTTAGGTGTCTCCTTAGTGGCGGGGCACACACGTGTGAACAGTTGTCGTAGTTGAGGGAAGACCACCGCAGTGACGCTGGTCAGAGAGAACTCGTGTAAGATACGAGCCCGAGCCCGAGGTGGGCATACTGAATCCACCGGGATGCTTCGATTCCCTCCGTAATGATGATGCTGTTTGGTCGCTTAAGTCGTGTCCGAGTCTCTGCGACCCCATGGACTGTAGCCTGCACCAGGCTCCTCTCTCCATGGGATTCTCCAGGCAAGAATCCTGGAGTGGGTTGCCATTTCCTTCTCCACGGGATCTTCCCGACCCAGGGATTAACACCATGTCTCCTGAATTGGTAGGCACAATCTTTACCGCTAAACTACCAGGGTAGCCCTCCTTCCGTAATTGTTGTTGTTCAATCTCCAAGTCATGTCCAACTCTTCTCAGTCCCATGGACTACATACAGCACACCAGACTTTCCCACCCCTCACCATCTCCCAGAGTTTCGCAAGTTCATGTCCATTGAATCAAGTGATGCCATCATCTTCTTCTGCCTTCAGTCTTTCCCAGCATCAGGATCTTTTCCAGTGAGTCAGCTATTTGCATTAGGTGGCCCCAGTATTGGAGCTTCAGCTTCAGCATCAGTCCTTCCAAAGAGCATCTAGGGTTGATCTCCTTTAAGATTGACTGATTTGCTCTCCTTGCTTTCTAAGGGACGAGTCTCAAGAGTCTTCTTCAACTCCACAGTTTGAAAGCATCAGTTCTTCAGCATTCTGCCTTGTTTATGGTCCAGCTCTCACATCTATACATGATTACTGGAAAAACCATAGCCTTGACTGTATGCAACTTTGTCATCAAAGTGGTGTCTTTGCTTTTTTTACACACTGTCTAGGTTTTTCATAACTTTCCTGCCAAGAAGCAATCATCTTCTAATGTCATGGCTTCAGTCACCATCCAAAGTGATTTTAGAGCCCAAGAAAAGGAAGTCTGTCACTGTTCCATGTGTTCCTCTTCTATATGTCATGAAGTGATGGGACCAGATGCCATGATCTTGGTCTTGGTTTTGTTTTTTTTTTTTGATATTGAGTTTTAAGCTGACTTTTTCACTCTCCTTCACTGTCATCGAGAGACTCTTTAGTTCCTCTTCACTTTTCTGCCATTAGAGTGATATCATTCACATATCTGAGGTTATGTTTCTCCCAACAGTCTTGATTCCAGCTTGTAACTCATCCAGCCCAGCATTTCACATGATGTGCTCTGTTTATAACTTAAATAAATAGGGTGACGATAAACAGCCTTGCCATACTCCTTTCTCCATTTTGAACCAGTCATTTGTTCCATATGGAGTTCTTACTGTTGCTTCTTGACCCACAAACAAGTTTCTTGGGAGACAGGTAAGATGGTCTGGAATTCCCGTATTTTAAAGGGTTTTCCACAGTTTGTTATGATCCACACAGTCAAAGGTTTTAGCGTAGTCAATTAAATAGAGGTAGATGTTTTTCTGGAATCCCCTTGCTTTCTCTATGATCCAGCGAATGTTGGCAATTTGATCTCTGGTTCCCCTGCCTTTTCTTAACCCAGCTTGAACACCTGGAAGTTCTTGGTTCATGTAACGCTAAAACTTAGCTTGGAGGATTTTGAGCATAACCTTACTAGCATGGGAGATGAGTACAGTTATTCTGTGGTTTGAACATTCTTTAGTAGTGCCCCTCTTGGGAGTTGGAATGAGAATTGGCCTTTTCCATTCCTGTGGCCACTGCTGACTTTTCCAGATTTGTTGGCATATTGAGTGCAGCACTTTCACACCATCATCTTTTAGGATTTTAAACAGTTCTGCTGGAATTCCGTCACCTCCACTAGCTTTATTGGCAGCAGTACTTCCTAAAGCCCACTTGACTTCACACTCCAGAATGTCTGGTTCTGAGTGAGAGACAACACCATCATGGTTATCCAGGTCATTAAGATCTTTTCTGTATAGTTCTCTGTGTTCTTTCCATCTTTTATTGATCTCTTCTGCTTCTACTAGGTTTTTATCACTCCTGTCCTTTATTGTGCCCGTCTTTGGCTGAGATGTTCTTTTAATACTTCCAATTTTCTTGAAGAGATCTTTAGTCTTACCCTTTCTGTTGTTTTTCTCTGTATCCTTGCATTGTTCATTGAAGAAGGCCTTCTTGTCTCTCCTTGCTATTCTCTGGAACTGTGCATTTAGTTGGGTGTACCTTTCCCTTTCTCCCGTGCTTTTTGCTTCTCTTTTCCTCAGCTATTTGTAAAGCCTCCTCAGACAACCACTTTGCCGTCTTGCGTTTCTTTTTTTGGGGGGGGGGGATGTTTGTTCGTTGCTTTCTGTGTGGTATTACGGACCTCTGTCCGTAGTTCTTCAGGCACTGTTTTTACTAGCTCTAATCTCCTGAATTGGTTCATCATCTCTGCTGTATATTCATAGGGGAAAGAAAGCAAGTGAATCATGTGGCCCGCTCGTGTGATGACATCTGACTGATGGCTCCAGATTCCTGAATGTCTGTGGTCTCCAGGTCACCAAGCCAAGGCTGGGTAAGCATCAGTTCTGGGAAAGCATCAATTCTGGGAGAGGCAGTAGCCCAGATTCTAGCAACAGCTTCATCCTGACCCCAAGGAGATAAGCTGGCTTGCTGACACTCAAATACACCTTTGTGATATCCTTCGTGTGTGGGCAGTAATATCTTTGTTATGGTACTGTCATGAGTAGTAAATGACACAATGTCTGTAAAGCAAAAGCTCATCACAATGCCTCTCACATAACAATTAATGGGACCCCAATGAGCAAAATTAGTTAGTGCAGAGAAGTGAATGTCTTCTTGGTCTAAATAATGCTGACTTGCTTCGGAGGAATGATTTTGCTCCAAAACCCTTGCTTCAGAGGAATGATTTTGCTCCAAAACCTCCAAAAAGTCCCACAAAGTAGAAAGCATGATCTTCCTTCCCCAGGTAAAGATTTTAGGAGCTGGTGTATGTAGAGTACCAAACCTGATGCTTTTATCAGTTTAATCAAGTGACTAAATCTCAGTCTGAAGTCATAGGAAGAGATGTCAGTCTTGAAGAGAAATGGATCACAGCTTTCTCTGAGTGGTCTCCCCCTACCCAAGGCATAACTCTGGAGTTGAGTGGGATTTCACCCTGAAGCTGAGGAGCTTCTATTTCAGGGTTCCTTGAGGCCCCACATGGTACTTCAGGATTCCTGCATCACCATTCTAGGGCCCAGAATCCCGTATTCACACCTTGGCTTAGTTTTGTTAAATGGGGCTCCCTCTCCAGCTGAACAAGCTTCAGTCCCCACCACTGGCTGGGGCAAGGGTCCTTGATGGGAACATTGGCTCACAGCCGGAATCCAGGTGAAGCTCAAGAGTTAGCCCAAGCATAAATTTCTTCCCAGGCTCACTGTGCATTTTTTCAGATCTTCTCTTCTTCCATCTATCTTTTCTCTCCTCCCTGCCTCCCTCCCATAACAGAGATGCAGATTGTTCAAACGTAGAAGCATCAAGTTTTACCACCTGCTCTCTGGAAGAAAGGAAGGCATTTGCTCAGTGGCTTAGTTGAGCTAGAAATTAGGTTTCCTGTCTTCCAGTTTAAAGCTTTTCCTCATAGAGTACCCTTTCTTCCTTCTTTCATCCCTCCTTCCCTCTCTTCCTCTTCCTAGAATTAAAGGAGTTCATCTTTTCTCTAAAAGGAAGTCACTTCGTGAAAGTGACCAACAAGGGGAAAAGAATGTCTGACTATTTTATTTTTGGTTTACGTCCAGTTCTGGGATGCAATTGTTTTCACTGGCCTTTTGTACTGTTAGTTTATAAAAAAAAATCAATAGTTTAATATAGAAAAGAAGTCCCCTGGCTATCTGTTTAGAGGTGCATTACCTTCATTGCATGGCTCTGGTGCTGCCTGCCTGCCTACCAGGAATCCCTAACTCATATTGTTTAGTATAACACCAGCCCAGCTGTCTGGAGCCAGTCCACCAGATGCAGGATGATGCTTGTAGTAACATCATTAACGGAACTCAGACATGTCTAGGGCAGAACACTTCTCAGAGATGACAGTGGTATGCATTGTTGATGTTGTCCAGTTGCTAAGTCATGGCCAACTCTTTGTGGCCCCCATGCTAAGTCCACGGGGTTGCAAGGAGTCGGACGTGACTTGGTGACTGAACAACGATGGACTGTATCGCCCAGGCTTCTCCGTCCTCTACTGTCTCCTGGAGTTTGCTCAGATTCATGTCCACCGAGTGGGTGATGCTGTCTAATCACCTCGTCCTCTGCTGCCCCCTTCTCCTTTTGCCTTCAATCTTTCTCAGCATCAGGATCTTTTCCAGTGAGTTGGCTCTTCACATCAGGTGGCCAAATATTGGAGTTTCAGCAACAGTCCTTCCAAAGAATGTTCAGGGTTAATTTCTTTTAGAATTGACTGGTTTGATCTCCTGGCTGTCCAAAGGACTCTCAAGCATCTTCTCCAGCACCACGATTTGGAAGCATCAATTCTTCGGAGCTCAGCCTTCTTTATGGGCCAACTCTCATATCTGTACATGACTATTGGAAAAACCATAGATTTGACTATATGAACCTTTGTTGGCAAAGGGATGTCTTTACTTTTTAATATGCTGTCTAGGTTTGTCATAGCTTTCTTTTCAAGGAGCAAGCATATTTTAATTTCATGGCTGCAGTCACCATTCACACTGATTTTGGATTGACAATATAAATGTTTAACCAAACTGATTCAAATTAGTAATTGCAATATTCAAATAGGTAGGTTAGGCAGCATTATTTTTACAATGGTAAGGGAAACAGCTATACATCAACTCATATCTCCTCTTCAGCATATTCATACAAGGAAGCAATTATCCCCATTGTATAGATGAAGAATCTAAAGGCTAGGAGGAGTTACTGTCACCATCATCATTGTCGTCACTATGTAAGAAGTACAAAGTGCCTGGTAAGATTCTGCTACAGAGTAAGTGCTCAGTAAATGGTAGCCTTAAATGATAATGCCCACAGCACTAGCAGTCACAATGGCACTAATAAATAAGACATGCTGGTCTGTACTTAGCCGCTCAGTTGTGTCTGACTCTTTGCAACCCCATCGACTGTAGCCTGCCAGGCTTCTCTGTCCTGGGAATTCTCCATGCAAGAGTACTGGAGTGGGTTGCCATGCCCTCTTCCAGGGGATCTTCCTGACCCAGGGATCTTTGAAGACAGATTCTTCACCAGCTGAGCCACCAGGGAAGCCCAAGAATACTGGAGTGGGTAGCCTGTCCCTTCGCCAGGGGATCTTCCCGATCCAGGAATTGAACCGGGGTCTTCTACATTGCAGGCAGATTCTTTACCAGCTGAGCAACCAGGGAAGGCCCATAAATAAATAAGATGATACGTCTAAAATATCTAGTATCGTACTTAGCGTATGATGGGACTGTTTATTCTCTTCTTCCCCACAGCACCAGCACACAGACATACACACAGCGGGGTGCTCAATAAATATTAGTTGAAAAAACA
Source organism: Hydropotes inermis (assembly GCA_020226075.1). Lineage (NCBI taxonomy): Eukaryota > Metazoa > Chordata > Mammalia > Artiodactyla > Cervidae > Hydropotes > Hydropotes inermis. The sequence continues at coordinate 3,645,515 of CM035299.1, forward strand.
GCACATTTCAGTTTCTTAGGAAAAAAGCCACCATTTATCTCCAAGAAATTGACATCAGACTGAGGATGGAGCAGCCAGCGGGGCTGTCACCTGAGAGCGGGAGGTGTGAGTGGATGACAGGCCAGCTCTCGGCTGTGGGCGCCAATGGCCACTCCTAATGAGACAGAGTGAGAAATGAGCTCAGTCTGTGCAGCTGTAGTTTAAATCCTTCCCAAGCCCGCGGGGCCCAGGACAGAGACACCCGCTGACTTCAGGTTCCTTTCTGGAAAAGGCACACGCTGGTTTTGGTTTAATGGCGCAAAGGTGATCTTCAGGACCCCTCTGACTCTCAGCACAGTCTCCAGCTCCACCTGGCAGGTCGGGGAATGGAAGGACTTGGAGTACAAGCCTGACTCTGCCCTAGGGATCCAAGTGGTGATGGGCTGGTTCTTTTCTTTCCATGACTCCCAGTCTCCTCATCTGGAAAGTGGACATGATATTCTCACCACTGGGCTCTCTTGAGGATTAATGAGATGGTGGGTGTAAAGAGAACTTAATAACCTGAAAAGAAATGCAAGCATGTTACCTGTCTAGCAGGCCCACTCTACCAGATCGAAACTTCTCCTCCCACCAAACACCTCTGATATGGATTGCTTGTTTTCTATTCATCAAGCCACATACTTAGGGAAACATTTGAGACCGACTTGAATCCTGATACTCATGAGTAATGACAACTTCAAATGTTACTTCCCTAGGAATTTCTTCCCAAATGGGAGCAATACTTTAAGCTAGATGAATTTATTTATTAATTCATTCATCCATTTATTCATTCCCCTCTGCATTTATTCATTTGTCCTTAGATCCATCATCCATTTGACTGTGATTTATTGAGTGTTTGCTCCATGCCCGTTGTTTCTGAGGTATGAAGATGAATCCGGCAAGAACTGTGGTTTCATGGTACTTGCGGACTCAGAAGGGAAGTATTAATATATGAATGCAAATAACTGAGGCAAGGTCATGACTTATGATTGGGGCTCTCCTTTTCTTGGGACCTGAGTTTCCTAGCTATAAAATTGGACAGCTGGACCAATCATTCTTAATTCAGCCCCTAACAGTCTGAGAATTGACTGTATTAGTGGAAGGAACACTGAACTGGGGCTCAGGACATTCCAGGATTTGGGTCCTAACTCGGTATGAAGCTCTTTTCACCCTGTGCAGCTCAGCCTCCCACGGTGTGTGTGTGTGTGTGTGTGTGCATGATGGGCTAGGGTGACGTAATCCTAAGAGCCTTTTACAGCCTTTCACTTTATAAAATCAGTCCACGCCTTGACCGGGGCAGTCTGGGCGGGGTTGGAGGGTGGGCAGTGAGTGACACATCAGTAACAGCTGAGCAAAGATTCAGAGGAAGACACCAAAAAGAAGGCCAAGAATGGAGCTTCTGGAAGCTTCCGTTGACTGCCAGCAGGCGTTTTCCTGGGATTCTGGCATCCTGCCATGACTGGCCATCTCTGTCTTCTGCTTTATCAGATGAGCGTGGAAATGTCAGGTGCAGAAAGCAGACACCCACTTTTCCTCATTGAGGCCATCCTGCCATAACATATCTATATCCTAGCCCAGGTAGTATGATCTCATGGGGACAATGCTGGGACCTCAGCGTGGACAGGGCAAGGTCTGGCTGAATCAGCCTTTCAGGAGAAGAGCTTTTACGGTCACCAGCCTGGCATTGGTTTATGTTTTGTTCTGGCAACTCTTGGTAGCGCTGGGGGCCCAGTCTCAGAGCTGGGGCAGGAGGCTGTGGCGTGGAGGGGGCTGCGAGAGCATCAGCAGACACACAGCCGCCAATAAGCTGGGCTGGAACAGCAGCTCTTCAGCCAGTGGCTGAGAACTTCTGGGATGAAGTTTTAAAGAACTTCAGAGACTCTGTGTGCTCTCCCTGGACTACTGATCCTCTGAGATATTCGGCGCACTTGAATTCTGCCTCCCCCACTTCCCTGCTGCGTGCCTTGGGCAGATTTCTTTACCCCTCCCTGCCGAAGTATCCTCATCTGCAAAATTACAGGAAGTAATTGAAGTTGAGAAGGTCATTAAGTGAGTTGATGCTTAGAAAGCACTTAGAAAGGTGTCTGGTGCTCAGTGAACAACAAGAAAGTGTCAATTCTGTATAAAGTGGAGAGAGAAAATAACAGTACTAATACTAACGCCACACCGACAGTAATACTAACTTGCTCTCGGAGCGCCGCAGGGCATGGCAGCATGGCCAGGGTTTGGGGAAGTGGTCTCACGGCATGTAAACTTGATTCACTTTCTGTAAGTGAGAGATGCTAACAGCGCCTACCTCATAGGGATTTGTGGGAGTTAAATAGGATTACAGATGGGTGCATTCTGCAAAGACTCTGACACACAGTCAGTGACCAGTGACACAGCAGACGTGGCTGTTGAGTTCCTGTCCACGTGGGGCTAAAACAGCAGTTGCCTGTGACTTTGGGAGGAGATTTATGGAAGCCAATGGTTCTTTTCAGCGGGCAAGAGAAGGGTATCAATCGGTCAAAGTGACCCGTAAGTGAGAATGGAAACTGTCAGGTGGCGTGGACTTCCTGCTCAGTCTCTGGCAGTTTTTTCTCTCTTCTTTTAATTAAAAGTTTTTGTCTTCTGATGTAGAAGTGAAATAAATCACTTCTGACCTTAGCATGCTCAGTGCCTCCCTGGAACGGAAGCCTGCCCCATAGGCACGGATGTCTTCCTTCTGGGAAATCCAGTGCTGGGACCTGCTCCTGAAATTCACTCAGTAGCAGCTCGTCCAGCCCGATGCTCACAGTGGCTTTGGATCCTGACCTGAGTTTAAAATCCAACCCTGTGACTTCCTAGATATCGGATTTTGGCGAGTTATTCTAAAACACATTTCTATCTTTTGTATAGTGAAATGGTGTTAATAATAATGCCTGTTTTAAAAGTTTTTTTTTTTCAAGAATTAAATCTGAAAAAGTATTTCTAGCACAGTGACTATACACAGAATCTCCTTGATAAATATGAGTCCTTTTCCCCTTTTCCCTTCGTCTCTCTGGGCTTTGATGCCTTGTTCTCTAGATACATGTGACTTCCCCAACTCAGTTAACCAACTTCTCCATCTAAGGGAACAGTATGGACTCCATGGTTAAGAGAGCAGACTCTGGGATTGTACCACCTGGAATCGAGACTTGGTTCCAATGTCTACTTTGTGACCCTGGTCAAAAGTTAACCTTTCCGTTCAGGTTATCTGTTAACATTTTATTAGAAAAAAAAATCTTTAAACTTAGTGGTTTGTGATAACCATTATATTTTGATAACAATTTAGTGGATTAAGAATTCAGGGCTCAGCTGGGCAGTTCATCTGGATCCATGAGGCGTTATCTGAAGGATCCCCTTCCAGAGGGTTTGCTTCACTCCGGTGCTCTGTGACGTACACCCATGGCTTGTGCTTCTCGTAACTTAGTTCTCATAGAACCTTCTCACAGGTTCTCAGGGTTGTTGGACTTTTTATAGTTTCTCAGGGCTCTGAGAGACAGAGAGCATTACAAGAAAAGCTTCTTAGGACCAAGCTTCAGAAGGTTCAGCACATCATTTCTGCTGCATTCACCTGGTTGAGTAAGTTATTAAGACAGTTTGGATTCAAAGAAAGGGAATTCGACTCTATTTCTCAATGGGAAAGTATTACAGCCATTTTTAATACAGTACATCCTTAGAGCCTCCCCTTTCCACCTCTAGGGGCTTGTGGAGAATTAAATGAGATAGTGAACAGATTGTTTAGCACAGCACCTGACATATAATAATCACTCAATATAAAGTTAGCTCTTATGATTAGTTGTCTGTTTTCCATCCAGGCCTTCTTCCTCACCACTTTCCTCTTGCATGAGTGCATACACACACACACACACACACACACACACACACACACACCCACACACATACATCAGTTTTTCCCACTTTGAAAATAAATATGAAGGATGGATTTTTAGGGAGAAATTGGAGAGCCCTGGGGAACCAAATTATGCCCAGGCTTATAATGCAAGCCTGGACGTTGGTAGCAATGGAGGGAGCAGAAAAAATGGGCAAGCTCAGCAGCTATTCAGGAGGTGTGCTGATAAAAGACCTCAGTGGCTGATTAATGCATTACCTGATGGAGTGGGTGTGTAAGGAGAAAGGAGACGGCTTGGGGGTGATGCGCAGGTTGCTGACCAGAGGGGCTGGTCGGGTGATGTTTTCATGGATGGCAGGCACGCCGTTGAGGTTCCGCGGTCTCCTCTTCTACTTACTTGTCTTTCTCACATCTGGGCCTCATGCAGACATCCTGGGAATTTAGACGTTGCTCTTTCAGTAACAGGGCGCTCTGGAAGCTTGTCGATCAGAGGAGTGACATGAAACACGCTGTTTCTTAGGCAGATTACACGATTCATAGCAAAGCAAGACAGATAACGACCTCGTATCCATTTCGGTCTGGTCGTATTTAAGACTTTTCACTGTCTTAACATGGCCTCATCTTTTGCACAGAGAATAGCAGCCCTCTGGTGTAAAGTTGTAACTGTAGAGAAAGTGCAAAAACAAACAAAGCTTCTTTGTTGGCTTCCAGCTTAATGAGAACGTAGGCTACTCCGACTCCCCAGGGGAGGGTACTCGTCGACTTGATTATGATTCAGAGCCCCTATCACTTGTGTCTCCGACAGCTTGAGGCGGTGTCCCACATGCAGTCTGTCCATTGCTGAGCCTCAACGCTTCCTCCAGCTTGATCCTTCTTCAGGGTCTTTGGCTGAAGTCACAGCTCACAGCTCTGTGCTCAGTTTTGGGCTTCTCCAAACACCGGCTGGCCAGGGATGGCTCTTCTGTGACATCTCATCTACCTTGTGACTCCAGCTGGTGTCAAACAGGTTATGTTTTTCCCCAGAGAAAATGCACTGCAGGGAAGCCCTATTAAAAACAAAACTAAACGTGCATCGTGCTGACATATCAGGTATCACGTTATAGCAGATATAACGTTGTTTCAGAGGTAACGTGTGTGTGTGCAGTTGCTAGGATTATGTCCCCGCTTTTGCAACCCCATGGACTGGGGCTCACCAGGCTCCTCCGTCCATGGGATTCTCCAGGTAAGAATACTGGAGTGGGTTGCCATTTCCTACTCCAGGGGATCTCTCCTGACCCAGGGATTGAACCCATATCTCTTGCACTCCTGCATTGACAGGCAGAGTTTTTTACTACCCTTCTTCATAGCAGCCTTACATTAGTTTTCCCTTAAACTTTGCAATACTGTGATTCTACACTATACACAGTTGAATTTTTTTGACCCTATTTGCAGCATCGTAATGGAGTATTACTGCTGTAACAGTAACAGCAACAATAAAAACAGCAATGATAACAATAACAATTAGGGTAACAACTATAGCCAGTTTAAAGTGCGCTTATTATATCAAGGCGTTGCTCTAAGCATACTGTATGTATGCTTATCTCATTTAATCACCGTGAAGTTCTTATGTCTTGGAAGATTTTTTATGTTCATACTGCAGAGAAAATTGTGAGAGGTCCAGTAGTTTGCCCAAACAGGTAACAAGTAGCGAAGCAGACCCTCAGACCTGGTCTCCCTGGTGAGCGGAGGTCGTCACATTACACAGCCCTGGCACGTTTCTCGGATGTTTAGGGTGTGACCTGAGCTTTGTCTTAATGAAGGGGTTGCAGTCTGGCTTCCTTTCCTGAGTGCCCTACAGAGGGCCCTGACATCTTGCTGGATGGAAGATGGTAGAACATATTAGGCAATCAAAATGTAAACGTTTCCACTTAAAGAACAAACTGTGGAGCACGCAGGTGACTTGAGATCCATCACATTGGAATTCAGCAGCAAGGGTGAAAGATCCAGGGTATGGTAATAAGTTGCAGAGCAAGAGGATGTCTGCGGAGTGGTGATTTAATTAAAGATACCGGGAGAGGGTTCATCCCCACCCCCCCACTGCTGCCGACATAGGCAAGTAGCCAGGGCTCTGGAGGACAGGTGACAACCAGCGCCACGCACAGGGGCTCCTGGGGAGAGCTGCAGAGACTTGTCCTCTGAATTCCCTTCCGGCTGAAAAACCTTAGAGCCCGCTCGTGCGTTTACGATGGCACAGACACCAGGAGGGACGTATACGGAGTGGAGAGAGCCAGGTGCGCGTGTTGGGAGATGCGGCAGCCTGGGAACACGGGCACCTTCATGTGGCCTGCGTGGAGTACAGTTCCCATTCACGGTGACCGAGGCTCTTTTCATCTTTTGAGGGAGGCTGGACCTCAGAAAAGAGGCTGACTTATAAATACTAGGAAAAGTAAAGAAAGATATATAAAAAAACAATTCTCTGGTCCACATCTGTTGGGCAAATAAATCCTGTGTTTCTGTTTGGAAATTCAGCATTTATTCAAATGTCACTTACTCTGGGAAGCCTCTGTATTAGTTTGCTAGGGCTGCCAAAACAAGGGGCCACCCATGGGGTGGCTGGAAACAGCAGACATTTCTTCCTGTCGCAGTTTTGGAGGCTAGAAGTCTGGAGTCAAGGGTACTGGAAGAGCCATGCCCCTTCTGAAACCTGCAGAGGAATCCTTCCTTACCTCTTTCTAGATTCTGGTCGTTCTATGGCAATCCGGTGTTAAGACTGAGTTCAAACCCTCTAAGGGGCTTCCCTGGTGGCTCAGACGGTAAAGAATCTGCCTGCAATGAGGGAGACCTGGGTTGGATCCCTGGGTCGGGAAGATCCCCTGGAGGAGGGCATGGCAACCCACTCCAGTATTCTTGCCTGGAGAGTCCCCATGGACAGAGGAGCTGGCGGGCTGCAGGTCATGGGGTCACAAAGAGTTGGGCACAACTTAGCGACTGAGCACACACACACCCACCGACGCGAAGGGCTGCACTGGCATCCAGCCCCCACGTGTAGGTGCTTTCCAGAATTCATGTCATTAACATAACAAAGTCTCCTTACCATTTGAACTATTCATTAGGAAGTTCCAAAGGTTTAGGAGCTCTGTGCCTTGAAACTACGGATGAAGATTAAGTTTCTTGTTACAAGTTAGTGTCAGTAGCTCAGTCGTGCCCGACCCTTTGCAACCCCATGGACTGCAGCCCACCAGGCTCCTCTGTCCATGAGCTTTTCCAGGCAAGGACACTGAAGTAGGTCGCCATTTCCTTAGTATGACAAATACCTTGGGCTTCCTCGGTGACTCAGCGGTTAAAAGATTACACTTGCAGCGCAGAAGACAAGGAGGAGATGCTTCCCTGGGTCAGGAAGATCCCTTGGAGAAGGGCATGGCTACCCAGCCCAGTATTCTTCGTGGAGGATCCCACGGAGGAGCCTGGTTGTCAACAGTCCGTGGGGTCTCAGAGAGCCTGACACAAATGAAATGACTGAGCACACATACACACAGGCATCACAAACACCTTAGGAGAAGGAGCCCTGGAAGGCTTCACAGACAAGTCACCTGTGTCGCTGGGGTGTGGTCATAAAGGATAAATAGGACTTAGTAGTTTGGGAGGGAATGTGGGGAAATAGAGAGACCAAGCCGAAGTCTCAGGAAAGAGTTTTAAGGATGGATGAGAAGTTGATGGGACTTGAAGCCATGTTTTCTTGACTGCAAAGAACCTAAGGGGGCTTCCCTGGTGGCTCAGTGGTAAAGAATCTGCCTGCCAGTGCAGAAGACGTGGTTTCAGTCCCTGGGTTGGGAAGATCCCTTGTGGAAGGAAATGGCAAACCACTCCAGTATTCTTGCTTGGAAAATCACATGGACAGAGGAGCCTGCTGAATCCTCCAACTCCTCCACCACAGCCCTTTCTGAGTGGACTGTCTCTTCACATATCTGTGCTACCACCTGGGAAATGTCTTGACGTTTTGGTAAATTCTAGGAGACCTTCTTTTGTTGACTATGATGGCTACTCCATTTCTTCTAAGGGATTCCTGCCCATAGTAGTAGATATAATGGTCATCTGAGTTAAATTCACCCATTCCAGTCCATTTCAGTTTGCTGATTCCTAGAATGTTGACATTCACTGTTGCCATCTCCTGTTTGACCACTTCCACTTTGCCTTGATTCATGGACCTAACATTCCAGGTTCCTATGCAATATTGCTCTTTATAGCATTGGACCTTGCTTCTATCACTAGTCCCATCCACAACTGGGTATTGTTTTTGCTTTGGCTCCATCCCTTCATTCTTTCTGGAGTTATTTCTCCACTGATCTCCAGCAGCATATTGGGCACCTACCAACCTGGGGAGTTTCTCTTTCAGTATCCTATCATCTTGCATTCTCATACTGTTCATGGGGTTCTCAAGGCAAGAATACTGAAGTGGTTTGCCATTTCCTTCTCCAAAGAATGCTCAAACTACTGCATAATTGCACTCATCTCACACGCTAGTAAAGTAATGCTCAAAATTCTCCAAACCAGGCTTAAGCAATGCGTGAACCAAGAAATTCCAGATGTTCAAGCTGGTTTTAGAAAAGGCAGGGGAACCAGAGATCAAATTGCCAATATCCTCTGGATCATCAAAAAAGCAAGAGAGTTCCAGAAAAACATCTATTTCTGCTTTATTGACTACACCTAAGCCTTCGACTGTGTGGACCACAATAAACTGTGGAAAATTCTGAAAGAAATGGGAATACCAGACCACCTGACCTGCCTCTTGAGAAACCTGTATGCAGGTCAGGAAGCAACAGAACTGGACATGGAACAACAGGCTGGTTCCAGATAGGAAAAGGAGTATGTCAAGGCTGTATATTGTCACTGTGCTTATTTAACTTACATGCAGAGTACATCATGAGAAATGCTGGGCTGGAAGAAGCACAAGCTGGAATCAAGATTGCCGGGAGAAAAATCAATAACCTCAGATATGCAGATGACATGACCCTTATGGCAGAAGGTGAAGAGGAACTAAAAAGCCTCTTGATGAAAGTGAAAGAGGAGAGTGAAAAAGTTGGCTTAAAGCTTAGTATTCAGAAAACTAAGATCATGGCATCTGGTCCCACCACCTCATGGGAAATAGATAGGGAGACAGTGGAAACAGTGTCAAACTTTATTTTTTTGGACTCCAAAATCACTGCAGATGGTGACTGCAGCCATGAAATTAAAAGACAATTATTCCTTGGAAGGAAAGTTATGACCAACCTAGAGAGCATATTAAAAAGCAGAGACATTACTTTGCCAACAAAGGTCCATCTGGTCAAGGCTATGGTTTTTCCAGTGGTCATGTATGGATGTGAGAGTTGGACTGTGAAGAAAGCTGAGCACTGAAAAATTGATGCTTTTGAACTGTGATGTTGGAGAAGACTCTTGAGAGTCCCTTGAACTGCAAGGAGATCCAATCAGTCCATCCTAAAGGAGATCAGCCCTGGGGTTCATTGGAAGGACTGATGCTGAAGCTGAAACTCCAATACTTTGGCCACCTCATGTGAAGAGTTGACTTGTTGGAAAAGACCCTGATGCTGGGAGTGATTGGGGGAAGGAGGAGAAGGGGATGACAGAGGATGAGATGGCTGGATGGCATCACTGACTCAAGGGACATGAGTTTGAGTAAATTCCGGGAGTTGATGATGGACAGGGAGACCTGGCATGCTACAATTCATGGGTTTGCAAAGAGTCGGACATGACTGAGCGATTGAGCTGAGTTGAGCTGAGGAGACCTTCTTGGTCCTGTCTGCCCAAATGCTGGGGTCTTGTAAAATTCTAGCCTTCTGCCAAAGAAATGGGAGTGTATTTACTCTATATTCTCAGATCCCCTAAACCAGTGTTGGGTTTCTCTAATTTCTTGGTTACCGTCGGGGAGACAGGTCCAAGGACACCTTTCTCAGATGCATCGATAATGCGTAACTCACTTAATTAATTTCACTTCATATCTTTCCTCTTCTTCCAATGCCAGGAGCCATTATGGGAGATCCCACCCATGATGAGGTCATGAGGAAAAAACCTCACACGCAAGGCCATTCAGGATACAAGGGACCCTCCAGGTTGGCCCTGGCCTCTACCCCACCCTGTATCCTCCCCCCTTTTCTGTTGTTCTTGTTTACCCTGCTGCAGATTCTTGTGTTGCCTGCCGAGAGCTCTCCTGCTCCTCTTTCACTGAATAAAGACCAACTTAAAACAGTAATTAATAAATCTCCTAGATGCTGGTACCCTATGAAGGGGTCAGGGATGAAAGAAACGCTTCAATTCAAACCCTTTTGCTGGCATTCTGGCTTGTTTGATAAATGTGTGCTCCCATTGCAAGAGATTAGCTGGTGACTTCTTGCAGGTAGTTAACTTTTAGATTAAGAGCCTGTTTTGTGTCATATCTGCTGTTTTTGCAATCCTTTGCATTTCTGTTCTGTAAAAAATGTAATCCTATTTAGTTCCCATGGAGATGACACCTAACAGAAAGAAAACAGATTAACCACAAAAAAGACAGGGTCGGCTACTGAAGTTGCTTAAAGTTGCACCAGGTGCAAGCCATAAATTGTCAACAGGCCTGAAAGCCAAAAGATATTATACATAGAGATTAACCATAAAAAAGGCCCTAATAGGCACAGAGCCCTTTGGGGGATGAGGAAGCCCTATTAGAGAATACAAAAAATATTGTTTTAAAAGTGGTTATTGGATCAACGTTTGATTGCTGTTAATGTGCTGAGGTTGTGCAGTGGAAACTGTTGTTAGTATAGTTAAAGATCTAGAAAAATAAGAGTTTAACCCTAGTGTAAAAACAATGAGATAATTGTTAATTTTAACCAGGAGTGCTAAACATTGGCTGCCTCACAAGAGCCGCAGAGTCTTTGTGTGTTAAACTTTTTAGATAAATTCAGCTGAGAACTTCTGCAAAAAGACTGACCTTTGTGTTAACAGGATTGTATTTCTGCTGTGTTACAACCTGCTGTACCATGAGACTGACACTTTTCTGCTTTCTGCTAAGCTCAAGGCCAGAAGATAATGTACAAAAAAATCTATGGGAAAAGACTCTCATAAACAAAAAATATACAGAGATCACCTGGTTTCGTGAAAGACAAGCTGATGTAATGTTAAACTAAGTCTGTGTGCTTATCTGCCCCTTAGAAATGTACCAACTTAGGGTATAAAGGCGATAGTGAAAAATAAAGCAACTGCCAGACTCTGCTGCACATCCCGGTCTGGTCTCTCTCTCTCTCTCTCTCTCTCTCTCTCTCTCTCTCTCTCTCTTTCTGTCTCTCTCTCTCATTTGCCAATGCCGTTCATCCTGAGGGTTACCCTGGATCCTGCTGGGGCCAGACCCTGGCATTCCAATTTGGGTCATCATTTTTTATTTCAACAATAAGAGTGAGGGGAAACTTTTAAAATTGAGTTCAGAGATTCTTTACATGGGGCCTAGTAGGATTCTGACATGTATCATTTCCTTCCCTTACCAAGGTAAGAAACAAATCACATTGGTTTTAATAATACCTGTGGCTTTGTAAAATACAGTAGATGCTTCCACAGAACATTATAGTCTTTGTTGACACCCTGAGATAGCGCTGATGCACATGACTCCAAAATTACAGTGGTCGTTACAAAATTGTTAGCTCATGTGACAATAAAGAAGTACATGTATTACTATATGGCAAAATCTTAAAACTGTTTTAGTGAATGTATTTCTATATGATTGGTTTCTTCTGTGTTTATATCTATTTCATTTGCCAGAAAAAAATTGTAAGACAACCTTTGAAATGGCACAAAATGAGTCTTCGTTTCCTATAGAATGTCAGCTTCTCGTGCACCTTCTGGTGATCTGATTCTATAGTTTTCATCTTTCCTTGCCTTTGAGCTGTTTTGCAACTCTGAAAGTTGAGAAGAGTGAGAGTAATAGACATGATTCTTGCCCACAGAGGTAAAATTTGTCCTATAGAAGATACAGTTGATCCCCACTCTCTCCCTGGTTGCTCTGCTTCCTGACCACCCCAGTTAGGAGCAGGTTTTGGAGGTATTAGCACATTTATTTTAGCAAATGTGCCAGTTGCCCACATATGTTTCTGCTCTTTGAATTCTCTCTTTGAACTGGTGTGTGGCACTTTCCTGATTTCATTCATCAATCAGTTAAATGAAAACTTTAAAGCACATTCACTTTATATTTGTCATATTATACTGTGAAATTATTTTGCAGTGTGGTTTATGCATGTAAAAATGTTATCCTGAGAAGGTGCATCTATAGGCATTACGTGGTACAGCACAACACAGGGGAAAATGTCCAGATGTAATCCCGCATCCTTGGGCACCTTCTGGCCCTAGACTTTCAGTACTCAAAAGCCTTCTCTTCCGAGGTACTGTGCCACTGTTGAAGCAACGCAAGGGAATGGTCATAGCAGCAAGAAAGAGCAGGGTGGGTAAATTGTACTAGTGTTTTCTTACGTCAGTCTCCCATGGCTATAGAAATAAAAGCAGAAAATAAATAAGTGGGACTTAATCAAACTTAAAAACTTTTGTATGGCACTGCAGCATGCATGCTCAGTCGTGTCCAACTCTTTGCGACCCCAGGGCCTGTAGCCCACCAGGCTCCTCTGTCCACGGGATTCTCCAGGCAAGGATACTGAAAGGGTTATCCCTCAGTTGTGTCCAATTGTTCGTGAGCCCATGGACTGTGCCTGCTAGACTATTCTGTCCATGGAACTCTCCAGGCAAGAATACTGGAGTGGGTAGCCTTTCCCTTCTCCAGGGCATCTTCCTGACCCAGGAAGATCAGGAAAGGCAGTGACAGACAGAACATCTCTGAGCGCGTGTTTGTTTAGGCTGAGTGGGCATTTGGCTTTTCACTGTAGCTGTCGTTTTACTCGGTAGGGCCGCGGCAGGGAATTGTTAAGCTGGTTCCCTATTGTACACCTCGGTGTAGCTGTGTTGTTGCTGGTGTGTATTTTTTTTTTTAATCACAAGTCTGGGCCTCCTGGTAATAGACTAAACATGAGCTGCTGCTTGGCTTCTTCCCTCTGTGGATGTCATCATTGTAATCAGGGAACAGGTGGGCACAGGCGATTAACGGGGTGGCAGGGGAGGAGGAGAGAGGGGATCTACTCAAGGGGGTGGGAGTTAATTTGACCCTGCAGCTCAGCGGCAGTGTCTCCTCCTGCAAGACTGCCACTGCAGTTATCGGTGGGAACAGCCCTGCTCAGGCCTCTCAGTCTCATTTCCAGTCCGGGCATGCTTGAGAAGCCATTACCATATTTATAGAGCTACCTGGCCCCACGGCACACGCATGAGAGGGTTAGAAAGACCTATCTATTTTTCCAGCTGTGCTGCTGTCCTCGGTGGCGAGGCTGGCTGGGGAGGAGGGCGGGCCGGATCCCAGCATTAGAAGGAGGCAGAGGATTAGGCCGGAGAGAAAGGACAAGCTGGGCCGCTAGCTTGCCTCTTCCAACCGGTTGGATGAGCCAGTGTGGCCAGCCTTGCATCTGTCAACCCCGAGAAGAGCAGCATGGTGGACCGCTGGCTAGGGAGAGCACTGTGGGAGAGCGCGTCTCAACACCGGCTCCGTCTTCACCCGCAGCCTGCTTCCTTTACTGAAATTCAAAGCTGCCAGCGGGTGGGGGGATGTGGAAGCAGTGAGGGAAAAGTGGACAGAGTATGAACTGAGAGGCAAAGAGATCTTATTTGCTGTATAAGCTTGGGCAGATTATCTAATTTCTCTGAGCCTCATTTCGGTCATCTGCACAGAAGGGATAATAATGGATTTTTGGAGGGATTTAATTACAGACTTGGTTGACTGTGTCTTAATAAATGCTCCCTTTCCTTCATCAGACCATCCTGTCTCACACGGAAGTTTAGACTTACACCACTGCATTCTACGACGCTTTGTTGTGGCAGTCAGAAATGCCTGTGTGGGTTTACCCCCCTCACTGCCCCACCCCCATTAGCACATGTGCAGTCTTGCACTTTCTCTGCTGTGTTTCTGTCTCTTTCTCTCTCACATGCACACAGAAACATATATACGTACATACTGGCATTTTTGTTCTGATCAACTGTGGCACATCTACCCCAGTCTTTATACAACTTAGTGGGTTTTGCAACCAGAAAAGTCTTTCTGGAGCTCAGGATCACACTCCCAAATAGGGGTGCTGTGACATTTCTGATTGTGTATCCTGGCACCTTGTGCTCCCATGACCATCTGGTTATAATATCAAGGTTGCAATGAAAGCAACTGACAGCATGCTTTACCCCCTGCCTTTAGTCCAGCTGAAAGCCAAGTATACTGGACTGCAGTTGGAAAAAAAAAATTACTGGATGCTCTGATGCACTAGTGAGGAAGGGATAGTGAGCATCTTGAAGCAAACTCTTAGTTCTACAAAAACTTGAAAACCAAACCACAAAAGGAAGTGTGGACTCACCAGGTTGGGACGATTTTTGAGCACTATTCATAGGCTCCCTTGATTCTTTTTCTCATAAGGAGAGCGGAGTCCAGAAGGGAGACTTTAATTTGCTGATTAAAAATGTTGAGTGAGGAGGCAAAAAGGAGAAGCCAGGCTGAGGGAGGGCCAAATATGTTTTCAGAAGGAAAGAACTGGCGGCACCTGGAGCAGAACACAGGGGAGGGGGAGGCACCCAGGGAGGGTGTGGGCCAGAGGCTGAGCAGAGAGGCGCTGCTGCTGGCGGAGGTGGCGTGACACGGTAACCACAGCTGGGAAAGCGGCAGGGAAGGGCGAGATCTCAGCGGCTGCCCAGGAAGTTTTGCTGTGCTGTATGCCCTGTTACCATCTCGTCTCTGTCCCCTCTTATCACTGCGGCCTGTGTTTCTCATCCGTCCTTTGGGAACTGGAAGAGTGTGTGTGTGAACTGCCAAGATTGGACCTGAGGAGGCTGGGTTGTGGGCGTGTTCCAGGTACCTGTTTCCAGATCAGCAGAGCCCTAGCCTTTCCTGGCTTATCTGGCTGGCCTCTAGAAGTGTGATGTCACACCTTACATTCGTAGGGAAAGGAGAGCAATGTCCACTTTAAGGGCAGCAGAGAGTCCTCTGCCTGCAGTTCACAAAGCTGTGCGCTGTGGCTATAATATTTTTGTTTAACAGAGTACACTTCGGTTGGCAAGCAGAGGAGACAGAGAAGCACTGCTTTGGCTTCTGGAGCTCCAAATCAGACCTGACCCCATCCCATCTCTTCGCGGCCAGGCAGGAGGAGGAACAGGAGACCTCTGCTTGAGAGTCTGTCTAATTGCCATGAATCCACCTCCGTCCACTCCCATGATCTACATAGGCAACTGTAATGCCCTGTGTGTCCAAATATTTTGTTTTCTCAGACTCTGTCCAAATCCTCCCTCCCTCGTGAAGGATGTCTGGGATACCAAACCCTCATCAGGCTCTTGCCTCTCTGAACAGTAAAGACGGACGTGCCCCAGTGCCGTGCCCTTGTCTCCTGTGATCTGACGTTCTGCTGTGTCCTCTGTGCCCCAGACACAGTCTCACTTCTCAGCCTCACGGCCAGTGACTGCACTGCTCACGGGTGAGCATTTTCCCTCAAATCGCTGCTTTCCACAAAGAGGAATTCTGCTTATCTCTTTGTCTTTACATAGGATTCTCTTGCTAGTTCATTTTGAATAATGAATAATGAATTAGTGTTGGAATAAGACACATTTGTCTAAAATAACCTCAAATAACATTAATTGTGCATGTTTATAGCAGTTTATAGAGGTCATGTGACAGAATTAGTAACAAATGAGGCAAAGACCTTTAGTAGAGATTCGGTGATTATTCATGGGGATGTGGCAATTGCACATTGGATGCCGCTGTAAATGAGTCTTTTAAAGATCACTCCAAAAGGCAGTACAGCAAATTCTGGGAAGATGACATTGATGATACGGTTTTTGCAGCTCCCTAAACCCCCCATAAAAATAGAGCTAGGATACGAAAACCAAACACACTGACAACATCTACGTTTCAAAAACCTAAGGTATCCTTCAAACCTCAAATGATGAGCAGACGTGGACAATCCACTGACTCTCAGAGATCTGCATAGTGTCAGAAACTGTGAGGCAGGGTGCAGAGGGGTGCAGCAGGCTCTCTGAAAGCTCTAAAAGCAGGACAAGAGCCAGATCTCCACCGGACATTTAGTAAAAGCAGTCAGAAAGACTTGGGGAAGCAGCTTTTGTACACTCCTGTATGCAGTGAGGGCTTCCCTGGTGGCTCAGGCGTAAAGAATCTGCCTGCAATGTGAGAGACCCGGGTTTGATCCTGGGATAGGGAAGATCCCCTGGAGAAGGGAATGGCAATCCGCTCTAGTATTCGTGCCTGGAGAATTCTATGGACAGAGGAGCCTGGCAGGCTACAGTCCGTGTGGTCTCAAAGAGCCAGACACGACTGAGTGGCTAACACACAGGCTTACACAGTGAAGTGCAGTTATCCCTGGTGTGGCCTGTCAGGGCTCATGGAGCCTGAATGCAGTGGTCTCTTCCTGGTGTCTCAGACAGTAAGGAATCTGCCTGCAATGACGGAGACCCGGGTTCAATCCCTGGGTGGGGAAGATCCCCTAGAGGAGGGCATGGCAACCCACTCCAATATTCTTGCCTGGAGAATCCCCACGGACAGAGGAGACTCGCAGGCTACAACTCATGCAGCTGCAGAGTCGGACAGAGCTGAGTGACCAAGCACCGCCAGCAACGCAGCTCTGTGCAAGGTTCCCGCACGGATGGGAGACTGTGGGAACAGAATCCAGGTCGCGCTGCACACAGAAGATGCAGCAGAAGAAAGAGCGTCAGACAGAAGTAGGAGAGAGCAAGGGACCTCGGAAAACAGGTCACATCATGAAGCAATGAGACACTACTCTAGATCCGTGAAGCTGGAACGTATGTCACGACCCACTTACTCCTCCCCAAAGTTCAGGAAAACTAATTTCACATAACAGTTAGCAACAGAAAGGGATCACGTCTGAGTTTGCTACAAATTTACTGATAAAAGAATAAGGAGATAAAGGAGGAAAATAGTATCTCCAATGGCAATGAAAATACACTGTAAAATATACCTGCAAAACCGATCAAAACTGTAGCCTAAAATTTCAGTGAAGTTGAATGACACTTGCTCCTTGGAAGGTAAGCTATGTCAAACCTAAACAACGTATTAAAAAGCAGAGACGTCACTTTGCCAACCAAGGTCTGTCTAGCCAGAGCTATGGTTTTTCCAGCAGTCATGTATGGATGCGAGAGTTGGACCATAAAGAAGAGTGAGTGTCGAAGAATTGATGCTTTTGAACTGTGATGCTGGAGAAGACTCTTGAGAATCTCTTGTTCTGCAAGGAGATCACACCAGTCAATCCTAAAGGAAATCAACCCTGAAAAATCACGGGAAGGACTGTTGCAGAAGCTCCAGTACTTTGGCCACCTGATGAGAAGAGCTGACTCATTGGAAAAGACCTTGGTGCTGAGAAAGATTGAAAGTAAAAGGAGAAGGGGGGTGACAGATGATGCAATAGTTAGATAGCATCACTGACTACATGAACATGAATTTGAGAAAATTCCAAAGATAGTGGGGGACAGAGGAGCTTGGCATGCTACAGTCAGCCCATGGGTCAGACATGACTTAGCAACTGAACAGTAATGAAAAAAAATTTTTTTCAAAATATACTAAAATAAATGAAAATAATGATGGGGAAATTAAAAAAATCAATCTGTAAAAGAAAAACTAAGTAATGAGTTTAATAGAAGTCAAAAAAGAATTAGAAGAAAAAAAACTGAAAAGAACTCAAGTCTGAATAAAAACATCAGAAAATATCATGAAATAAAAGTGAAAAGAAGTAAAATTTAAACATCAAACCGAATGAGAAAAAAGATCAAAATGATTTTTGAGAGTAATTGACAGAAATAAAAGATAGATAAAGAACAACATATATAATACACATTCAGAAAGAACACCAAAGTAATAGGATAAAAATAACGAAAAGAATAGTTTAAAACAACTTCGCTAGATTAAAAAGTCAGATTTGACAGCACATACTATAAAGGAACACCATGTACCCAAGCAAAATGACCTAGAATGACCAGCAACTGAAACATTCTAAAAAATACTTGTGCACCCAGGCAAAAGGGCTAAGCCACGTAAGAAGGCAAGGAAATTTGATAGTCATCTGACTTCTTGACAGCAACACTTTATATCCGAAGACAATAGAGTGACATATTTAAGATACTCAAGGAAAGAAAATATGAGTCATATATTATAAATCCAGCCACACTTACATTCAAGTATAAAGGCTGCAGACAAATTCCTATCAACAAGCGAGAACTCAGAAAATATTGTTCCCAGGAGCCTTCACTGAGTAAGTTACCAGTGAATGAAAAGCACTGGAGAGGCATTGACGTAAGGCCCAGTGGGGTGTGTTAAATATACCTCCACCTGTAGAACTACATATAAGTGATGTTATAAGGGAGAAAGCACAGGCTGCAACATCTATGGCATGGACGTTTTAGGAATAGGGCTGCTACATTTTAAAAGGGGCAAAGCATGTAAAGATGGATTCAGCTTATGAGTACTTTAGAGTTATTAACTAGAAATAAAAGGATACTGTTCCAAATCAATCCCTGGGATACAACGTGACAAAGATGGGGTGACTAGAAAATTTCAGTATTGTTTACAGAAGCAAGCCAACAGGTGGATCCTGGGGCTTCCCACGTGGCTCAGTGGTAAAGAATGAGCCTGCCAGTACAGGAGACACAAGAGATTTGGTCTCTGGGGTTTGATCCCTGGGTCAGGGGGATCCCCTGGAGTAGGAAACAGCAACCCACTCCAATATTCTTTCCTGGAGAATCCCATGGACAGAGGACCCCAGGGTCCATGGGGTCACAAAGAGTTGGACATGACTGAGCATGCAGGCACACAAACGTGGATGAAAGTGAAAGTCGTCCAGTCATGTCCAGCTCTTTGCGACCCCTTGGACTATACAGTCCGTGGGATCCTCCAGGCCTGAATACTGGAGTGGGTAGCCTTTCCCTTCTCCAGGGGATCTTCCCAACCCAGGAAATGAACCAGGGTTTCCTGCACTGCAGGTGGATTCTTTCCCAAATGAGGTATCGGATGGATACTGCAAGTCTTATATGAAAGTGTTGATATAAAGATAGAAATAAAGAGACCACATTATGAAGGACCATTTGTATAAAAAGTAGTTGTATATTTATAAATATAACATAAAACAATATGTCAGAGGGCAAATATAAAAAAACATATTAATAAATGCAATGAGCTTAATTCACCTGTTTAAAACAATCAGATTCTCTAAAAAAGAAGTTCTATATACTGCTATAGAAATAATATATCATTCTATTATATATATATGTATATATAGACCCTTAAAGTATAAGACATAGGTTAAAAATAAAAGGGTCAGAAAATATATACCAGCAAAATAAAAATAAATCAGAGGACATTTTCCTTATCTCCAAAAGAAACCCATATCCATTAGAACCAACTCCCATTTCTTTCACTACTCCTAGTTCAGGCAACCACTAATCTACTTTCTATTTATAGATTTTCCTAACCTGTTTCACATCAGTGGAATCAGGCAGTGTGTCCTCTTCTGCGACTGCTTTTATTCACTTAACATAATGTTTTCAAAACTCACCCGTGTTATAGCATCTACCATCTTCAGTTCTTCTGATTGATAATTCTTTGCCTTGATGGTTGCACAACTCTGTGAAACACACTAGAAACCATTGAATTCTAGAACTTTAAATGGGTAAGTTATTTGGTATGCAAATTGTATCTCAATAAATAAATAACTCAATAAAATAAATTAAGGCCATAATATTTATATCAGAAAAGGCAGCATCGAGATAGTGTGACCAGGTGTCTCCAGTTTGCTTGGACTTTGTTTTTTTTTGAGCACTGAATGTCTCACATCCTGGGAAACCCCCAGGCAAACTGGGATGTTGGTCACTGTTAATTTACACCAATGATATTTAAAGGAGATAGCAAATATTTATACTGTTAAATTTTATAAAGTCCAATGAAGATAAAGTGATTATTTATATTCGTGCATACAAAGCCACAGCCAAGATAGGAGATATAATAAAGAATAGAATCTCAGGGCAATAGCTAACATTCTTGGCTCAACCCAAGACAATGAAGTGGACAAAATTTGATAGAATTCAGAAGGCCTTAATATCACAATGAATAAAATAGATTTTTGAATCTCAGTATTTGAGAATACAGATTATTTTCAAATGTGTATACTGAATGGACAGCTCATTCAATTGTCCATATTTTGGGATACACATACAAACACACACACATGCCCCTCAATAAAGTCCAAAGAATAGGAATAACAAACATTTATGAGGATATTTAATGAAAGAAGAAATTATAACAAAAATTGTAACAAGTTTTCTTTGGTAAAGGAATATTTTTAACTGTTACTAAAAATATCTTGGGGAAAGTACAATGCAATATAAAATTATTTTAAAATAATAATAGTGAAAATATAGCATGTAAAATCTATGGAATAAAAGGAAATATCTGTCAGAGAAAAAAGTCATAGCATGAAATACCAATATAAATAAAATGTAAAAGATGAAAACAAATGAATAAAATACCCAAATCAATAAAGCTAGGAAAAACTTGAACAAAGTAAACTGAAAGAAGTTAGGAGGAAGGTAGGAGTTAGTGGAATAGAAACCTTTAATAAGTAAATCCAGAAGTTGGTACTTTGAAAAAATATCAGTATAATAAGCCCCTGGCAAGTCTTATCAAGAAACTGATGGCAGAAAACATAGATGCATAAAGACAGCAAGCCCAGAAGCCCCCTCGAAGACCCCCGGCCTTGTGAGGAGCTCCATGGTCTGAAGAACTCCGAGGCCCTCCCTCAGACATCTGCTAATTCAAGACAGGAGTGAGATGTGCCACAGAGAACGGTGCTCACCTTTGTAGTGTCTCTCTGCCTCTTAGAGACTGCATGGATTTTGCTTCTGTCTCATACCACTTCACACTCAATGTACAATTTAACCCCTTCTACATAATCAGCAACCACCAGTACCATCATTATGGAGACGGTCTATTCCGAGTATATGAATGAATACTGCATTTCACAGGAAAATCCAGAGAAACCATGTCAGCCAGTATGCAGTAGTCTGCTCCTCCCGTTTTCCAGGACTCCCTTTTCACTCTTCTATCTACCTTTCCTCCTGCTTTCCTTTCTGTTATCTCAAGAGCTCCAAATTTGTCTCCCTGTGTGATAAACGTAGCGTCAGCCTTCCTATTGCGTCTTCATGCCCACTTGATAATGCTGACTTGTCAAAATTTACACTGATTTTCCCCAAAAAGATATTATTTCTCTCTAGTAGCTTCTATTACACTTATAAACATGGTTATGCTTGTAAGATACAAGTCACTGAGTGAGTGACAGATAAAATAGGACAAGGTCTAGGAAGGTACAGTAGGGTAAAAACTGCTGATAAGGATATGCTGTGGGAAGCAGAAGTTAAACTCAGAACTACCACATAACCTAGCAGTTACTTTCCTCAGTGTATATCCAAGAGAAATGAAAACATATATCCACGTAGAAACTTACTTGCCCATCAATATTTATAGCAACCTTATCATAATAGTTAAAAGGCACAAACAAACTCCCGTCAACAGGGAATAGATTAATAAAACGTGGTATATCCATATAATGAAATATTATTCAGCCCCAATATGAACAAAATATTGCTACATACATAGATGAACCTTTAAAACAGAAGCCAGTCACAAAAACCTCACCTATAATAGGATTCATTTTGCAGGATGATGTGCGTGCATGCTCAGCTGCTCGGTCGTGTCCAACTCTTTGCAACCCCGTGGACTGTAGCCCACCAGGCTCCTCTGTCCATGGGATTTTCCAGGCAAGAATACTGGAGTGGGTAGCCATTCCCTTCTCCAGGGGATCTTCTCCACCCAAGGATCAAACCCAGGTCTGCATGGCAGGCAGACTCTTTACCATCTTAGCCCCTAGGCAAGCCCTTGAAGGCTCTTAAAAGCAGGCCTGAGATGACAGCGTGCTTGCAGGTAATGACCCCAGTGACCAGGAATAAGGCATTGGGAAGTCATTAGCAATGTAGGGAAAATCACGCCAGTTGTGGCATTAAGTTGGCTACTGCTTCCAAAGCTTGATGCTCCAATTCACCAGGAACTCTTGAAAAATCTTGAAAGGAACCTCAGAACTGTCGGACCAAGGACAACAAAGGAGGTGTTTATCCTTCCAGTGGTGAAGGGGCCCTTCAGTCAGTAATTCACCTGTACTTGTAGGCTGCATGTGTTTGAGCGCCATCAGGTTCCCAAGGTTGTCCATTACCTGGTGACAAAGAAGCCCAGGAAATGGGAGGTATTAATATATGGCACAGGTAACAGATCTCATTGTACCTGCATTCAGCTGCAGTGAGATGAGACCAGGATGACACTCGTCTCTGTGGCTGACACTGAGGAGGAAGAGGTGTGGTGAAAAGGATTTGTTGCCCAAGTGATGCTCAGTTCAATTCAGTTTATTCGCTCAGTTGTGTCCAACTCTTTGCGGCCCCATGGGCTGCAGCACACCAGGCCTCCCTGTCCATCACCGACTCCCGGAGTCCACCCAAATGCATGTCCATTGAGTCGGTTAGTATTCAACAAATTATGCTGCCGCCCATTACCATTCCACCTTTCAGAGTACTTTAATGTACATCATCTGTGTATGAATATCCCAAGTTTAGTCTCCTTTGAGACTCTTCACCCTTACAATTAAAGGGACTCCTTAAATGCTTGCATTGAGACCTCTGGCTGGCAGAGCCTGGATTGACTTCACAGTTGGAAGACCAGAGGTTGTCATTTCTTTTGTGAGTGGAAGTGAACGTTGCTCAGTCATGTCCATCTCTTTGGAACCCCATGGACTATACAGTCCACGGAATTCTCCAGGTAAAGATCTACTGATAATCTTTCTCATTTTGAAAAATTTCACTAAAGGCATCCATTACACATATGCATTTAGATGAATATCATCCCCATTCCTCTACATTTGTATTTTTGTGCTTTTATCCGTTTTAAAGGATATTCACTCTTTGAGTAAATATGTGAGTATCATTCACTGGGCACCAGACACAGAGAAACGCAGTGGCCAGCACAGGAGACCGGAGGGATTTACTCACAGTCCTGAAGGGAACTCAGGCTTGAGCACACGCTTCCAAGCACCAGGAAGCCATGGGGACACCTCAGTGAGACCGTACTCGAGCCTGGGAATTCAGGAAATCTGGGCAGACTCTTCTAAGAACATGATGTGTTAGACACATTTTGGAGGCCAAAGTGACGGTTCACCAGAAAGCCTTAAAGGGTATCTGGGCAGCAGGGACTCTCTCTAGCAGGTAAGCAGGATGAAAGCAATCATTGCCATTTGTAGATGAGGAAACTGAGGCTCAGAGAGGTGAGGTGACTTCCTCAAGATCACATTGGTAAAGTGACCCAGTTTAACAGAAACCTCAGAGAATTTTTGCTTTATGAAAGCCTTTCGTGCAAACAGTTCTCCTCAAGATGAAATAGGATTTAATTACCGTTGCATTAGATTAAAAAACCACGTCCCGGCTAACTCAGCCAGGGGCCTGATTGTGATATCGACGGCAGGGCACCTGGGTGTGACACATCAACTGGGGCTGAAACCGGTGGGAGAGTCTATCAAATTTTTGATTGAAATCCTCTTTCCTTGCATTAGTTTCCACTATCTCTCTCCATCGGAAATTCAAGCCATTAGGAAAACCCAATTAAGTCTTCAGAAACTAAAATATCCCTGCTCTGACCTCCAGGAGGCCACAGCTTCACAAAACATTGTCTGCCGGTGATCTTGTAGGTTAGCACATTTACTCCCCTTTAGAAGGCAATGGCACCCCACTCCAGTGCTCCTGCCTGGAAAATCCCATGGACGGAGGAGCCTGGTGGGCTGCAGTCCATGAGGTCGCTAGGAGTCGGACACGAATGAGCGACTTCACTTTCACTTTTCACTTTCATGCGTTGGAGAAGGAAATGGCAGCCCACTGCAGTGTTCTTGCCTGGAGCATCCCAGGGACGGGGGAGCCTGGTGGGCTGCCGTCTGGGGGTCGCACAGAGTCGGACCCGACTGGAGCGACTTAGCAGCAGCAGCAGCAGTGGTCATCAACCCGAGAAAGGCCTCCTTGTCGGAGTGCTAGTTCCTGGGTGAGAGAAGCTCGTGCTGAGAGTGCCCGCAGAGAATAAGACAGGCTCGTGGTGCAGATGTAGTTGTACAGGAGCTGTGTTCAAATGTCTTAAAAAAAATAATTACAGCAGTGGGAAAGAAAGGGCTCATTCAGTGGGTCTCAGAGCAGAGTGAGACCGGGGGTCGGAGCTGCCGGGAAGTCCGTTTTGACTCTGTATCTGGGGGCCCGCCGGGCCTGGCTCCTGCTGGGGACATGGGCACAGCGGGCTCTCTGTTTTGGAAAAGGTGTAGGAGAGAACAGGTTAACAGCTTTCAGATACCTGTGAAGGGCCGTTCTATGCTGGATAGAAAGTGAAGCTAGAAATTGTTTAAGAAAACTTCCACCCTGGTAGTCGTCTTGTCTGTGGAGTGATGGGCCAAAAGACAAAGAAGCTAATGTGCCTTTATCTGGTTGGTTCTCCCTGCAGATGCGCTTACAGCACCCTTCAGGCCTTGTGAGTCTCCCTGAACCCTTTCTGGAGCATGTCAGAAATGCCTGCGCTTCTGGAAATTGCCAGAATATTATACACGTTAAAACGTGTATATCCTATATCACATCACGCTGAAGTCTTTAAAAGTGCCAACATATGACACTTACATATGTGACTAAGTGTGATCTTGTGGGTTAAACAAATGCTGTTTGTGTTCCCAGGGACTGTATGCTCACAGAGACCTTTTTATTTTTCAAGATTTCAAAGCACAAGCTTTTGTTTTTGTCCTCAGATTCTGCTTTTTTGAATTTTTGAAATTTATCTTTTAAATTAATTTTTATTGGAGTGTAGTTGGTTTACAATGTTCTGCTTCTGCTATGTAGCAAAGTGAACTATATATATATATATATATATATATATATATCCACCCTTTTTTAGAGTCTGTCCCCATATAGATCATTACACAGTGTTGAGCAGAGTTCCCTGTGCTAACGAACAGGTGCTCATTAGCTATCTGTCTCAGCGGTGTGTAATGTCAATCCCGTCTCCCAGTTTCTCCCTCCTCCTTTCCTGTTGGTAACCATAAGTTTTGTTTTTTACATCTGTGACTCTATTACTGTTTTCTAAATAAGTTCATTTGTACCATATTTTTTTTTGGATTCCACATATAAATGGTATCACATGGTATTTATTTTTCACTGTGTGACTTACTTCACTCAGTATGACAATCTCTAGCTTCATCCATGTCCCTGGAAATGTCATTATTTCAGCATTTTATTTGGCTGGGGCAGTATTCCTTTCCACATGTGTACTGCATCTTCTCTATCCATTCCTTTGTCGGTGGAGGTTTAGGTCGCTTCCATGTCCTGGCTGCTGTAAATAGTGCTGCAGTGAACACTGGGGTATACGTTTCTTTTCAAATTACAATTTTCTTCCGATATGTGTCTGGGAGTGGGATTGCTGGATCGTATAGTAGCTCTGTGTTTAGTTTTTTAAGGAACTTCTGTACTGTTCTCCATAGTGGCTCCACCAATTTACATTCCCACCAACAGTGCAAGAGACTTCCCTTTTCTCCATACCCTCTCCAGCATTTATTGTTTGCAGATGTTTGGTGATACGTGTGAGGTGATACTTCATTGTAGTTTTAGTTTGCATTTCTCTAATGATTAGTGATGTTGAGCATCTTCTTATGTGCATCTAACAGAGATCTTTAATGCCTTCATCCCCAAAGGGAGAAGCACAGACTTAGGGATCAAAACAGCTCAATGCTCTTAGAGAACATATATGGGGAAAATATTAAGTGGATAATCATGGGGAATAGATGTTAGGTGTCGGCATACCGGGGTTTCAGCTCTAGAAGTCCACCTTAGGAAACGTGTGATCATGTGAAAAGATCAGCTCTGCCAGAGAAAGAGAAGAGGACAGGCCAGGTGGCAAGAACAGTGCTTGTTAGGAGTGAGGACTTCTTCCAGTTTGGATGGAGAAGAAGGAATGTCATGGGGACTTGGTGGAAATTAGTTCTGAGAGGTGGGTTAGAGTCACAATATGAAATATGAACATCTACTACTGTGGGCAAGAGTCCCTTAGAAGAAATGGAACAGTGATCATATTCAACAAGAGAGTCCGAAATGCACTACTTGGATGCAATCTCAAAAAATGACACAATGACACAATGATCTCTGTTCATTTCCAAGGAAAACCATTTGATATCACAGTAATCCAAGTCTATGCCCCAACCAGTAATTCTGAAGAAGCTGAAGTTGAACAGTTCTATGAAGACCTACAAGACCTTCTAGAACTAACACCCAGAAAAGATGTCCTTTTCATTATAGGGGACTGCAATGCAAAAGTAGGAAGTCAAGAAACACCTGGAGTAACAGGCAAATTTGGCCTTGGAGCACAGAACGAAGCAGGGCAAAGGCTAATGGAGTTTTGCTAAGAGAACGCACTGGTCACAGCAAACACCCTCTTCCAACAGCACAAGAGAAGACTCTACACATGGACATCACCAGATGGTCAATACTGAGATCAAATTGATTATATTCTTTGCAGCCAAAGATGGAGAAGCTCTATACAGTCAGCAAAAACAAGACGGGGAGCTGACTATGACTCAGACCATGAACTCCTTATTGCCAAATTCAGGCTTAAATTGCAGAAAGTAGGGAAAACCGCTAGACCATTCAGGTATGACCAAATTAATTCCCTTGTGATTATGCAGTGAAAGTGAGAAATAGATTCAAGGGATTAGATCTGATAGGCAGAGTGCCTGAAGAACTAAGGACGGAGGTTTGTGACATTGTACAGGAGGCAGGGATCAAAACCATCCCCAAGAGAAAGAAATGCAAAAAGGCAAAATGCCTGTCTGAGGAGGCCTTACAAATAGCTGTGAAAAGAAGAGAAGCAAAAAGCAAAGGAGAAAAGGAAAGATATACCCATCTGAATGCAGAGTTCCAAAGAATAGAAAAGGAGAGATAAGAAAGCCTTCCTCAGCAATCAATGCAAAGAAAAAGAGGAAAACAACAGAATGGGGAAAGACTATAAATCTCTTCAAGAAAATTAGGGATACCAAGGGAACATTTCATGCAAAGATGGGCTCAATAAAGGACAGAAATGGTATGGACCTAACAGAAGCAGAAGATATTAAGAAGAGGTGGTAAGTATACACAGAAAAACTGTACAGAAAAGATCTTCACTACCCAGATAATCATGATGGTATGATCACTCACCTAGAGCCAGACATCCTAGAATTTGAAGTCAAGTAGGTCTTAGGAAGCATCACTACGAACAAAGGTAGTGGAGGTGATGGAGTACCACTTGAGCTATTTCAAATCCTAGAAGATGATGCTGTGAAAGTGCTGCACTCAATATGCCAGCAAATATGGAAAACTCAGCAGTGGCCACAGGACTGGAAAAGGTCAGTTTTCATTCCAGTCCCAAAGAAGGGCAATCCCAAAGAATGCTCAAACTACAGCACAGTTGCACTCATCTCACAAGCTAGTAAAGTAATGCTCAAAATTCTCCAAGCCAGGCTTCAACAGTTTGTGAACCATGAACTTCCAGATGTCCAAGCTGGTTTTAGAAAAGGCGGAGGAACCAGAGATCAAATTGCCAACATCTGTTGGGTCTTCAAAAATGCAAGAGAGTTCCAGAAAAACATCTACTTCTGCTTTATTGACTATGCCACAGCCTTTGATTGTGTGGATCACAGCAAACTGTGGAAAATTCTGAAAGAGATGGGAATACCAGACCACCTGATCTGCCTCCTGGGAAATCTGTTTCCAGGTCAGGATGCAATAGTTAGAACTGGACATGGAACAATAGTCTGGTTCCAAATCAGGAAAGGAGTCCGCCAAGGCTGTATAGTGTCACCCTGCTTATTTAACTTATATGCAGAGTACATCATGAGAAATGCTGGGCTGGAGGAAGTACAAGCTGGGATCCAGATTGCTGGGAGAAATATTAATAACCTCAGATATGCAGATGACACCACCCTTATGGCAGAAAGCGAAGAATAACTAAAGACCCTCTTGATGAAAGTGAAAGAGGAGTGAAAAAGTTGGCTTAAAACTCAAAGTTCAGAAAACTAAGATCATGGCATCTGATCCCATCACTTCATGGCAAATAGATGGGGAGACAGTGGAAACAGTGTCAGACTTTATTTTTATGGGCTCCACAATCACTGCAGATGGTGACTGCAGCCATGAAATTAAAAGATGCTTACTCCTTGGAAGAAAAGTTATGACCAACTTAGACAGCATATTAAAAAGCAGAGACATTTCTTTGCCAATAGAGGTCCGTCTGGTCAAAGCTATGTTTTTGTTTTTTTTTTCCCCAGTAGTCATGTATGGATGTGAGAGTTGGACTATAAAGAAAGCTGAGTGCCAAAGAATTGGTGCTTTTGAACTGTGGTGTTGGAGAAGACTCTTGAGAGTCCTTTGGACTGCAAGGAGATCCAACCAGTCCATCCTAAAGGAAATCAATCCTGAATATTCATTGGAAGGACTGATGCCAAAGCTAAAACTCCAATACTTTGGCCACCTGATGTGAATAACTGATTCGTTGGAAAAGACCCTGTTTCTGGGAAAGATTGAAGGTGGAAGGAGAAGGGGATGTCAGAAGATGAGATGGAGATGAGTTTGAGTAAACTCCGGGAGTTGGTGATGAACAGGGAAGCCTGGCGTGCTGCAGTCCATGGGGTCGCAAAGAGTCGGACACGAATGAGTGACTGAACTGAACTCAACTGATGAAAATACTGATTGTCTCAGGAAGTAATTTGATTTTGGTCTGTTATAAAAGATATTTTCACTGAGGATTTTCTACAAGGGAGCAGCACAATTAGAGTACACTTAACAAAAGAAGAACTTACAATGTGGAGGACAGATTTTCTTGGACAAAGACTGAGATCTGAGAGATCAGTGAGGTGGCCCCACCCCAGGTGAGGGGTGGTAAAGACCCAAGCTAGGACAGGGAAAACACTGGAGACAGTGACAATGTATTTGGGAGCGAGAGGTCACAGTATTTGGAGTAACTTAACTGCTCAAGGGAGGCAAGACCCAGATGACAGTTAAATGCCACTCTGGGATGGTCAGTCTAGATTTTCAGGAGCATTTTTGGGAGGGAGTAGCGTAGACTGGCTAAGATCACAGCATTGCCATCAAACTTATCCTTAGTTAGCCTCTGACCCTGCCATTTAATAAAGACAAGAAATCAGCTTTGTTCCCTTTCAGAGTCTCCATTGCTTCATCTGTAAAATGGAAATGGCAATATTCGCAACTTCATAAGATTACTCTAAGGAGTCAATGAAAAAAGTCCTTAAGGAATTTAGAAAAGTATCCAGTTCATGGGAAAATGATCAATAAACCTTACATATAATTATTAATTATTCCATGATTGATGGAGGATGAAAGGTAAAATGGGTTGGAAGGTGATATTTTCTGGAAGTTAGATTTGCTTAAGTAAAATTTGGGAGTTTTTTCTTTCCTTTTTTCCTGTTTTTTGCAACTAAAGTAATGTTTTTGTTGCTCCCATGGGATGATAAAGCCAAGGATTTGAACCTCATAAGGTGTTTTTATCTTTGCTTCAGCTTTTCTTTTTGTGCAGGTTTTGTTCTCTTGGAAGGCTTTATCCTTATCAGCGAAGCAGGGTTGGATGTGGTTTGTGACCAAGCAACTCCGCTTTATCAACAAAGGCAGACTGGCTCCCTGGAGCACCGTGTAAGCTTTTTCAAGAAAAGTTTCTGATTGGCTTTGTTTGGCCAGGTCACTCCTGGAACCGTCAGCTGTAGCCAGGAGCTGGGTAGTGGGTTCAAACACTCGTTCCTATTGCTTGGCTGGAGTCGGGGAGGCAGCATTACAACAATGATGAGTCTGTTTGCACACCTGTTGATTTTGCTGAGCTGGCTACATAATTTTGCCTAAGGGCTTTTCTCATGCCTTGAGGACACAGTTGTCTATACTTTTTTGCTTGGCACAGAAATTGGGAAATGTGGAGTGCTCCCTTCCCCACCCCTTCCTTCTGCCCCCCATGGTGCTCCCTTTGTGGGCTCAGCTGCCCAGATAACATCCCACATACTTGAGTGCTGAGGAGCTGTGCTACTTGGGGCATACTGTCTTTGCCTGGGCTAGCCACTCTGCCACCACTTGAGATTCTGGGCAGAGCTATGAATGAACACATTTCAAATGCTATCAATATTTCATGAATTTCCATCCACTTGCTTTAATGGGGAACTGTAAAAGCATTTAGCCATATTATACCCCATCTCTCAGGCACTGCATTATTGCAACAGAGCTGTTTTATTAGCGTCAACCACCAGGGTTATTGGGATGGCTTTATCCGTCCTTCCCCAGGTTTGTTCATCTGCATTTATGTAAGTCTATTTGCCTGTCTACCAAGCTTTCTTAATCTATTAAATAAGGTCAGTCACTAGCAAAGAGAACACAGTTTTGGTCATGAAGTTTGTGTACATGTACCTACATGTGCACACAGTCATACACACACACACTGTTACACTGAGAAAGACTTCATCATCTGGCCGTGCATGTCTAGACTTGGGCTTTAAAAGGACTCTTGGTTTCATGGACTCCCCTGGGTTCTCTTCTGTAGCATGCACTCCTTTGTCTTCTGGGGAAAACATTTCTTGGGGAAGCGTCTAACCTGAAGTTTAACTATTTGAATTTAATGGTGAAGTGTCCAAGCATCAAAGCCAGAGGAACAACTGGCTTCACAGCTCAGCTCCATCACTTACCTTTATGATCTTGGGCAAATCATTTGACTTGGCAGAGCCCTGTCTGTAAAAGGGAGATTTCAGGAGTCACCTTTCAGGAAGGGGTGAAGATCAAGTGAGGGAGCTGTGAATGTGCTCGGTGACAAACCTGCGTGGCAAACAGGAAACTGAGGGGCCTGGGGCTTTCTCTCTTTCCACTTCCTGGACATTGAGAGTTTCTGGGCTAGAATATGCATTTGTTTCCGGAGATAGCATCTGCCTGTGGGATATTCCTGAGCTCAGCCTCCCTCCCATCACAGCTTATGCCCCCATCAAAAATCCTGCTCCTCCTGGACCTCACCCCAGCGCCATCCACTCTGAGAACCCTTCCTTGGGCCCCTCAGATGAGGTTAGAGATCTTTCTTTGAGCTTTTCCATCACCACCCACCCTGTTTCCATATTACAGCGTTTATTTCACTCTGTTTTAATGGTCTTTTCCCTTCCCGATGACCAGCTCTTTGCGGTCAGAGTGCAGGCATTATTTCTCAGCACAACTAACAAAGCCCTGGAGATCTGAGCTCTGCCACCCTCATCTCCCAGAAGGCTTCTAACCACTCCTGTGGTCTTCTTTGTCCATCGAGTCTAGGCACCATTTTGTTCAACACCTTCTCTGTGCCGAGAGGGTTCTAACCACGGTGTCTGCAATGACTCATTCAATCCTTACGTCATCCTCATGAGGCAGGGACTGCTCTGGTCCCCATTGCACACATGAGGAAGCTGATGCTCAGAGAAGATAAGAGCCCGCAGCGCAGCCCCAGGGGGGGAAGGAACAGACGCGGCTCTCCCTCTGGTGGTCTCGTTCTGGAGACCGCACGCACCTCTGTGCTCCGCTCCACATTCACTCTCCGTTCTATCCCATTGCGTCAACAAGACTGACCTCCACGTAGTCCTCCTGTCTACCATGGTCCCTGTCGGCTCTTTGCCTTTGCATGTGCTACCCGCTTCCCACTGGAATTCCCGTCTGCCTCCCGAACATTTCTTCCACTTGCCCTTGAGGAGTCAAATATACCTTCCTCAATGCCGTGGCTGTGTGTGTACCTAAGTGGCACTTGTGGCAGATCAAGTTCTGTTTACTCACCGATTCTGCATTAGACTGGACGTTTGTTGGAGCAGGGGCTGTCTGTGCCTTGTTCACACTGAGTTCTGGTACCTGATACAGTTCTTGGTCCTTAATGGAAAATTAGTCACTCTTTATTGAATAAATTTTTTGACATTTCTGGAATCTGAAGAGACTCTCCCAGTATTGTCATCTCTTTCAACCCCAACTTCTACATAAATTGTAAATCTTTGTCTTTGATAGTATGGTTATCTGCATGCGTAACTAACCAAAATGACAGATAAAATGAAATAATTGTAAGGTAAATGTCCACGTCCTGTGGGTCTGTCTGAATTGCTTAAGGATCAGCCAAATGAATCCTAGGGCTCCAAAGCTAGGTTGGTACATCTGCAGAGTGTTGAGGGTAGGGGCTGGAGGTCTCATGCTAATCTCTCTGGGACTCTTTGAAGAGGGAACTGTGCTCATAAGAGAAATGAAGAAACAAAATCCAGTCTTTATGCCTAAACATCTGGGCCCATATGGCTCTCTCCAAGTGCCAAGCATCTTCAGTAAGTGGTACTGGTATGCAAGGTTACTGTCATAAACTCAAGTATTTCCTACACTTATGAACATAGATGGTAGGGTCTACAGAACAAACTTTGAGTCTTGTTACCCAAATGGGCTCTTGGGTGAAGAGGGCTGCCCATTAATTCACTCAGAAAGGTGGGGATCCCTAGAACAGAATGAGCATAAATTCAGATGTACCTCATCATTTAAAACCATGACCCTACCCACTAGAGAAATGAGGCCCAAAGAATGTCAGATTCTACCATCCAGATTAGCATCTTTTCTGCAGAGTACTAGATGTGGGCAGAAGAGTAGTTCTTCTGCATAAAGTATCCAGCATAAAATGTGTAGGAGCAGAGGGTGCCGGAGAATGGGTCTGAGACAAAGTTTGCAGAGGGGCAGTGTCCAGTGTCACTGAAGGGAAGCCCAAAGTAAGACCTCAAGCCACAGAGTCGGGACATGGAGACGTGGAATGAAGCGGTGGCAGACCACGGTGAAACAGGAAGGTTCGAGGTGTTTCCTGCAATCAGAGAGAGGACTTCCTTTGTCACACTTCTGTCCAGCAGGTCAGCGTTGTCAGCAAGCATAGGGCTCACTAGAGTGTGCTAGGAAAGTCATTATCTTCTGAGTGAGTGGTCAGGGGGGATCGTGGCTGGAGCTAATCTTCTCCTCATCCATCTCAGCAGGTCTGGTGGTGCCACTGAGTGAGATGGCCATGCTGCTTTCCCTTCGCCAGCTCCCTAAGTTCTTCCATCTTCAGCATAAGAATGAAGATCACTCTGGGTCTTCCCAGTGCACCAGGTCTGAGCACTTGTCATCCAACCTGGGCTAGTGATCTGTTTCACCCTTGATAATATACATGTTTCGATGCTGTTCTCTTGAAACATCCCACCCTCGCCTTCTCCCATGTCAATATAGAACAAAAACCACTACAATATTGTAAAGTAATTAGCCTCCAACTAATAAAAAATAAATAAATAAAATTAAAAAAATAAATAAAAAATAAAAATTAAAAAAAAAAGAATGAAGATCATTTCCAACAAATGCCTGAAATCAGCTGTGTTCCTCTCCTCCCTACTTCTAGCGAAATCTTTCTCGAGAACAGACAGAAAACATTTCAGCCTCGTGACAGCGTCCTGTCACTCGGGAGCCCCATGCCTCTCTGCTGACGTGAGAGCTGAGCATGTGAGACAGACCATGTTTGTGTAATGCTTGTGGCTTTGTAGTGACTGGGAAGAGGGGGCAAGTTGGAGCTGGGAGATCCAGGAAGCTGGATCTTGTCTTCTTCTGTCCATCTCCTGTCCAGCAGGTTGATGAGACAGCGACAAGCCTTCTCAGTCTAGAAGCCCAGTCCACTGTCTTGAGCCGCAAAACTCCACCTCCAGATCTGATGGTTTTAGTACAAACCAATTCGACTCAACATACAGTTACTGAGATCCTGTTTTGTGCCATGCAAAGGTGTTTCATGCTGAGGGATTACAAAGATGAAGAAGAAGAAAAATTAGAAGCATAGCTCCCATTGATAACATGCTAAGTGCCAGGTTTTGTGGTTACTGTTATATGTAAATTTACATTTTAACATCTCAGTAACACTATGACTAAGATATTAAATGCCCCATATTCC
The DNA here is from genome assembly GCA_020226075.1 of Hydropotes inermis. Taxonomy (NCBI): domain Eukaryota; kingdom Metazoa; phylum Chordata; class Mammalia; order Artiodactyla; family Cervidae; genus Hydropotes; species Hydropotes inermis. Next base: position 3,679,534 of record CM035299.1, read on the forward strand.
AGATGAAGAAACTAAGAACTCAGGGTAAATAACTTGCTAAGGTTTTATCAGTGATGCGTAATGGATCTAGACCTCTGATTTAGGTCTCTGGTTCCTAAACTTATAGTGTTAACTTTTATGTTCTATTTTCTTCAGTGAGTACTTTTAGCAGGCTCAGAAGTTAAATGTCTGTGTATAATGGCTATCAATAAAGCAAGAATTTTGTTGTAACCAGAAGAAGAAAGTGTGCCATATAGCATTCATAGGATTTTTACATCAGACATAACTAGGCTTGACCTTCTCTATTTGCTAATAGCTGTGTGATACTGTTGACATCTCTGGACCTCAGCATTCTCATCTATAATAATAATATTTTTATTAATATTATGTCTGGAATTATGATGAGGGTTAAGTAAGAAAATGTATGTGAAATCTACATAGTTAACAACTGTTGTCTTACTCTGTACAAAGCCTTCTGATGTAATCCCGTTTGATCCTAATGACCTTGACCAATATATCATTATATTATTAGTATTATTTTCTTTTTGCAATTGAGAAGACCTCGGCTTAAAGAAGTTAAAAAAAAACTTGCCAGTGAAGTTAATAAGTGGCAATGTGGGACTTGAGCTCAATCTATCTGACCTCAAAAACTACTTCTGGGCCGACAAATTGAGCTCTGTTGGCAGACAGAGTGGTATAAGATCTGTCTGAAGATCATTCAGAACTACAGAACATGTTCTTTCCCCATGTCAGACTGCCTTTTGTTGATAGGATGAACTATGGGGAACCTGTATCATTCTGTTGACTCTAAAAACATATTATTAGACATAGAATGTTATTTGGAATTTACCCCAGTATTCTCTTTTGAATGACTGATGTATGTCAACTACATGTATGTTGAAAGAAGATAGAGCTTTGTTTTTCTATTCATGGATGTTTCTGTAACTCATGCCTCAGAGTCGAGCAAGCTCAATGGCCAAAGATGTTTTTTTCTAAAAGAAGTAGGTTAATACCAATTAACGGGCTGAGGTAGGAGTGGAGACCTTAGCTTGTTCAAAATGAGTTGTGACTTCATGTCACCTGACACGTGCATAATTACGCACACCAGGAAGCATCCGCCAGTGCACACACCACAATAAATGTGTGCTTAATTATTAGTCACCATGCATATATGCTTAATTACACATCCTGCTACCTGCGGGATTAATAACATGTAGTGTTACATGCACACAATCAGAAGAGGTGACATTTGATGACATTCAAAGAGCTGGGAGAACATAAAGGAGTGATTTTTAAACAGTTGCATAATGTGGGTGCTTTTTTTCCTCCCCATAGAAGACATCAGACACTAATTTCTATTCAATCAATCAAGAAGCACTTATTGAACAAGTCCTGTCAATTTTGCTCGTATAATATCTTTTGCATCTTTCCTTTCCTTTCCATTTTCATGATTGCTAATGTCATCCTCTCTCATCTGACAGCCTAAGGTAACTGAGAGGACACTGCATTCAGATCTCTCTCTCTAGCCCTTGGTCAGCACCTTGGCCCAGAGCACCGTCATTTCTTCCCTGCATTGCTGTGTGTGCGTGCTCAGTCGCTCAGTGGTGTCTGACTCTTTACGGCCCCATGGACTCTTGCCCACCAGGCTCCTCTGTCCATGGGAGTTTCCAGGCAAGAATACTGGCGTGGCTTCCCATTTCCTCCTCCAGGGGATCTTTCTAGGCCAGGAATCAAACCTGCACCTCCCGCGTCTCTTGCCTTGGCAGGCAGATGCTTTACCCCCGCACCGCCTGGGAAGCCTGCACTGCTATAGAGGTCCCTAGCAGGGCTCTGCCTGCCAGCGCAGGAGACGCCGTTTGGATCCCTGATCCGCGAAGATCCCAGCGCTGAGCCTTCGCACCGCAGCTATTGGGTTTGTGCTCTGGAGCCGCAGCTGCTGAGCCCACGCACTCTCGAGCCCGTGCTCCACCCCGAGAAGCCCCTGAAGTGAGGGTCCCTCACACCACAACACGAGAGTAGCCCCTGCTCACCAGAGCTATAGGGAAGCCTTCACAGCAAGGAAGACCCAGCCTGCACCGCAAGGACCCAGCACTGATAAATAAAATTACTTAAAAAATGTATTAGTGTCAAATGTATAGCAGAGTGATTCAGCTGTATATTTATATGTGTGTGTGTGTATATACATATATATGTATATTCTTTTTCAGATTCTTTTCCATTTTAGGTTATTAGAAGATACTGAATATAGCTCTCTGTGCTATATAGTAGGTCCTTCTTGGCTATCTGTGTTACGTATAGTATCATGTAGGTGTTAGTCCTAAGCTTATTTACCCCTCACTCCCTGTTTCCTTTGGGAATCATAAATTTGTTTTCTCTATCTGTGAGTCTGTTTCTGTTTTGTCAGTAAGCGCACTTGTGTCATGTTTTTTTAGGTTTCACATGTAAGTGATACCGTGTGATAGCTGTCTTTCTCTGTCTGACTTATTTAACTTTGTATGATAATCTCTGTTGTCGTTCAGTCGCTGAGTCATGTCTGGCTCTTTGCGACCCCGTGGACAGTGCACACCAGGCCTCCCTGTCCATCACTGTCTCCCCGAGTTCCCTCAAACTCAAGTCCATTGAATCTACGATGCCATCAAACCATCTCATCCTCTGTCTCCCCCTTCCCCTCTTACCCTCAATCTTTTCCAGCATCAGGATCTTTCCCAGTGAGTATGGTCTTTGCATCAGGTGGTCAAAGTATTGGAGCTTAATCATCATCATCAGTCCCTCCAATGAATATTCAGGGTTGATTTCCTTCAGGATGGACTGGTTGGATCTCCTTGTTGTCCAAGGGACCCTCAAGAGTCTTCTCCAGCACCACAGTTCGAAAGCATCAATTCTGTGGCATTCAGCCTTCTTTATGGTCCAACTCTCACATCCATACATGACTACTGGAAAAACCATAGCTTTGACTGTACAGACCTTTGTAGGAAAAGTGATGTCTCTGCTTTTTAAAACACTGTCTAGGTTTGACATGGCTATTCTTCCAAAGAGCAGATGTCTTTTAATTTCATGGTTGTAATCACCATCCGCAGTGATTTTTGAGCCCAAGAAAATGAAATCTGACACTGTTTTCCACATTTTCTCCATCTATTTGCCATTAAGTGATAGGACCGAATGCCATGATCTTCGTATTTTGAATGTTGAGTTTTAAACTAGCCTTTTCACTCTCCTCTTTCACCTTCATCAAGAGGCTCTTTGGTTCCTTTTCACTTTCTGCCTTGAGGGTGGTGTCATCTGCATATCTGAGGTTGCTGATATTTCTCCCATCAATCTTGATTCCAGCTTGTGATTTATCTAGCCCAGTATTTCACATGATGCACTCTACATGTAAATTAAATAAGCAGGATGACAAGATACAGCCTTGACATACTCCTTTCCCAGTTTTGAACCCGTCCACTGTTTCATGTCTAGTTCTAACTGTTGCTTCTTGACCTGCATACAGTTTTCTTAGGAGGCAGGTAAGGTGGTCTGGTGTTCCTGTCTCTTTAAGATTTTCCCAGTTTGTTACAATCCACACAGTCAAAGCCTTTAGCATAGTCCATGAAGCAGAAGTAGATTTTTTTTTTCTTTTTTTGTAATTCCCTTGGTTTTTCTATGATACAACACGTGTTGGCAATCTGATCTCTGGTTCCTCTGCCTTTTCTGAATCCAGCTTGTGCATCTGTTCTTATGATAATTTCTAGGTCCATCTTAGCCACTGCAAATGGGCATTATTTCATTCTTTTTATGGCTAAGTAGTATTCCACTGTATATATATATATACACACACACACACACACACACACACACAAATCCTTTATCCATTCGTCTGTCAGTGAACACTCAGGTTCCTTCCTTATCTTGCTGAATAGTACTGCTGTGAACACTGGGGTCCATGTATGTTTTTGAACTATGGTTCTCTCTGGATATATGCTCTGTTCAGTTCATCTCAGTCGCTCAGTCGTGTCTGACTCTTTGAGACCCCATGTACTGCAGCACACCAGGCCTCCCTGTCCATCACCAACTCCTGGAGCTTGCTCAAACTCATGTCCATTGAGTCGGTGGTGCCATCCAACCATCTCCTCCTCTGTAGTCCCCTTCTCCTCCTGCCTTCAATCTTTTGCAGCATCAGGGTCTTTTCAGTGAGTCAGTTCTTTGCATCAGGTGGCCAAAGTATTGAAGTTTCAGCTTCAACATCACAATAAATGCTCAGGAAAACTCAATTCTAATCATCAGTCTTTTGCTTAAAATTCCCCAGTTATTGCATTATCCACAGAAAGCTTGGCATTCTGAGCTTGAATTCCCTGGCTCTGTTAGTCCTGGCCCCTCTGCCCCAACTCAGCCTAGCCACTGTCACCCCCTGCCTCTGAGGTCCAGCAACACTGCTTTCTCTCCATTCTTTTAGCAAACATTGTTCAAGATCCTTTCACACATACTGATTCTTTTCCCCCCAAAGTTCTTCTCCAGTTCTGTTTATCTAGTTAAATTCTACCTAACCCTGAGATCTCAGCTCACATATATCTTTCTTAGAAAAGCTTTGACTAGTGCCCCAGTCTAGGTTAGGTCTCATGGTCAAACACTATAATTTTCCTACATAAAAAATTGTCACAATACACTATCTTGGGTCATCTGTGCAGTAGTTTGATTAATACTTGCCTCAGTCATTGTAAGTTCCGCAAGGATGACATTTGATTGTATTTCATGTTCATTATGTCTTCCGCTCCTGGTATATATAGTTTCTGGAACACAGTAGCCTTTTAGTGGGGTTATCAGATTTAATGAATGAAAATGTAAGATACTCAGTTAATTTTGAATTTCAGACACATTTCCCATCTCTTTTTAGTTTAAGTTTGCCCCTTGCAATATTTAGGACATACTTAAACTAAAAATTAAGTTTTACCTGAAATTCAAATTTAACCGGACACTCAGTATTTTATCTGGCAACCCTACTTCAAAGCACTTAATATTTGATTTATTGAGTGAATAAATTAATGATTAAATGAAGATTCAGAAAACCCTGGTTCTATTTCAGCCACTGTTTCCAGTTTCTGTTCACCAGTCACTTGATTCTTCCTCACATATACAGTGAAGGGCAATGATATGTAACTAAGACTCCTAGAGTAATGGCATGAAATAGTGAAAAATTATGGCAAAAGCCAAATAATGATCTCCCTTACCACAGTCATCTCAGACCAGTTCTTTATTTCGAGAATTATCTGACAGGCTAAATTATTCCATCCTCCTCCTCCAAATTCTAACTCTCTCTAATGGCCAAAAAGAATCTTAAATACACCTTTTTTGCATGCTGTCCTAGGCCTTTTGTAATTTGACACTGTCACTTTTTTTTAGATCTCACAGACAGGGCTAGAACTTATATTTAATATTAATATTTAAGAAAAATAAAAATCAATGGAAAAATCCATAATGAAGAAAACATCAAAAATTCAAATAAAAACTGAATCGGTATTAGTGATTTTTCCTTTTGCCTCAGGCTACAATATGGCTTTGCACAGCACTTTTTATTTAAACTTTTGCTATTTGCTCATTGTGGATTTATTTAACTGTGATTTTTTAAAAATTTTGAATTAAAGTACTTGTTATCATGATTATTGAACATTTTGAAGTCCCCTTCCGTTTTGTGCCTCTTCCTAACCCCAGCCCTGATGAGAGGAGACAGCCTTTGGGAAAGAAGATACAGGGAAGAGCTAGTCGGGAGCAGATGGAGCGGGGTCTTAAGTGCCGTGCTGAATTTATCCTGTGGGCCATGGGGGTTAGAAAGGTTTAGGGCAAGAAACAGATTCTGACTTGAGTTTTTGAGATTCTTTCTTAATTTAAGTATAGGTGCTGTATGATATATAAGCTACGGGTTTCCCAGATGGTGCTAGTGGTAAAGAACCCCCCTGCCAATGCAAGAGAAATAAGAGACGTGAGTTTTGATCCCTGGGTCGGGAAGATCCCCTGGAGAAGGGCATGAGAACCCACTCCAGCATTCTTGCCTGGAGAATCCCATGGACAGAGGAGCCTGGTGGGCTACAGCCCCTGGGGTCACAAAGAGTCGGACACGACTGTAGCAACTTAGCACGCACACAGAGTATGGGGTACAGGGTAGTGATTCAGAGTTTTAAAGCTTATGTTACATTTGTAGTTATAAGATATTGGCTATATTCCATTTTGTACAATATATCCTTGTAGTTTAATTATACGTAATAGTTTGTACCTCTTAAGCCCCTACCGCTATACTACCCTCACCCCTTCCCTGTTCCCACTGGTAACCACTAATTTGTTCTTCATGTCTGTGAGTCTGCATCTTTTTTGTCGCATTTAATAGTTCATTGTATTTTTAAAACTCATATCTAAATGATATCAAACAGTGTTTGATTATCTTTATCTTTCTAACTTATTTCACTTAGCAAAATGCCTTCCAAGTCCATTCGTGTTGCTGCAAATGGCAAAATCTTATTCTCTTTATGGGCGAGTAATATTCCATTGTGTGTGTGTATACCACATCTTTATGCATTCATGTATTGATAAACACTTAGGTTACTTCACTGTTTTGGCAGCCATAGGTAATGCTGCTATGGACATTGGGGTGTGTGTATCTTTTTGAGTTGTTTCTTTTGTTTTTGTTCATGTACATATACCAAGAATAGAATAGCTGTGTTGTATGGAAGCTGTAGGCTCCCAAGGTGGCTCAGTGGGTAAAGAATCTGCCTGCATTGCAAGAGATACAGGAGAAACTGGTTCAATCCCTGGTTTGGGAAGATCCCATGGAGAAAGGCATGGCAACCCACTCCAGTATTCTTGCCTGGAGAATCTCATGGGCAAAGGAGCCTCGCAGGCTACAGTCCATAGGGTCACAAAGAGTTGGACATGCACTGACATGCAAAGACTGAATATGTGGTAGTTCTATTTTTCCTTTTTTTTTTTTTTTTAGAAACCTCCATACTCTTTTTCACGGTGTCTGCACCAGGTCACTACCTTTTACTCCATACCCTCGCCAGCATCAGTTATCTGTATTCTTTCTGAAGATAGCCATTCTGCCAGGTATGAGGTGAGATCTCTTTGTGGTTTTGCTGTGCACTTGCCTGATGATTAGCTTTATTCTGGCTGTGGGTCTGGTCAAGAGAGCCGATGGGAGGGATGGTGACTGCAGCAGGAATACCAGGGAGGAGGGCAGTGCAGTGAGCGACGTGTGAGATAAGGAGGTGGAGGGTGTCATGAGGACCGGGGAAACGGCAGCCAGCATAGTGAACATGGACCAGCTAGACATCCCTGGAAGGATCACCCTCTCTTTTACCTCTGTTTCCTGGCTTTTCTTCTCTCCTCTCTGTCCTGCAGCCAGCTTAGCGTGTCTTGTTGCAGTAGATAAGGAAGGGAGGGAGCACAGAGGCCTGGCTCATTAGCCTCAGTGACCAGAACTCTGATGCCATGGATGCTGCCTGATTTATTTGCAGATCTTCTGGGCATTTCCCCAGCCCCTACATAAATTAGTTCCCCAGAGATCCACACATTGAACGTCATGCTCATTGTTCCCTGCCTGTTGGTTCCCAGAGGTGGGCCAACAAACTCCCTTTCTGAAACGATCTGGAAAGGGACCATGTTATTGATACTCTGTACCCCTGGTGTTTGTACTTCCAAAAGCAGTGTACTCAGGGTCTCATCACTTCAATTAAAACTCGTCTAGCCCTCCTGGGTAAAAAGAAATATCAATACCGCAGAGACCCCAGCGCCACCATGTGCTTGCTACGTGGTCCTAAGTAGCCTGCGTGATTTTTCTGTGCTTTCAGCCTCGCCTTTGGGAAGCAGCTTGCAGCGGGTAAATGCGCCGGAGCTGTGGGATTTCAGTCCTGGTGCTATTGTTCACCAGTTTGTGTGCCTCTGGCCGAATGTTTTGTCCCTTCTGAACACTTGCCTTCTCCTTCTGCCAAAGAGAGAGACTGGTGCCCTGACTTGTAGGGTTGTGACCAGGACCAAAGGTGTCCATGCCGGCCCAGGGCTTAACTCTGAGCACTTAACACTGAGTAAGTGTTAGCCATCACCTCCCTGCAGTGGTTAATGGAGACAGGCAGTAAGACAGAATGTGCCCCAAAGGGTGGCATGTCAGTTTCTTCAGTCTGGCAAAAAACTAAAGCACACTTACATGCCAAGATTTGCTGATACAGTGAATAATTTCAGAATAATTTTTACAGCTGTGTATACCAAATGCCAAAATGCAAAATGAGAGTGGGTTTTGGTGAAGTGGAGTCATCCAAGCTATTTGTAGTGTCATATAGGGAAATACTGCCATACTTGAGCCTTAGTAATATTTTTAAGTGTACTTAAAAATTAAATTTCCCATCACTGATCTCTTTTGATAATCCCTGAGAAAAACGAGGCATACGTATACTTAGAGCCACCATCCTAAATTAGTTCATTAAAAATGGGCACACGGTGGCTTTTTCTTTGGGTATTCAGCTTAGTTATTCCTTTGTATATTTGTAAGTTGAATCTCAAATCAAAATAAATGTGGTCTCACCCCCAGGGTGCCATATAACATTTACAGTTTAAGTATTATTTTTCTCCATCTGTAAGATGGACCCCAAACCTGCTTCCAAGGTGTGGTGTAAAGACTAATAATATATAAAAAGAGCTTTGCCTAGGGTCAGATACAGAGCAAAGATTCAAAGGCTAGTTATTGGGATTACCATCACTGTTACAGTAGTTATGGATACATTAAATGTTTGCTTGATTTTTTCAAATCTTTTGTGATTTTATATTGAAATGGTTTGTCCAGCAATGTAAGTGGGCCTCCTTTTTTCCTTAACATTGTGGCCTTTTCTTGTTAATTCTGTTTCACTTTCCTTTAAAACTATGCCATAGAATATAAGTTTTACTTATAAAAATGAATAAAATCATCTTTTATCTTATTAGAAATGTATTTTTCTATAGTAAAGTGAGGTTCATAAGACTCCCACAACCTGATTTCTTATAAAAAGTTTATTGGTTTATTCAAAGTCAACAAGCAAGATCTGTGATCCAGAACATTTTCCACTATCCCCCCATATTTTGAATTTAACGTTATCTTGGTGGTCTTTCTTCCAGAATATTTAAATTTTAATTTGACTTTATATCCTTCGGAATATTGTTAGGATACTCCCTTGCTTTACCCTCCTTTTCATTCTGCCATTAGTTGGCATGTTCTCAGTGAATGCAAATTCACTTTTACATCAGCAAAAGCAAAATTGAATAAGGAAGGCCATCTGATATGCAGTAAATCAAACACAACCACAATGAAGTGGTTTAGCCAAGTATAAATTTAAGACAGAGCATGATGTAAAGGAAAGAGAAAACTCAAATCAGGCGATTTGGGTGGAGTTTAGACTCTGCACTGACTCACTCCATGACCTTGAGAAAGTCATCTAGCTTCTGTTAGCTTTCTTATTTCTCCTTAGTAAAATTAAGTGTAGTGCTAGATAATCATGATTTTTTATTGAAATCACTGATTTCAGTTAAATGTATTATAATTCCCATTGGTCAGTCTACAAAAAATCAGGCCTGAACTCCATCCAGGACTGTAAAATAATTTGAATTTTTACCAAAATTAAGTTATATATTAAAGTAACCTAATTTTCTCTTATTATGGAGTCTCAGATTATAGAACTCCAAATACAACATGTCTTGATTTCTGCAAAGAATTTGGTCAAGATTCTCCTTACACCTTCTGGATAAGTTAGAAAAAAAACTAAGTGAGATTTAAAGGGTGCATAAATTTCTATCTTCTATTTACAAATTTTTAAGTTAAAAATGTAGTATCAAACGAGGTGTACCTGATTTGTGAGCATCTCATGTAGAATAGTCATTGAGGTTTTAGAAGGCTAGAGGTATAACATCTTTGAGAATAAAATCATTTTCATGTGAAAACGTTTTGCATATGGCAGTTCTGTTTAATTATTTGAGGAACCTCTGTGCTGTTTTCCACAGCAGCTGCTCCATTTTGCATTCCCCCCAACTGTGTATGAGTTCCCTTTTCTCCACATCCTCACAAACACTTGTCTTTTATTTTTCTGTGAATAGCATTCTGACAGGTGTGAGGTAGTATCTCATTTTGGCTTTGATTTGCATTTCCTTGATTGTTACTTACCACGTGAGCCAACAGATCCACTTCTGAGTATTTATCCAAAATGGCTGAAATCAGGATCTTGAAGCTATATTAGCATTCTGTCTTTATTACAGAACTATTCACCATAGCCAAGGTGTGGAAACAATCTAAATGTCCATTGACAAACAGATGACTCAAGAAAACATGATTTATACATATGAAGGAATACTACTCAACCTTTAAAAAGAAGGACATTCTGTAATGTGTATTAATATGATTGCACTTTGAGGGCACTATGTTAAGTGAAATAAGTCAGTCATAGAGAGAAAAATACTATGTGATCCCACTTATATGAGGTATCTACAATAGTAACATTCATAAAACCAAACTGTGGGACGCTGGTCACCAGGAATTGGAAGAAAGGGGATCTGGGAGTTGTTAATCAGTGGGCATAAAATTTCAGTTGAGGAAGGCAGACAAATTCAAGAGATCTACTGTGCAACATTGTATGTGGGAGCAACAATATTGCATTGTTCACTTAGAAATTTATTAAAAGGGTACATATCATATTAAGTGTTCCTTCCACAAAAAATTAAGAAAAAACACTTGTTTAAAGTGTAAAGCATTATAAACATCATAAAATGAAAGCAGTTGGCCTCAGGCAAGGGCAGACTGGACTGGTAGCTAAAAAGGAGTCCTAGATTCAAATCCTACTTTAAAGACAGTGGTTTGTTCTCAGAAAAATTATTTAATTATTCCATATCTTGGCTTCCTCACCTATAATACGAGGATAATACCTTCCTAACTAGGGCAGCACAGATGTGAGAGTTGGACTATAAAGAAAGCTGAGCGCTGAAGAATTGATGCTTTTGAACTGTGGTGTTGGAGAAGACACTTGAGAGTCCCTTGGACTGCAAGGAGATCCAACCAGTCCATCCTAAAGGAGACCAGTCCTGAATATTTGTTGGAAGGACTGATGCTGAAGCTGAAACTCCAATACTTTGGCCAGCTGATGCGAAGAACTGACTCTGAAAAGACCCCGATGCCGGGAAAAATCGAAGGCAGGGGGAGAAGGGGACGACAGGGGATGAAATGGTTGGATGGCATCACCGACTCAATGGACATGAGTTTGAGTAAACTCTGGGAGCTGATGATGGACAGGGAGGCCTAGCATGCTGCAGTCCATGGGGTCACAAAGAGTCGGACATAACTGAGCGACTGAACTGACCTGAACTGAACCAGAGTAGTCTTAAGAACTAAAACATGTTGCATACCCTGTGTAGCAGGCAGTGATACTCAGGAAACTGTATATGAGGAATAACTGTATAATGTCCAGCATGGAGGAAGAACGAGGCCAGCTGTTTTCTGTGATTTCCAGGTGACACCTGAGTTCCCAATTGGGGAACCACACTTTAGGAGACTTCTAAAAGGAGAGTGTTCGAAGCAGGTGGTGGCACAGAGGACCAGAAGGATAGGTGGCCGTTAGCTACAATCAAATAAATTGGAACACGTTAAAAAGAGTGTTTTCTCTCGAGAAGCCAGAGGACAACATCAAAGTAGCTAAAGGGAAAATACTAGAAAGCTGTGCTGGTTTTTGACTCATCGCAGAGCTTCACTTGGGGATGACCCTACTGGTCTGGGTAGTATGTCTCAGGAGATACTGTCTGTGATCAGAAGAGCATGAGTTTCCTGGGGCAGGAGTGGAGGGGGGGCTTCCTATGCCTGTTGTGAGCTCAAGCCACACGGTCAAAGTTTTGGGAAGGGGGCCCTTTCCTATGGTTAAGAGTTTGCGTAACTCAAGACATCTGAGGCCCTTGTGAATGTTTGGATTGCGTGGTGGGAGGGGAGGCAGCAGCCCCGTGCCTTCCTGAAGGCTTTTGTGTTGGGGGGAGTGTACCTAGAGATAGGGGAGGTTGTCAGTGGCTTGCTGCTCCAAAGATGGAAGGTGATCTGTGTTTCCATCTAGTTTAATGCATCTGCCTTTGCTCCCGGGGCATCAGCCAAGTGCCTACATATTGGACCCATTCGTCTTTCCTGAACTGCAGAGTTGGGGGTTGTGTTTGGCTAATGAACCTCTCAGAAAAACATACTTCCCCAAATTAGGTTCTAATTGCATTGGGAAGCAGCAATTGCCTGGAACCTGTTAATATTTCAGGAGGTTGCATCCACCTGAGTGATCGGAGAGCCTTGTAGAGCCCTGTAGGGGGTGGGACTGATAGAATTCTGGACTGACCCCTACTTCACCAGCCTTCCCCATTTTCCCACATTCAGCCTCTCTCTGGGTAATCAAAACTGGACACTGATGAAATCTTGATTTCAAAAGATCTTAAAATTAAGTGGGATTAGATTTATGGAACCACAGTATTTGGATTCTCAAATAGAATAGACCCATGGACCCCCGTGCATGTGTACATGCTAAGTTGCTTCAGTCGTGTCTGACTTTGTCTGACCCTATGGACTGTAGCCTGCCAGGCTTCTCTGTCCATGGGATTCTCCAGGCAAGATTATAGGAGTGGGTTTCCATGCTCTCCTCCAGGGAATCTTCCAGACCCAGGGATCAAATCCCCGTCTCATGTTCTACTGTGCTGGCAGGCAGTTTCTTTACCACTAGCACCACTTGGAAAGCCCCTATGTACCCCTACCCCTCATTTAATCAATTAGTCCACTTGGCAGTATCCCTGGAAAGTAGCCTTGAACCCCTCCTTAAACATCTCCCAAATTGGGCAACTCGCCACCATCAGATATCCCAGTCTATTTTTGTACAGCCTTGGGAGCTAGAAACGTCTTATTGAGGTCAACCCAGTATGAATTACTTAGCTCCTTTGGGGAATAATACTAATGAGGATGATCATAACAGTCTACATTACTGAAAAGTTACTACCAATTAAACACTCTAGTAAGTACATTTTCTGGTTTAATCCTGATGCTTTAGGATACATGTTATGTACCCTACTCTGTGGATTAAGAAACTGAGGCTGAGAAGGTTCTTACGATTAGTCCAGGGACCAGAGGTATGTTTCAGACCCACATTCCTAAGACTGAGATTGGTCATTCTCTCAACCTCTTCCCTGTATTCCAAGTACAGGTCTGTGGGTTCTGTCCAGAGTGAGGCCTCTTTAGAGGTACCCCCGCATACCCTACCCCCATCCAAAAAGAGAAGGCATGTTAGCTATGCAATTCATCTCAAACCTGTTCCCACATTTGGCTCCAGCCAGTATGAGTACTACTGCCCCAGAGCAGAGGTTTTCAAAGTATGCTCAGGAAAGCTCTGCACTTTAGATAAAAGGACCAGGGGTCTAGTGTGGGGCCTGAGAGGGGCTGGGATGGGAGGGCCCTGACCCTCACCTTCAGCCAGGGTCCTTTCGCATCTTTTTATGTACTGGACTTCTGGATAAGCTCTCTATTAGAGAAAAGATTCCATGGCTCATAAACATTTGAAACCTGTGCACTGGACTAGAATACAGACATCGTATCTAAATGTCAATGGGCTATCTTAGGCCAGCCTCATGTGTTCTAACACCAGCCTCTCCTCACATCCGGCTCTGAGAACTCATGACCAATGCCTGTTGGGTAAAGGAAGGGTTTCCATGTCAGACAGAAAATCTTCCCAAGTGATTCTCATCTGTTCTTTCTCAGATGCTCCACTCCTGCGAGGCTACACGTCTGCCTCTGTCCGTCTTGATCTCGCTCTCTTTCCTTGAATGGAGGACATGGCAACCCACTCCAGTACTCTTGCCTGGAGAATCCAGTGGACAGAGGAGCCTGGTGGGCTGCTGTCCATGGGGTCACACAGAGTCGGACACGACTGAAGCGACTTGGCATGCATGCTTGCATTGGTGAAGGAAATGTCCATCCACTCCAGAGTTTTGCCTGGAGAATCCCAGGGATGGAGGAGCCTGGCGGGCTGCCGCCTATGGGGTCGAATAGAGTCTGACATGACTGAAGCGGCTTAGCAGCAGCAGCAGCTTTCCTTGACACGCAGATACCCCCACTCACGGGCGTATCCATCTCCTCCGGTCTGTGTCTTCTTGGCTTACCCATGTCTGCATCTTTGCTTCTTCCCCACCCCCACCCCAGCTAGACTCTCACCCTTAAGAACTGGATGTCTGTATTGATCACACCTTTTCAGTATTTGTGATGCTTTGATATTTTGAGGCCTTGCTGACTCTGGAAGGACTGCCGTTAATTCCTAGAGATAGTAAGGAGCCTGCCTGTAAGTGCATCTTTCATATGCGATTGTCCAACATGGAGGCCCCCCCCCCAGCCACTTCCTTTATTTGACCCTTGCATTCTGGGCCACTGTTTTCCTGCCCTAATCACCCAAAGGACAGGTCCCAGGTAGCAAGGGACAGCTCCGCTGCCTTAGGGCCCGCTGGGACATGTAAACTGGACAGCCCCAAAGGTGGTGCTCCTGCCTCACCCGTTCCTGCCCACGGAAACCACAGAAAGGCTCTTGTCCCCGTTTGTGTCCAGTCCGTCCGCCTCCCGACTGAGCCTGGGGCTCCCTGGCAGCCCCGGGGTGCGCCCCTCCCTCTTGGGTTTCTGTTTAGGACTCACTTTCCCCCCAGTGGCCGCCAGCTCCTGCTCTGTTAGTTTCACTGTGTTGGAGTAATAGGCCAGCCTGCGCTCTGAAGCATCTTTTTCTCGGATTTTGGCCCTCTTGCGCTCTGCTTCTCTGATCTGCGTTTTCAACAGTTGTTGCTCTCCGTGAATCCAGATCTGCTTCCCAGGAGTCTTCCTTCTAGGAAAGTCTGAGGACGGGCATCTACACCTGGTTTCTGAACCGCTGACACTTTTTCCAACATACATGTGCCATGTGCCTGGTTACATCCTAGCTCTGCCCTTACTGGCTTCCCTCATAACTCAGTCGGTGAAGAATCTGCCTTCAATGCAGGAGACCTGGGTTCGATTTCTGGGCCGGGAAGAGCCCCTGGAGAAGGAAATGGCAACCCACTCCAGTACTCTTGCCTGGGAAATTCCCTGGGCAGAGGAGCCTGGAGGGCTACGGTCCACGGGATCACAAGAGTCGGACGCGACTGAGCGACTAAACCGCCCGCCGCCCGGCCCTGGGCCCTCATGTCCCTCCTGCGTCTGCGGCCAGGAAGCCTTGAATTTCACCCCCCTCTCTTCTCGCACAGAGCTTTCCGCGTAAATAACACCAAGACCACTGCCTTTGCTGTGTGTTCTTCCCCTTCTCTGCCCTTGTGACCCCACTCACAACATCCTGGCAGCTGACGGCTGCTGCACCAGACCGGGCAGCCCCTGAGGGCACTGCCCGCGCAGCACCCGGCGGACCGCGGCTGACGGCCAGCGTTTCCTGAAGGAGGGGCTGCATGCGACGTGTACTCTCTCTCTCTGCCTTTCTCCCCTCTCTCTTCTCTGAGGAGCCGCCAGATACACACACACACGACATGTGCACCACACTCACACTCACTCACACACACCATACACACACTCACACTCACTCACACACAATATTCTACCTTAAAGTGATGCCTCTGTTTAGCTATGGGCAAACATACACTCAACAGCCCAAAGGAAGCTATTCAGTTTCTTTTAGAACAGTTGTAGGCAGTATGTCTGGAGCTGAGTGGTAAAGGCAGAATTTAGTTTCGTTAATGCAGGAAAAAGATCTGAACGTGTGGATTCAGATTCAGGGAAAGGCAAGAGAAAGAGGCAGAGAAAAAGAAGAGGAAGCGATGAGTGAGTGAAAAAGTAGAAGGAAGGAACGAGAAAAGAATCAGTTGACTGATAGCTCTTGTCCAGATCGATTCCTTGGTTGGTCTACTCTGGGAGGCTGGGCTATGGGCCCTCATTTCCTCAAGCCCTATTTCCCGATCAACACTGTCTGTAGACAATTGTGTTATTCCTGGGACCCTGTCCGCATTTAAGGCTTGTCCAGTGGCTTCCAGCTGCACTTGGCTGCAAATGCCTGGGAAGACCCGAAAGGTGGAAGGTGCTGATCTAGTTCCTTTTGGAGCCACTAAGATGGGCCCCATCCTCTGTGCGGTGCCCCCACCCCCTGCCTGGTTCTGCACACTCAAGGGCAGGTGCAGGTCTGGGAGGCTTACTGCCTTCCACTTCTTTCTCCTCATCCAGAGAAACACGACAAGCTCAAGATTAAAGTGGTTAGTGTGACCTATCCTAGCTCCAGGAAGCAGCTAGCATTGGAACAGTTTGTGAGTTCTGAATGTGCCAAAGCGGGGTGGGGCAGCTAGTCCATTCAGGAGAATCATAAGACGTTCCAGACCCTTCTCCCAGCTGCGGCTGCTCACGCATGCAGAGATTTCTGTCCCCTGTTCCCTGATTGCTGGTGATTGCTACCTCGGGAAAGACGTGGCTGGCTCCAGCCTAGAGGGGATAAGGAGATCTGGGTCTCTCAGCCTGTCTGCCTCCTAGAACGGCGCCATCACTCCCCGTCTCTTTCTGACCCTTGTTTATCTCGTCTTCCCTTGTTCTCTGCTCTGTTTTGTTGTAATTTCAGCCACGGGGGAGGGAAAGAAAGCCTGATGTGGAGATATCACCGCAGTAAATGACGTTCACTGTTAATGGGGCGGCAAATGGACTCCTCCCTGACTTGGGATGTGTTAGCTCTCCTAAGGAAGGGGCGCTGGTCTCTGCTCCGGACCCCAAGGCCAGGGGGGACCTTTCATCTGTCTCATCAACTCTGAGGCATGATTCTGGTCACCACCCCGTTCTGTGGAGAGGGTGCACTGAGGGAAAATCGTGGCAGCCCAGCCCTTGGCCGGCAGAGCCCAGGGCTGAGCTTCAGGACCCTGGTCCCTGTCCACACCCACGGCTCACGAGCGGCTCAGGGTCCCCGAGTCAACTTGCCCGAGCGTCAGTGTTCTCATCGGTCAAATGGAAACAGCAGTCTGGCCCTCGGCCGCTTCCAGTGGCGATGACACCATCACGAGCCGAACGTCTTTGAGAGCTAGCACACTGTCAAATGTCAGTCATGATGAGGGCTGTTTTCATCTGTTTCACTGACTGCAGAGTGCAGGTTTCTTTTTCCCTTCCCAATATCAACTGCACAACACCCTTCCATATCTAGCTCTCCTCGGATCAAATCTTCCTTTTTCAGAAAAGTTTCTAATATAGGTCATTTTAATGTCGCCTCATTTGGTCTCCTTACCCCAGGTTCTCCGGTCCAAACCATTCTCCACCATGCCAGGGGTACTATCTTTCTGAAACACACGCCTGATCCACCCCCC
>CM035299.1:3696928-4003411 GCA_020226075.1 Hydropotes inermis
TATCCTACACACACACACACACACACACACACCCCTTATCCTACACACACACACACACACACACACACCCTCCCGGGGCCCCAGCTGCCCGTGAGTTGGCCCGGTACTACCGCCAGCCAAAGTCTGCCCACCGCCGCACTGCAGGCGCTGTTACTGGCGGATGGTAGCAGGAAAGGAGACAGGAAAGGTTGTTTTGCCCTCCTGAGCTTTTATGATCAAGAAGGGGAGACAGAAAATGAACAGGAAGATGGCAAAGAAGACCGTTTAGATACTGATTAAGTTACGTGAAGACAGTAAAACCAGGGGATGAGCCGAGATAAGATGAGGGGTAGGAGTGTGAGCGACATTGGCTACCTGCACTCCGACCCCAGTGACCGAAGGAAGCAGCTGTGTGGAGCGCTGCGGGGAGAGGGTCCGCAGGACCAGAAACAGCAGGCACGGAGGCCTGGCGATGCGACGGGCTTGGCAGCGCTGGAGAAAGGAGTTGGGGTGTTACGGTGAGCGCGGGAAGGGTGGCGGATGGTGCCCTGAGTGGGCACGGCAGGACCCTGCGGGGTATTACAGGATTCTCAGCTGTCCTCTAAAGGCCAGGGGAAGCCTTTGCAGAGGGCGAGGCAGAGGAGTGTCATGATCAGATGTGCCTCTTGTGCAGATCACTCTGGCTGCATCGGGGAAGATGGAGCTTCCGTGGGTGGAACTCCAGAATTGGCTTTCAAAGCCCTTCGCCAGTTGGGTCCAACCTGCACTTGCAGCCACAGGCTCTGTTGAGCTGTCACAAGCCCATGCTGTTGGTGAACGCAGCGAGCTGCTGTTCCCTCCGTGCCGCGTCCCTCCACTCGGATTCAGGGGGCTCTCCCCTCCCTGGGAACGCTCTCCCTTCTGTCCGAACCTGTCATCGCCCGTCCTGCGTGCTCGGATGTGGGGCCAGAACCTGAGCGCATTCTCAGGGAGACGGCCGGGCACTGCGGTGCTCGCCCGCGATGCGCTGGCACCATGCTGGGCTCCCAGGATTCAGGGGGAGCGAGACAGACACGGCCCTGCCCTCACGGAGCTGCCAACCTGGAGGGCGAGGGTGGGTAAGGGCGAAGCGAACCCTACGGAGCCTGGGCCTCGGGAGGTAACCCGGCTTGTACATGGTCATTGTGGAGGCGCGGAATCATAGCTTCATGGGCCCGTGGCATCTCAGGCTTATAGAACCACGTCACACTAGGAGAAAAAAACATCAGGAATTAGAAATGAATATTTATCAAGTCTCTGGAGGACAGGGTGGCTGTCTAAGCTTTGAAGTGACAGAGGAAAAGACAAAGGAAAAGACATAAAGCAAACTGGGGAAAAATACCCACAGCAAATATGACAAAGGATTACTATCTTTATTAAGTAAAGAGCACACGCAAATCAATTAAACTCGCTAAGGCCCCAGCAGATAAGTGAGCATAGGGCACAGACACAATTCTCAGAAGAGGAAACACAACAGCCGGTGAACACACACAAGCAAAACATGCTCCTTCTCTCTAATAATCAAAGATACGCTTGTTAAAACCAAGCGATAATGCTTTTTGCCTACTGAATTAACAACAGTTCAACAAAGAAAGAGGAGGCGGGCCAGTGCTTTGGAGAGTGGGCTGACAGAGGCCCGCTCATGCATTGCCAGTAGCTGCGTAAACTAGGGCAGCCGTTTTGGAAAACAGTTTGGCAACGTACACGATGAGTCTCAAAATATGATTTCATTTTAGTAATTTAATTTTGGCATTTTTTTTCTAAAGGAAGATTCCCCAAAATAGAGGAAAGTTCTATGCACGAAGGTTCTCCCCACCCCCCGAGCATTATTTATAGTAGCCCAAAGGAGGGGTGGGGGGTGGGGAGGACCAAATAGCAACAGAAGGGTACAGATACCCATGTAAGGAAACATTCTGTGGCCCTTTAAAGAGATGTTTATGAGATGCTTATTCTCTGTGCTAAAGTTAAGTGGCAAAGGAGGACGGAACAAGGAATTACTTATGTAGCAAGACTGTACTCATAGGGAGAAAAGATGGACTTAAAAGTTTCCCACACTGCTGGATAGATGAGACCACCCCTGGGGCGTTGGTTTGGGGGCACGGAGGTGGACTGGGTCACCTTGTTTGCCTCCTCTAAGGTTGGAAACTTGGTAAAAGACATGGGGGGCAGTTTCAGTCTTCCTTGGGGAACCTGATCTAGTCCCCCCAACTTCTGAGTGAGCTTCCAAACTGTATGGAAGTTCCATAACCCGGCTAGGGTCCATTTCACAAAGGAGGCAACAGGGTTCAGAATGGTTTATCCCTTGCTCAAGGTTGCACGGATTTGTGGTAAGGCTGGTACTGGAATTCAGGCCATCTGAATTCACACCAGTGCAGCTGCCCACCTCACTCCGCATCTGCACCAGTGGAGACGCATTCTTATTTACTTGGTGTGTGTATGTGCCTCACCCATGCACATTTTGAGTGTACACACCTCGTATGTATATTCAGTGCACAAATAACCTAACCCACCACAGTTACCTGAATTGTTCCAGCTTTATATCTTACAGTCGGGAGCAGCTGTTGGTCTCCCTAAACGTCTGTGTGTTTCACCCTGTTTTGCAAACACACGCTTGATGCATCCCTGTGTATCTCTTGGCATGTCTGGGTTGGCTTTTCTGCCACAAGCTGTCTGCTCCTTTGGCTCCAGCCACCCAGCCAGCTTCACAACATCTCTAGCCCTGGGCCAGATTCTTCTTGTCCTGTCGCAGAGAGGAGGGGCTTGAGGGAAGCCCCCAAGTCTGGTTCCCAAGAGCCAGTGTTCCGTCGCAGGCAGCCAGCATGGCACCATCTAGCTGGCTTCTTGGAAGCCGGCAAACGTCCCTCCCGCTGATACCCTGCTCTGCTCAGCCCAGGAGCAGACCTGTTTGCTTTCATCAGGCAGAAATGCGCTTGCCTCTTGCCTCTCGGCTTAATTACTCTAATGCGGGCGGAGGCTGTCCTTGGACGGCTTCCCGCAGCTGCCCTCTGCTGGCCGGCAGCCGCACTGGCGACTGGACCCGGGGAACCAGGCGCTGCGGTTTCCGCCTGAGTCTGCGGCCAAGAGGTTTGTTTCCCAGAGCCCTGAAATGGAGAGGCAGTTACAACAAAAAACGTTATGGCCGGTCTTGGAACACAGAACAGCCCAAATCTCTCCCTCCTAAAATAAATATGTGCGAAAATGCTTCCCCGTCTCCATGAGGAAGGCTGGGTCATTAAAATCAACCTGTGTTTGAAAGCACAGTTCTAAAATTGATGCTTTTGAACTGTGGTGTTGGGGAAGACTCTTGAGAGTCCCTTGGACTGCAAGGAGATCCAACCAGTCCATCCTAAAGGAGATCAGTCCTGGGTGTTCATTGGAAGAACTGATGCTGAAGCTGAAACTCCAATACTTTGGCCACCTGATGCAGAGAGCTGACTCATTGGAAAAGACCCTGATGCTGGGACGGATTGGGGGCAGGAGGAGAAGGGGATGACAGAGGATGAGATGGTTGGATGGCATCACCGACTCTATAGACATGGGTTTGAGTCAACTCCGGGAGTTGGTGATGGACAGGGAGGCCTGGCATGCTGCGATTCATGGGGTTGCAAGTCGGACACGACTGAGCAACTGAACTGAACCTTGATGAATCTGCACAAGCAGCTGCCTTTTTCTGAACCTTGATTTTCTTGTCTTATCTGTAAAATGGGCACCACCATAAGATTTGTCACTAGGTTCTGGAGAGCCTTAATTGAGAATGTCTGCAAAGTCCTGCCCAGTGTCTACCACAGGGAGCACTGGTAAATGGTGAGCATTATCGTTAATGACACAGCTATTGCAATCGCAGCTAGCAGTGAGACTGTTGTGTCTTCTCTGCAGTGACAGGAGAAGGCTGTGCCGATCAAATGCTTTTCGAATTGCCTCTTGACACATTGTTAAGATTTGACAAACATCTTTTGATTATTACTATGTCCCAAGTGTTGTCCAAGAGTTGAAACGGGTATAGAAATAAACAACTCACTGGACCAAAGGCAGAGTAACTGCACTAAATCTGAAATAAAGTAGAGAATTCTTTCATCCAGTTGAAGTGTGTTTGTAACATAATAATGATAATAATACAATCTTATGTTTGTCTAGCATTTTTCAGTTTTCATAGGCCTTTCCCAGGCCCCTCAGAGAGATAATGGATGTGAGCGCTGTAGAAAATAGACAGCTTTCTGCAAAATTAAGGTGATTTGTATTGAAGAGTGAAGTTTGTCTATATCCTTCATTGACTAAACAAATTGTTCTCTCCTGTTAGATTGATAAAGACGATCTCAGAAGCATAGAGTCATGGACTCTTAGGGCGAGGAGAGACTTTATCTGTTGCTGTCTCCATCATTGCTGTTTACAGAACAGCTGTCAGGCAGGAATCTATACCCTGTTTGAATGCTTCTGGGGCTGGGGTACTCACTTCCTCTCTAAGTAGAGGTTGATCTGTCATTGAATGCACAGATGCATTGAGTGTTCTGCCTCTCTTTTCCTTTTACCACCAAAACTAGACAACCAGTTATGTTCACGTTGCCTCTAAATAGCTCAGCATCTTTATCACCACGGCCCCTGCACAAATTTCACTTCCATTGCAATCACAGTAATTTTATAATTGGACTGTCAACTTAAACTTCCCTCTTTGCCCTAGTCCATTCTCTTCACTGCGTTGCCACATGCAAATATGATCTCGAAGTCCCTTGTTTAAACCCTTTGCCTCTCCCCTGTCTGGAGAAACCCAGACTCCTCAGTCAGGCCCACGAGAGCCTTGCAAACCCGGCCCTTGGCCTTCTCCTGGAGCAGAGGTTGACAAACCACGGCCCGTAGGCCAAAGGCAGCCCGCAGCCTGTGTCTACCATGAGCAAAGAATGGCTTTTACCTTCTCAGAAGTAAAATGTGGCACTGTTAGCCTTTTTCCTTGCAAAGGTTGCTTGAAGAGTTGAGGACGCTGTCTCTTGTGCTACAAACCTTGGAATACTTGCTATCTGACCCTCCGTTGAAAAGTTAGGTCAACTCCTTATAGCCGCACACACTGACTTCCCACCAGGGATAACTTGCCAGACTCCAAGCATAGCATGTGTCCTTCCCTCTGACTGTAACATCCTTCCCTACTTGTCTCTCGGACACAGTCACATCAACCCTTCAATGCTGATGCTCTTGGTAACAGCTAATGCGCTTGGCCGCTTTGTGTCAAGAACCAATTACAAGCACTTTACATGGATTAACTCACTTAAGCCAGACAACAAACCTGTGGGGGAGATATTACTGTCCCGTTTTACAGAGGAGGAAACGGTCATGCCAGAGACCACTTGCCCAGGTTCCAGACCTGTGAAGGGGTCAAGCTGACTGAAGACTCAGATCCCATGTCCCCTGGGAAGCAAGCCCTCTCAGAACTCCTGGGGGCAATTTGTTGTTCCCTTTCCTCAGACAACATTGTGCCGACCTGGATTACAGTATATTCTCTGGAAGGTTGCCACTGCTTGTTTCTGAGGCTTCCTTTTGCCCATGTGGGGACCTGCTAGGTGCCATGGTGCATTATTTTACATTTCTGATCTTATCTCCCATGATGTCTCCAGACTGACCCACCACTGGTGCTGGAAACACTCTTCAAGTGAATCAGACGGCAGGATTTCCCACAGGAAATCCCAGTGGGCTGTTCCAGGAGTGCATTGACAGTGTGGGTCCAACTGACCTGCTTCAGGAAGAGGGCTTGTTGACTTAAGGGTCAAGGGTCGCATCAGCACCTCAGAACTTGAAACTCTTACGTGAAGGCTTGAGATCGACCTGGGGGTGGGGTAAGGACAGATTCTTCCAAGGTCAGTCTCCTTAAAGAAGATGGAGATTTAAACCAGGAAGGACCAGCACATCTTTAAACATCTATAAAAATGGCAAAAAGAATAATGCCTCCAAATGGGGGTCTGATAAGTCTCCTCTATGGTAAAAAGGTGTATTATTTATGCTCTTAAGTTTAAGATCAGAAGCTCAGTCAAAGGGAGGTGGCTATGAAAGGTCGATTAGAAATTCCTCATCTCGGGGCTATCATCTCTGTTATTATTATTATTATTATTATTATTATTATTATTTATTGGAGTACAGCTTCCCAGGGGGCTCACTGGTAAAAAATCTGCCTCCCAATGCAAGAGACGCAGGAGATGCTGGTTGGATCCCCGGGTCAGGAAGATCCCCTGGAAGAGGACATGGCAGCCCACCCCAGTGATCTTGCTGGGAATCCCATGGACAGATGGGCCTGGTGGGCTGCAGCTCATAGGTACATGGCTGGGTGACTGGGCGTGCACGCACGGGCATAGTTGAATATCTGGGGACCTTGAAAGGCTCCTTTGCCCTTAATTCTTGGGGTTATAGGTATTCAGTCCATATTCAAGAATCACAACTGGTTAAGGACTGAGGAAGCCTTAATCATCACCCAGTTCAATCCCGTGGGCAAAAATACCTGGGCAAGAGGCTGATTCACCTGGAAGGACACAGGGGCATCTGGCAAGCCTCGGGTGAGGGGTGTGTTTGGGTCACGAGCACGCCTGGAAGGTGGCTGCACATCGCCTGTCCCCTCCTGACTCTCCTGGCGGCCCCTTCCGTGCTCCCCGGCCTCTCCTCTGAGGCACGGAACACAGCGGCTTCCCGTGGTTCTCACCACTCGTGTCCCATGGACCCGCCAGAGACCAGAGGCTGGTGTGAAAGTCCCGGGCAGACCTCCGACCACCCTGACGCATCTGCAGCGCTCAGCTCTGGGCCAGTCAGCTACGACGTGGGGCCCGGACGAAACAGCAAGGCATGGTCGCCAGGGGCCCCTCTCAGGGACATTCCCAGAGTTGGGGAGGAGCACGCTGTGAGCTCAGTCGCTCCTTCAGCTGGCAGCCACTACCGGAGATGTGAGAGAGATCTAGCACGACCGTTACATATTCTCTCTCTTATTTTTAACAAAACCCGGGACTAAGGAAGACTGGAGCCTTGAGTCCTTCCTTTACCAAGACAAGCTGTGGAAGATCTCCTACTTGCTAGGCTGTTTTATGTTCAGTCCTCAGAGCAGCCATATGAAGAGGTTATTTCACTCCCATCACACATAGGAGGAAATAGAGGTGCTGCAGCTTCAACACTCTGCCCGAGGATGCTCGGCTGGTACAGGTCCAGCCCGGGAGGGGAATCTGGACCTTTGGGTACCCTAAGGCCTTGCCCTTGACTTTGCACAACTTTATACCTTCCACCAGCGGGAACCTCATTTTACTCTTCTGTGCTTTGGTTTCTTCTTCTACAAAAGGTGATCCTTTCTAATTTAAAACTTCATCTTTTCTATTTAATTTTCACACCTTTTGTGTGTGTGCCTTATTTTTTCCCTTCCCATTCTCAATAGACATCTGTGTCTCTAACTCTGATAACTGACACATCCCCTCTAATTACAGAAGAAAGACTCTCTCGCCCTGTGAACTTCTGGGCAGTAAAGTAGTGGGCTCGTTAATATCTCACTCCAGTTTTATGGGGGAGGGAAGGTGTATGGAGTTAAAGTAGATGAAATCCATGATTGAAAGACTAGGCTCTAAGTTTAGCTTCCAAGCTAACTTGTGTGAATGCCAGTGTGACGCTTTTTCTCCAGAACTTCAGTTTTCTCATCTGTAAAAAAGAGATTCTACCTGTATCCCCTAGACCCAGGGAGGATTTGTGTGTGTGCATGCTAAAGTCACTTTAGCTGTGTCCAACTCTTTGTGACCCCATGGACTGTAGCCTGCCAGGCTCTTCTGTCCATGGGATTCTTCAGGCAAGAACACCGGGGTGGGTTGCCATGCGCTCCCCCAGGGGATCTTCCCGACATGGGATGGAACCCACGTCACTTACGTCTCCTGCTTTGGCAGGCAGGTTCTTTACCAGTAGCACCCCCTGGGAAGCCCCCAGGGAGTACATGGTTGGGCTACTAAGGAATCTTTTTTGAAACCAGTTCATGTGGGTGGACTTTCAGTGCTATAAACTTCCTCTGTCCCTGTTCCTACAAGTTTTCTCATCTGTAAAATGCTGGAATTTGGACAAAATGCTTTGCCTTCTTCCAACTCTCAAATTCAAAGCCTCTGGTTTCTGAAAGGCGCGGCCCACCCGTGTGTCTCCCCGCCTCACCCCACACCTCACCCCTGCAGGGGATCCGGTCCATGCACAGCCACCTGAGCTGGTTCCCGGCCCCTCCCCTGCCGCCCCTCCCCGTCATCCCGTGACTCACTCACCCCCAGAGCTCCCAGAGAGAACTCGGAGCGGCAGGCCCTCTCCACTCAGCTCTGAAGGTGGGCACACACTGGGCTAGATAAGCTTCTTACCAGCATGTGAAGGGATGGCATTTGAGTGCCACATCTCTTTTTAGCTTTGCTTTAGAGGGAAGCTGATTTGAGAATACGTTTGGAAGACGTCCCTCTAAGTTCATGCTTCGGGCTTTATGAATTTGGGGACCCAGAGAGAGAAGTTCTTCCATGTCTCTTCTGGTGCCTCCTGATGGTTCAAAGATCAGTGGTGTTTTTCTCACCACCCAAATCCCTCAGAAATCATTTGGCTCCACCTGAAGCTGGCTGTGTCAGTGGTGGCGAGGCTTTAAAGCTCTGGAGATGGAATTAGAAAATCTGATCGGTTTTGTGACCTTTGGGAAGTCATTTCACTTCTCAGTTTTGATTTCCTCACCCATAAAGTATTAACATCATTAACTGCAGTTAATAAGACACACAGTAAAGACAATCAGAGCCAATGTTTACAGGGTTCTTGCTACCTACTGGGCAGTGAGATATTTCATACACCGTCACATGTAATCCTCAGAATAGTCCTTGAATTGAAATATTATCACTATTACTATTTTTCAGGTAAGAGAAGTAAAGCTCAAGGGAGTGCAATAACTTACCTAGTCTAGAAAATGGCACAACCTAGAATTCAAACCCAGCTCTATGTGGTTTTGGAGCCAGCACACCTAACTATTATACCACACTCCTGGGCTCGGCCCTGAGATGGTGTTCCAGTTACCCACTGCTGTGTGACGTGCCAGCCCGAAACCTAGTAACGTAAAACAACAGCCATTGTATTATGTTTGTGGATTCTTTGGATAAGGAAGTTGGCAGGGCACAGTGAAGATGCCTCTTCTTTGCTTCACAATGTCCAGTGTCTCATCTGAGAAGATTTTTGAAGTCTGAAGATTTTTGTTTAGCACCTGGGCTGGAATGTCTTGAAGGCAGGGCTCTTTCTGAATCTGTTGGCCAGAGTGCCTACATTTAACTGTCTGTGTAGGTTGGGCACAACATGATGGCCTCTAGGTATTTGAACTTATATGTTCCCTCAGGGCTCCGCGAATGAATGAAGCTGTGTGCCTTTTTATGATCTAACCTCAGCAATCACATGGCAACACTTCTTCCTACAGTCTTTGTCAAAGTAGTCATAAGCCTACTCAGATTCAAGGGGTCAGAACATAGATCTGCTTCTCAGTGGTTGGAGTTTTAAAGATTTTTGTTACAAAACCACCATCAATCGGGTCAGCTGTGAGCTGTGCTGGGGCATTAGACTAGGTTGATGAGGAGACTGAAGAAGCTGATGGGATCAGGGCCAAGGGGTACTCATTAGTTGTATGGGTGGCCTAAAAATGAACTTTCTGAGATCCTGAAGTATAAAGAGAGGCCAGCATGGTGGAGAAAGCCCAGTCTTGCTCTGAGTCAGCGCTGTTATTCAAGACAACTCATCTAGCGTATCTTGTAGTGCTGCAGAGTTCTCCAGGCAGTGGTGATGGGAGAAACCGATCAGGGAGCAGATTATGATCATATAATCTTGTTTCCTGACAATAGTTCATGGTCAAGAACTTGAGTTTTGCAATGAGACAGACAGGGGTTCAAATGCAAACTTGACTATTTCCTAGCTTTGTGAACCTGAGTGAATAACTTGACCTTTCCAAGTTTCAGTTCACTCTTATGTGAAATAGTGTAATAAAAAATAGTACCTCTCTCACAGGAGTGTTGTGAGAATTAAAGTTAAAATTGCCTAACGTGACATTGGGAACATAGTAAGCACTTACCAAACATTAGTTATAATTATTCGTTCATTCAACCCCTTATGAAACAAATGTTTATTGAGTTCTTGTGCATGCATGCATGCTAAGTTGCTTTAGTCATGTTCAACTGCATGGGATCCTATGCAGCCTGCCAGGCTCCTCTGTCCATGGGATTATCCAGGCAAGAATACTGGAGTGGGTTGCCATGCGCTCCTCCGGGGGATCTTACCAACCCAGGGGTTGAAACCTTATGTCTCCTGCATTGGCAGACATTTACCACTAGCAGCACCTGGGAAGCCCTTTCTGAGTGCTTACTATGTGGCGACCACCGTCCTGTTTATTACTGGTATTTTTATTGTTGCTGTTGGCAGACATCATCTATCTGTTGTTTGTTCAGGGGAAGGGCTGAGCCAGTAGGGAGGCAGATGGAGCCACCTGGGCTTCAGGGAGCCGGTACCAACAGCCCGGTGTGCATGTTGGGTAAGCCAGGGGAGTGAAGAAAGCCCAAAGGTCCATTTGGGCGAGTAGATACTCAAGGGTCTCCCTGAGTGTGTCAGTGAGACTATTTCCCAATTCTAGGGCAGATGTACATCTGAGGGACTTGGGGAAGGAGCTGGAAGTTCCCGAGACTGTACGTCTGCTTGGCTGGGGTGCAGAGGAAGAAGGAGGCACCACACTGTCCTTGGAGTTTTGAACCTCAAGAGACAGAGGATGAGACTGTGCTTTGCAAGCATGGGCGGTTTGACAACACTGGGAATAATGAAGATGATGCCCCTCTGTAGCAGGCATCTGTTTGCAGTTTTCACTAATTTTCAATGTGCTACGTTGGAACAGAGCAGGTTCTGAAGGCAGCCTCTACTTCTTATCAGCGGTGACGACTTCAGCAAATTTCTCTTTTCTTTGAACCTCAGTCTTCCCATCTATTAAGTATGGGTAATAATAACAATAACCATCTTAATTGGTGTGAGTATTAAATGAAATCCCCATCTAAATATTTTGACATAGGGTAAGCCTATGTTTTTCAGTGTCCACTAGATTCCCAGATCAGAACTCCCCGAAGTACCTGATTAAAGTACAGACCCTAGATCTATCAGAGTCTCTTCATCCCTTGTTTTGCTCCGTACTTCTTTAAAACTTTCACCAGCTGATGTATAGTATACTCACAAATTTTCTCATTGTCTGTTTTCTCCATTTCCTTTCAGCTAAACTCCATAAGGATAGGGGCTTTTTGATGCTATACCTCCAGCTGCTAGAACGGTGCTTGATGAGTAGAAATGAAAGAACATAGGAATAAACGGGAATCTCTGGGAGAGTCTTCAGGTTAGCCTTTTCCAAAGTCACCCCAGGGGCTTCTTATACACACTCTGGTTTGAGAACCACCACAGAAGGTTGTTCTGTGTACCGATGTAATCAGCATGGGTTGTTTTTCCCCCTTCTTTCCTCTCTAAGTGACTTAAATTTGTTTAACTTATTTAAAGAATCAAATTACCAAGAAGAGATAACAAAGTGAGTAGCTCTGGGATGGATGGGGTTATCTGATTAACCCAGGAGCCCCCCATCCTCTGTTGCAGAGATATAAAAAATTTTAAGGGGAGAGGCTCTGACTTGGTGTATTGTGGTGGGAGAAAGGTAGGAATCCTTTAGGCATTTCTCTTTGCAAATGGATGCCTGGGGATGTAAAGATTCTGGGAGTTCTGGAGAAAACACTCTGCCTATGTCATGACCCCACCTTCTGTTCAGTTTGACTCAGGGCCTTGCTCACTCGGCTCTCACCACAGTAGACTTGGGAGTTAGCCTAACTACTAACCAAATGGTGCATGGCCTCAACCCCAGCAAGATGGAACAGGGCTCAAAACTGGACCCTATCTCCTGGGATGAGCTGGCCCGAGCTCAGAATGACAGATCAGCTTGCAGTCCTGGGAGTGAACCCAGATGGCAGGCTGACCAGAATCCAAAGGCCCTGGGAGTAGGTGGGAGTCTGAGGTCTCGCAGGGCACACGAGGGACTGAGGATGGTGGGGAAGAGAGCTGGCACCCCTGGCCTCCCTGCTGCCCGGTCACTCATTGTGGCATCTCCTCTGACTTTCCAGTTTGGCAGTTACTGACTGTGATGCTGGGTTAGTGGCTTCCCTCTTTTAGCCTTGGTTGTGTCGTCCATAAACTGGGAGGGGTGGTAACACCATCCCCTGGGGGTGGTCACGAAGATGTAATGAAGATCAGAGAACTCCATCAGGAGTAGGCCCAAGACATTTGTCCTCTTTCTTTTCTAGCTTCTAAAATTCCAAGTCATTTAAGGGAAAACAGGAGAACCTCAGGTTAAGGAGGCTGGCTGCTACATGAAGCAGAAGGCGCCGTTCTGGGGATAGGAGCTGAGGGCAGGGAGGTGCACACCGCGGGGATTTTGGAGCCACTTGATTTAAGAAGCTGGAGCTAGCTAATCAGCCCTTCTTAGCTCATCACAGGCCTTGCTCTCCACCTGCTCACCTGTTGCTCTGCCCCTGGGAAAGCCTCCAGACCCAATTAACCACATTGTTCTCCCAGGCCTCCTCCTTGAAGGAGCACTCTGAGCTGAGCCAGGAGAGAGTGGGAGGACTCAGAGTCCAGGCCTGGGCTTCAGATCCGGGCTGCCTAGTGTGGTGCCTTCACCTCATGAGGCTTAGGAGCTGATGTGACTTGGCCAGGGTCACAGAGAAAGCCAGGTCTGGAGAAAAGAAGGGCTTTCACATTCATGTCCATGGACACTCATTCACTCATCCATTTCCCATTATGGGTGCTGGACCTCCCAGGCCACACAAGGCCACATTGCATTCCTGATGGTATATTCTTTCCAGTACTTCATGCTTTCTTCTCTAAGGGCCAAAAACATTCATTTCAGTCGTAACTTGACTCAGACTTGGACGGGGGCCGTGGACAAATTTCTGCCTGCCCTTCCACGCCTCTTGTCTCAGTCTTAGGTTTTCAAGCCTTAGAAATTGCTAAGGACACCAGGAAATCATGGATCCAGTTGGAGTCAGTGGAATTCAGTTTACTTGAATAGACTCTAACTGAATGAAATAGAATTACTAAACTAAATGGAAATAATTGAATTGAAATATAACAAACTGGATTGAGTTGAGATTAATTGAAATGAAATCAATGGACAATGTATTGAATCATGGTACTAGAGGAGGTCTGGACATCACCTCCTTGACCCTGCTCATTGTGTAGTGAGGGGATTTAAGCTCAGGAAAGGGGTGGGCAGAGTGTAGTGGTGGGTCAATGACTTTGACAAGGTCAAGAAAGTGGAAAAACCAGGCTTCCAAACTAGGTTATGTGACTCCCAGGCCAGCGTCCATCCCACTAGGACATGTTTCCAGGGTTGGTAGGGTCCAAGACTAGATTTCGGAAAGCAGACAAGGAGTAACTGGCAGTCAGGAAGTGAAGATGACTTTGGGAAATTAGGCATCCTAATTTTAATAGCCTTCTTGACCTAATGAATAACCAAGCTTGTCCTCTCTCCTCTGAGGCTGACTTTTCAGATCTTCCTATCTGAACTAGGGTGGGTAATGAAGAAAGAAAAACCTGAGATTCTGAGCCTAGTGGCAGAAAGTATGGCAGGAAAGTTTTTTGCAGGGTTGTTGTCAATGAAATTGTGTTTACTTTGAGGAATAAAGATATTATACTTGCAGATTCCCAATCATAGATCATTGTGCTTGAAAGTCAAAGTTTAATGCCATTCTTTGGGTAATGTTAAAAAATTCTATGAAAATACACGTGTGCTAAGTGAAGACAGCATATTTAATATCCATGCATTAGTGTAATAACCTTATCCTATCAGCTGTCTCACACAAGAATGAAGGCTTGTGTAAAGGGTACAAAGAAATTTGGTTTGAAAGAGGGAAGCTGGATCATTGGTCAATGCTTTTATTAACAACTGGTATAAATTGCTTTGAATTTAAATCTGAAAGTGTCTGTAATGAGGAGGCATTATTCTTAAGAGGAAAGTGTTATGTAATAAGTTTGGATTCCCAAGGAAAGGCAAATAGCAGCCCATTGAACTCCCTTGCCCCTATCCTGCAAATAACCATAAATGATAATCAACAGAATAAACGAAGTTTCACGAGTAGTCTTCATAACAACTTGGGGAGGCAAGGCAGACACCCTTGGCCTCACTTAATGGAGGAGAAAGCAAGCCCAGAGATCTTCAATGACTCACCTTAGGTCACACAGCCCATCCCAGACAGAGGAGGGGCCAGACCTCAAATCTTGGCCCCCTAAATCCAGAGCTGTTTCAGACACAGTGCTTGTTGGTGATTTTACAACCGAAATCCATTTTCATATAGTTGTCCCTCTGTTGTGTGGGATCAGGGTGGTGGAAGTCCTGGAGTGGAGACCTCAGACAGCCAAGGGTGGTTCCAGTCTATCTCACAGACTCGAGCCACCCCGGGGCAACCTCTGGAGTGTGTAATCGTCCTAATGAGCCATGGCGCTTGTCGAGGTATGTGGTCTGGACGCTTGTTGCTGTGACATGGAGATAATTGGGGCTGCCACAGGAACAGCAAACTGGCCGACAGGCTCTGAGCAGACCGCAGGCTGCGGGCAGGATGACGCACGGAGGGATGCTGCCAGCTACCCTGGCTTCTGTGCCTCTGATGTTTATGATCACAGTCATCTCACATCACCAAGCTCTGAAACCAGAAGGAAGAGCTCTACAGGAGATGATTTGGACACTGGAGGTAGATTTTGGCACCAGCCCCTAATGGTTTCAGATGAAAGTGAATTGAGTTCAGGAATGTCTACACAGGGAAAATCCTAGTCATCTACCTTAGACCCACACGTCTCTAATCCAGGGGACTCTCAGGCCCCTCTCAGGGCGTGGCCCGACCCCAAGCTCCATGTAAAATCTGTAGAAGGTGCCTCAGCCAGACGCTAAGTGACGTTCCATTCCTTTGACTTAATTTCAGTTTCTAATTTTACCCCCATGTCAATACCTTGGTTGTGTTTATGTTCCCTTATGATCAAGCCCCTGCACTTATCCGTTTCTGTCACCTGATTCTAACCATCATTCATTCTGCAAATACATAATTAACACTATTTATGTGATAGATACTGTTCTAAATCTTTGTGATATAATAGTTGAAAAGCGAAGCAGTGGCTTCCCTGGTAGCTCAGCTGGTAAAGAATAAATAAAAAAGAAAAAAAAAATAAAAAAAAAAAAAAAAAAAGAATCCTCCTGCAATGCAGGGGACCCTGGTTCAATTCCTGGGCCAGGAAGTTCCTCTGGAGAAGGGATAGGTTACCCACTCCCGCATTCTTGGGCTTCCCTGGTGGCTCAGTCGGTAAAGAATCTGCCTGCAATATGGGAGACCTGGGTTCAGTCCCTGGGCTGGGAAAATCCCCTAGAGGAGGGCATGGCAAACCAATCCAGTATTCTAGCCTGGAGAATCCCCATGGACAGAGGAGCTGGCGGGCTACAGTCCACGGGGTCATAAAGAGTTGGACACGACTGAGCAAGTAAGCACAGCAGGCGTCTTCATCACGATTGTCGGGAGGCGAACAGGGAAATAAAGACACACGCTACTGTCGAGCAGCGGTAAGTGTTATGAAGAGAGTAAACTAAGGAGCAACACCAGAGGTGCTAATTTAGGTGGAAGAGGAAGCCAAGGACAAAGGCACTGAGAAGGGGATGCCTAGGAAGTGTCGAGGAGTCATAAGAAGGCCAGCAAGGGAGCGGTGCGGTGAAGGCGGGGAGTGTGGTGGGAAATATCGTCAGATTATGAGCTGGCTGCAAGTTCCTGCAGAGTCTTGGAGACCAGAGTAAGCTTGTTCAGTTCAGTCCAGTCAGCCAGTCAGTCGTGTCTGATTCTGTGTGACCCCATGAACCGCAGCACACCAGGCCTCCCTGTCCATCACCAACTCCTGGAGTTTACTCAAACTCATGTCCATCGAGTGGATGATGCCATCCAGCCATCTCATCCTCTGTCATCTCCTTCTCTTCCTGCCCCCAATCCCTCCCAGCATCAGGGTCTTTTCCAATGAGTCAACTCTTCGCATGAGGTGGCCAAAGTATTGGAGTTTCAGCTTTAGCATCAGTCCTTCCAATGAACACCCAGGACTGATCTCCTTCAGGATGGACTGGTTGGATCTCCTTGCAGTCCAAGGGACTCTCAAGAGTCTTCTCCAATACCACAGCTCAAAAGCATCAATTCTTCGGTGCTCAGATTTCTTTATAGTCCAACTCTCACATCCATTCATGACCATTGGAAAAACCATAGCCTTGACTAGACGGACCTTTGTTGGCAAAGTAATGTCTCTGCTTTTTAATATGCTGTCTAGGTTGGTCCTAACTTTCCTTCCAAGGAGTAAGCGTCTTTTAATTTCATGGCTGCAATCACCATCTGCAGTGATTTTGGAGCCCAGAAAAATAAAAAGTCTGACACTGTTTCTGCTGTTTCCCCATCTATTTCCCGTGCTGGAGTCAAACTGGGGACCATTAGATTTTCAGTCTAAATGCTGTTCTAACTGAGTTGTTCCGGCTCCTTGTAAGCTTGTTAGGGGCCCTGTATTGTGCCAGATTCCTCTGATGCTGGTGGCATCTGCTGGTGGTCCAAGATGCTCCCCCTTTGCTCTTGTCCAGGGATCCCCCAAGTCGGATGATTACGACTATGTGTTTCTTTCACAGCCTCACTGTGCAAGCCAGAATCAATAGTTAATAAGGCTGAAGGACACGGAGTGGGCTCACAGGTTCTTGTGTGTTGCTTCTGGGTTGTTCTCTTTCCCCTCACATTCTCCTCCAGCCCCTGCTCCCTTCCCGTTGCCCCAGTGGATGGATCTGTGTCACTGTTTACACTGCAAAGTCTCCAGAAGTACTCTGGAAGTTGGCTTTGCTGTAGTAAAAATTTTTGCTATAGTAAAAAGGAGCATTTTGTGATTAAGATTGTAGTCAGAAAGAAGTTTGAATAATTGATGAGTTTCTTCATTATTGTTGGTGAATAAAACGGATCCCAGATCCAATCCTGGCCACACCCTGTCTATATCACTTTCTCTCCAACTGCATTTCAAGGCTGTGATCATCTGCACATGCTATTCGCTCCACTAAGAAAGTGTATCCCCTACTCCCTCTCCACTTGACAGACACGCACTCACAGTCAACCTGCTCTTTTGAGACATCTCTTGACAACCCCATGTTGCTATGCAGTCCTCATGGGCTCCTTTGTCACTTGCCCGTGTACCCACCTCCCTAGTTTAGGTCACACTCTAGCTAGCTAGTCCCAAACCCAGTGTCCTGCAATAGAGAAGGTCAACCTCAAGGGCTGGGACAGTCAGTATAACTTATCAGTTACAGGCTTCACTTCTGAGTCGCACTGTGTGAGGTGAAGTTCTGGTGCTTACCAGCTGTGTGCTTTGGGGTAAATTATTTAAATCCTCTATGTCCCTATTCATCTCTTGAACTGGGATGGTAATAGTTTTTACCTATTAAGTTTGCTTTGAGGTGAGGCATGAGTGCGTGCCAAGTCGCTTCAGTCGTGTCCGACTCTTCCTGATGCTCTGGACTGTAGCCCGCCGGGCTCCTTTGTCCATGAGATTTTCCAGGCAAGAGTGCTGGAATGGGTTGCCATTTCCTACTCCAGGGGATCTTCCTGACCCAGGGATTGAACCCGAGTCTCTTGTATCTTCTGCCTTGGTAGGCGGATTCTTTACCGTTGCACCAGATAGGTGAGCAACAATAATTCTTAAGCGCTAAGATTTGGGGGTTGTTTGTTACTGTTGCATCATTTAGCCTAATCTGACTGATACACCCTTTGTATTACTTATTTTACCTATGAACAGTATTGCTAGTTATTCCTCAGTATCTACTGTTTCTCTCTTCTGTGGCAATAGAACTTTAAGTTTTTTACTAAGGAATGGGCGTACCTACATTTCCCAATGTGACAGGTGGTATCACCACGTGATAACACTTGACCAATGAGAAGTGAACAGAAGCCGTTTTTTTGCCGCTCTGAGCCTTACCCTTAAAGAGAAAGATATGCCCGTTCTTTCAAACTAGCTAGAAGACTGAAGTGATTCTTCCATCATTAACTAAGCAGATGAACGAAATGCCCTAAAGATGACAGAGCAACAGAGGGGAAGGAACCAGTGTTCCTGACACTGTGGAACCATCACACCTGCCCTCTGGATTCCTCATGTCTGAGCTGTTATATGACTAGAGATAAACTTTTTATCTTGTATAAACTAATGCGATTTGGGGTTGCTGTCATAGCAGTCAAATCTATTTGCTCACCTCTATCCTGTTTCAAGTCATCTTGCTCATTTATTCAATTGATTACTATCTATTCCCATTGCTGCACACCCCCTCACTACCCCCCACCCCACACAAATGTAGGTTCTACAAAAACAGGAATGGTTTCTGTCTTATTCATTGCTTCAACCACAGAACTTAGCACCCTGCCTGCTGTAGAGTAAGTGCTTAAAACATATACATTGAATAATAGAGTGCAAATAACCTAGGTAACCAGCTGAATAAATTATTAATGTTACTAGGTATTACTCTTTCCTTATATCTTAGGACAGATTTTTCTACTGCTCATCATAAGGGTTTGATCATGTGACAATTCTTGTGTCTCTTCTGGTTAGAAAAACATTTCTTCTCTTCCTTATTCACCAGATTCCTTCAAAGACAAATTTTGGACTCATCAGAGGCAGATAGAATATTATAGCTAAAAGGGCACTGGCCATAACGTGACACGACTCTCTCTGTTTAGAAGGGTGTGAACGAGGTCAGACTGGGGGTTAACTTGTATCTTTGTCAGTTTGGGCTGTTTTAACAGATTGGGTGGGTTGTCAACAACAGAAATTTATTTCTCATCATTACAGAGTGGGAGATGAACAAGATCAAGTGGCCAGGAGATTTGCTGTCTGGCAAGGGCCCACCCCCTGGTGGCAGAATGATGACTTCTTGTGTCCCTCATGATGGAAAGAGGGCAGGAGCTCTCTCAGGGTCTCTTTCCTAAGGGCACTAATCTCACTTATGAGGGTTCCACCCTCATGACATAATTATCTCCCGATGGTCCCACCTCCTAAGACAGTCACATTAGGGGTTAGGAGTTCAACATATGAATGTTGAGGGGACACGTCCATCTGGCCCATACCATCTGCTACAAGCTACACAGCTAATTGGTGAGAGGAGGGCCTAGAACCCAGGATTCTTGTCCTTGTCACACACTTATTATCACGAGAAATCCCAGCTCCTCTTGGGTGAGATAGCCTTGGATCAGCCTTAATGGGTATATGAGGAAATATTTCTTAACGTTTCCTACACTGGGACTTCATAGTTACTATGCCACAGTGTCCCCAATTTTACACCTTACCACCTGTCCACATTTGGAACCCAGAAGTGCTCAGGCCATAAAGTGACTCAGAGGTGAGTTCTGCAGCTCCCTAGGTTTCCATGTGAGGACATGGAGGCCTGGCAAGGTGAAGGAACTTCGCTGATCACGCGTGGTCCCTTTAGAAACATGGCGGGGAGAAACTTGTGGTATTTTTTTTTTTGAAAAACTGTTACCCAAAGTAGGAGTGGGTCGTTTTGGAAGATAGAGGGTTCACACTCCTGGAAATATTCCAGCAGAGCCTGGATACTAGATAACAGGGATGTGGGTAATGGGCTTAGGGGTCTTCAACAAGCTCTGCTGAGAATACTGAGAACAAATGCAATTTAATACAATAAATACAGTATGTAATAAAATCTAATATAATAAAATCAATTAGGTGGCTTGACTCTCCTTTCTTTTCCAATTTCACCTTCTTTGAATCCAGCAGATGTGAAAGAGAAATTATTAATAGAAAAGAATAATGCCTGGCATAGGGTTCCCAATAAGTGTCCTTGAAATCAATTAATATAACCCTTTTCAACTTTTTGCAGCTTTCTTTCTCTAATTCCCAGTGATTCTTTATAGTTACAGGCAGGTAAGGATTTGGAAGAATCTCCAACATCATCTGGCTTAGCAGTTCCAGAAGATTTGATCAACAAAATCCTCCATTTAAAAAAAAAAATTGTCTGTTTGATCAATACTCATAATGCAAGTTAATGTATTAATGATTCTGAGATGTCTCATGGGGGGCTGAGAATGAAAACCAAAAAGAAAAAAAAAACTTACTTCTCAACCCCCAATTTATCTGTAATATTTTATTGTAGAATCTTTAAAAAAAAATTGTTTTGCAAGCTGTGAATATATCAGCACACCCTTTGGAAATGCCAGCCTAGCTTAAGCCCCTCATTTCATGCAGGAAAAAAATAGAGGCTCAGAAGAGGGAAAATGGTCAGAGTCAGGACATGAACCCAAGTCATTCATTCAGTCCTGAGTCCGCTGCACGAAGTGTATCTCATTATGAGTGAGACAGCACATTCCAAAAGCAGTTCTGAGTGGTCAGTGTTTGCATTTAACAGCTCATCTGCCAACTGATTGTCACAGAAATATGCGACCAGGACAATGTTTTGTGAAATGAATGGATTTGCAAACCAGGGGACCAGCCCCGTGCCCTGCTCATTAGGAACGGTTTGCATGCAGAACATCAGTGTGAGAGGCCCAGCACGGGATTTGTTTAGCTCATTTAGAGTAATGGAGACAAGAGATTAATCGCTTGAACACCGACGTGCCTTGCTTCTGTAGCCCCACTGAGCATGCCCACCCGGCTGACCCTGATCTGATGCTATCTTGTCTGTCTGTACTCTCCCTTGCATGGCTCAAGTCTCCAGGGCTCCCACCCACAGAACGTGGTCCAAGCGCCTGGACTGGAGGAATAACTCCTAAGGCAGCCATGTTTGTCCTCGGCTCTCCCACAGTCCCCTTCATACACACTAGATTTAGAATCACAAGTGGCCCCCCCCTAGGCCAGGTTTCCACAAACTCACATAGGAACTGTCCTTTAACATCCTGTTCCCATCCTTGACATCTTTCCTCCAAAGCAAGAACAGTCCCTCCCTCAGCCAAGGACCACCCCCTGTTGCTGTCTGCCCATTATATCCATTTGTCACCCAACCTCCATTCTCCATCATCTGTATCACCTGTAGTTCATCTCTGCAGTTTACCAGTATATTCTATTATTTTCATTTTGCATGTGTGTAAAAACACAGAGTTAGTTACCTTGCCCAAGGTCACACAGTAAATGTAACAATCCCAATAAACTAATGTCAAAATTCTCTCCAGCTACTGATCGGTTTCTCTATCCTCTTTCACATCTAAACCTCTCTAAAGCATTGTCAAGTATGCAATTTCTTTTCCTCCCCCCATCGTTCTGTCTTCAGCTGGCTCCAGGTGGATTTCTGCCTTATCACTCCATCCTAAATTCACTAGCCATTCTCATGCAGCCAAGTCCAAGTCTTCATTTCACTTGACCTCTCTACCACTTGAAAAACACATTAATTGTTCATCAAGGAGTCTTCTTTTCATTCTCCTCCCCCTTAACCTGCTTCCTCATTCTCAGTTTCAACTTCCAGTCCCTACTTTTCTGCCTAAAATTTTGAAGTCCCCAGAGTTTAATCCCATATCTCCCCTTTTCCTGGATTCTCAGCTTTGCTCTGCTCTGCCCTTCCCATTTTTCACTTCCTCTGTAGGAAATCCAGACCATCCCCTGACTTTGAGAACCATCTGTAGCCAGTGGTTCCCAAATTTATCTCCCCAGCCCAGACTCCCTTCTAAGATCTAATTCATGACTGGCCATTGAGCTAACCTTGCCACACATCCCAAGCTGAATCCTTCACTTTCTGTCCAGCATCAGACACTTGTCCTTTTGCTTCTTTGTCTCTGGTGTTTCTCAACTCTTCATCACTTTATTTCCCATGCCAGAAATCTGGGAGTCCTTATTAATATCTATTTTCTCTTCCCTCTGCTCTCCAAAGTCATCAGTCACCAAATCCTATTGCATCTCCATCCAGAATGTAGTGCAGATCTGCACACTTTTCACCTCTCTCACTGCCTCTTCCCTGGTCAAGATGGCCACCTGTTCACTTGATGCCCTTCTTATCTTGTCTCAACATTAGAGGAAGAATGTGTTTAACTTTTAAATCACAGGTCTGATAGTTCTGCTCAACTGCTTATAGTCTTCAGTGGCTTCTTTGACTCCTGGAATGAGACTCACAGTTCTCCGACCCAACAAAGAACTGCATGGTCCGACTCTACCTGACCCCCACCTCACTGACTCCCCTCGCCTTATCTGTGGTACCCCACTCACTCTGGCATTCTGTCGGTTACTCCTGTGAAACCTGATCCTTCCTGTGTCAGGACACCCACATCTGCTGGGCATCGTCTTCCTTTTAGGGATGCTCACTTCTTTCCAGAGCTCCCAAGAGAACCATTTTCTCACCTGTTAAAAGAAGTCAGTCCTCCCCGTCAACAGTGTGCTGTTATGACTGCCTGTATTTTTCACTGTATATTTATTTATATAATTATAGACTTTATTTATTCAATTGTAGACTTCATGTCTGCTTCCTTGATTAGAATGCAACATGAGGGCAGGCTCCATGTCATGTGTATTTTGTTATTCTAGCACCAACCTGGTAATTGGCACATAGTCCCATGCAATAAATGCTGTAAGTAAATAAATAGATAAATAAATGCAATAAATAGATAACATGTAAATGAATCTCACTAAGCTTCCTTTGAAAATGAAGGGGTTGGCTTCTTCAGGAACTCTAGCAACTGCCTCTGATCTAGAGTATTTCAGTCCTAGGTACTTTGCTTTTCTGATTGCCCATTACTCTGTTTGGGAAATGGAGAAACAAAAGCCCATCTAGTCTGTTTCCCAGGGGGAGACATAATGAGAGAATCAAAGAGGGCTGGGTGATACTCTGTAATACAAATGTTTTTAGTACTTTTTGCTTCAGACTGGTGCTGTGAGGAGGGTGGTGGGCTACTCTTATGATATGAAAATCCAAGTTTGGGTTTCTGTTACGGACTTCCCTGCCTGGCCTTGGGTCTCAGCTACTCCAGGTATGAAATGAAGCAGTTGGGCCAGTTACACCTCTAAGGGCCACTCCTCCTGTGTCATTGCATGATCAGGTCATGTAGGACAAGGTATAGCGTTGGCTCAATCAAGGGTTCTGGCAGATAGTTTGTGTTTTCACCCAGGTTAGCTAGGAAAGGGCAAAGCTTATCTCCAGAGGATGGTCACGCGGGAGGGGCAACGCAGGAGCCATCATGCCATGTGACCAGTCACCGTGGACACGTCCCTGGCTTGATTTCAGGAGCCAGGATTTTAAATTCAGATCTTCTGGTTGTCAGTGGTAGAGCCAGAAGCCACTCTCCTTTGCTCTCAGAGCTTCAGTTTTCTCCTTGGAAACACAAGGGTGATAAAACTGACCTGCCTGAGCGGAAGGGAAGAGAAAAATGAGATGATGGTTGCAAGAGTTGGTGGTCAAGAGTTCCCAAATGCTGGGCAGGGAACTGCTGCGGTTTCCTGAGCATTTTGAGCCAGCAGGCATATGCAGTCTCCTGAAGAGGGGGAGTGGGCCCATTATCCTTCTAGGCAAAAGCCTGCCATTGAACTTCGGAAACAAAGGGCTTGAAAGCAACAGATTGTTGCCAGCTCTCAGCCTGAGGTGCAGAGCAGTTTTTTTTTATCCAGAGATGGCAAAATTGGGCCTGGAGTAACTTGATACCGCAGGCTATTGCCTCAGAAATGATTTATTAGCTGAGGCTACTCTGAACTCAGAAGTTTGCTCTGGCCCAAGGCCCCTCTCTCCAGGAGGGAATCTCACCTTCCCTGGGGAATGACTCTCTAGAGATGAACATGAAAACTGTTTGTCTTGTGACACTCTTGTGGCAGCTCCATTTTTGGCCGTGTTCTAAGCTCATCTTAATATCTACTCAAGGGGGTCGGTTAGAAAGAGACAGGACCTCCCTATAATAGGTTTGTATTAGACTGTGTCTATTAAAGAAACAGCTTTTTATTTTTTGGTGTGTGAGAAAGAGGACATCCCATATAAATTGTTTAAAATCCGAACTCTGCCATTCACCATCTTTATAAACTTGAGAAGATTGTTTACTTGTTTGAATCTCTATTTCCTGTTTTATAAAAGGGTGCCTCTGTGATAGGATTATGTGACGATCAAAAGATAAAATGCAGGTCACATTACAGGGATTTACTAGCTGTCAGTGATTTTTCTTCCTTCGAGAGGGCAAGAGGTCACCTAGTCCATGCAATCGGGAAGGTGATGCCTGCATCAGATGTCTTTCATTTTTGTTGCTGTGTCAGTCACCAAGGGCTACGTAACAAGCAATTGCATGTTGTAGAGACCATGTGCTGAGCATTTATTAATCAGCTAGTTCTGCTCATCTTAGCTGGGCCCAGTAGGAAGCTCTGAACTGCAACTGGACCAGGTCTGTTCGATATGCTTCTCATCCTCCTTGGACCAACAGATGAGTCAGGGATTTCTCCCATGGAGATGATAGAGATTCACGAAAGCAATTAGGA
Organism: Hydropotes inermis; assembly: GCA_020226075.1. Taxonomy (NCBI): domain Eukaryota; kingdom Metazoa; phylum Chordata; class Mammalia; order Artiodactyla; family Cervidae; genus Hydropotes; species Hydropotes inermis. The sequence continues at coordinate 3,721,409 of CM035299.1, forward strand.
ACAGAAGATGACTTTTGAAGCCTAGACTCAGAAGTGACACCCTGTCATTGCCAACTCTGTTCCATAACCCAAGAGCAATTCATGTGGTTCAGCCCAAATTTAAGGGGTGGCAAAATGGACTCTGCCTTTAACAGAAGGAAGTGAAAATCACTTGACAAAAGTTAGGAATACAGAAAGGGGTAAAAAATGGAGCCGTTAATTAAACCTACCACAGATACAGTGCATTCAGATATTCTTCATATATGCAGAGGAGAGCCTACCATAAAAGGTTGAAGGAGAATTCCCCCTTCCACTCTCTCTAACCAATAGGAAGAAAAATATTATCCACCCCTGTTTCTAGAAGCTAAAACAAAACAAACAAACAAACAAAATTAGACCTGCCATATAGTTTAGCCCAGGGTAGTATTCTTTTTTAAATTACTTTTATTTTTAAAAAATCACTTTAAATTATCTTTTTATTAGGTAATATGTACACCTGGTACAAAACTCAAAGGCTCTAAATAGTCACATGCAGTAAACGGGATGTGTCCTTTCCCCCATTCCCTAGTCACAGTCCCTTGGTAGAAACCATATGACCATGATACTTTGCCGCTTCCGGGGAAATCCGTATAGATCCGGATAGCACAGGCACACTTCTTTTTTTTTTTTGCTTTGCATAAACGATACACGTACCACTCTGTACTTCGCTTTCTTTCGCTTAATAATCTATCATGTAGATTTTGCCAAGATACAAGCTTTTACTTTCTTTTAAGCAGATGGCATTTTTTCCTTTACAAAGGAGGATTTTTGAATCTTAAAGGAGTAGCCCAAGGTTCAAGGCTGGTAGAAATTATGTGAGGCTTAGATCCCCTGGAGAAGGAAATGGCAACCCACTCTAGTACTCTTGCCTGGAAAATCCCATGGACAGAGGAGCCTGGTAGGCTACAGTCCATGGGGTTGCAAAGAGTTGGAGACGACTGAGCGACTTCACTTTCACTTTTTCCAGTGTGGTTAGGGGTCTAACAGTGGCACATGAGTAAGGGCGCATGTAGGGGGAAACAGGACACCTGCAGTGGATCATTCCAGTCCCAGGAGTTCAGCTGTGTGCACTCCCCTTTGCCCTCCGTCGGCACCTACAGCCTTTCCATCAGTGCCATGGGCCCCCATAGCTCCCCACTACATACCACACCTACTGAAGTTTAAGTTGGTTTCTTTCATCTGCCATCAAGAACCCCATCTACTACAGAAGAGGGCTGGCCTTAAAACAGGTGACACACTGGCACTGGGAGGTCAGGGAAGAGTAAGACAAATGTGGGGCTGAAGACAGCAAAGATCTGCTGCTGTTGAACTGTGGGAGTCTCGGAAGTGTGTGTCAGGACCGGAAGAGACAAAGGATGGAAAAACCCTCACGTGCTGTGTATGCGTCGGGCACCAAACCTTTCCTGAGCCCTTCCACGGGCCCAGCATTCCTCCAGATGCTGAGGACCCAGTGAAGGGAAAGCAGACAAAGTCTCTGGCCTCGTGAGACTCGTATTCTAGTTAGGCAGAGAGACTATAAAGAAACAAACAAATTTATTGCATAATGTCAGTTCAGTTCAGTCGCTCATTCATGTCTGACTCTTTGTGACCCCATGAACCACAGCACGCCAGGCCTCCCTGGTCCATCACCAACTCCCGGAGTCCACCCGAACCCATGTCCATTGAGTTGGTGATGCCATCCAACCATCTCATCCTCTGTCGTTCGCTTCTCCTTCCACCCTCAATCTTTCCCAGAATCAGGGTCTTTTCAAATGAGTCAGCTCTTCGCATAAGGTGGCCAAAGTATTGGAGTTTCAAATTCAACATCAGTCCTTCCAATGAAAACCCAGGAGTGATCTCCTTTAGGATGGACTGGTTGGATCTCCTTGCAGGCCAAGGCACTCTCAAGAGTCTTCTCCAAAACCACAGTTCAAAAGCATCAGTTCTTCGGCACTCAGCTTTCATTATAGTCCAACTCTCACATCCATACATGACCACTGGAAAAACCATAGCCTTGACTAGACAGACCTTTGTTGACGTAATGCATAATGTCTGACATAATGTATACCTGACATCGCATAATGTCAGGTAGTGATAGATTCTATGAAAAAATTATAGAGAATGAAAGGGGTACTATTCTAGCTAGTTAAGAGGGAAAAAAAAAAAAAAAACCTTTGGAAGAGAGTCCATTAGGCTTGGTAGGAAAAGATTCTGCTCAGTTTTTATATTTTCTACATTCAGTCCTATGGCACAGACAAGGCAGACATGGCAGTCTTCTGGGCCATGGAATTTGAGAGTCATCTCCCTTGTTACCTATTCCCTAAAATTCTGTTATAATGAACTAACTCTTCACCACTGTTGCCTATTTCCAGTAAACAGTCATTTTATCATGAAGGAGGCTGAGCCTTAGAGCCGTTAATTTACTTTTTGTGCAGTTATTAAATGGCAAGATGAGGGTGGCTGCCTGGCTGCTGGATCCAGAATCTGTATCTTTGTCCCTGTATTATGTTGCTTGAGCACTCAGTGAGAGTTCTTTCACTTTTTACCTGCTCTCTGGTTCCTTGGTCAGAAATGTTAGTGTCAGGAGCCTCAGTAACAAGCGATGTCTCATTCTAGCCCAGCTTCCAAAGTGTGGGATGAGCACTGTGGACGGCCCAGGAGGGGATGTGGATGGAGCAGGACACTGAAGACCCTGAGTCATACTGTGGGAAAGTCATGTCCTTTTTAGTTATCTTTAAATGTCAGGGCAGAATCATCTTAGCTGGGTGCTAACATCTTTAACACTTCTAACCCTTGCTAATCTCCCAATTTCCATCCTCATATTTATATATATATATATGACAGAGTAAGAGCATGCTCCGGGCACAGGACCTCTGCTAGGTAACAGTGGTGGTGATGGGGGTTTAGTCACTAAGTCGTGTCCGACTCTTGTGACCCCCTGGACTGTGGCCCACCAGGCTTCTCTGTCCATGGGATTCTCTAGGCAAAGAACACTGGAGAGGGTTGCCGTGTTCTTCTCTAGGGGGTCTTCCCAACCCAGGCTTTGAACCCACGTCTCCTTCTTTGTAGGTGGATTCTTTACCATTGAGCCACCAGGGAAGTTGGATAAGATAGTATCCCGTTAGAATTACATTGACAGCTGTATGTTTTCCTTATTATTGTTTGGAACAGCAATGGAAAACCATTATCTTCTATTTCAAACTTGTTCTTTGGCTTTCTATTTACTATGGTAATTTAAAGCCCTTCTATAAGCATTTATTTAAATGCTTTAAATGCATTTATTTTATTTCAAAAGTTGATTTAAGACTTAAATGTCTTAAGTAAATCATATAAATGGACTATAAATAATAAAAATCATGAAGATGGTGGTTGAATGACATAGTTTAGGAAATATTGTTTCATGAGACAGTTTTGTATTTTACTTTTGTCTATAGGTCTGGCAGCCTTACCCTTGTCCCCCCAACTCTACCTTGTATGTTAGTCCCCATGCAAGTCCAAATAACTGACAAGAATTAGCTGATTACAAAACTGGATACAGTTCTGAACACTTGAAATGCCTGTTTGAAACACTCAGCCTGTTTGAGAAAACATGGCTTAGTAAAAATCCACTCACCTGGAGAGGAGGAAGCCTGGTTGTCTTCTGGTCTCACTCACTGGTTTGCCATGTGACCATGAACACATTGTTCCAGCTCTCTGAATCAGTGCTTTCGAACTGTGGTGCTGGAGAAGACTGCTGAGAATCCCTTAGACAGCAAGGAGATCCAACCAGTCTATCCTAAAGGAAATCAATCCTGAATATTCATTGGAAGGACTGATGCTGGAGCTGAAGCTCCAATACTTTGGCCTCCTGATGTGAAGAACCAGTTCACTGGAGAAGACCCTGATGCTGGGAAAGATTGAGGGCAGGAGGAGAAGGGGATGACAGAGGATGAGATGGTTGGATGGCATCACCGACTTAATGGGCATGAGTTTGGGCAAACTCAGGGAGATAGTGAAGGACAGGGAAGCCTGGCCTGCTGTAGTCCATGGGGTCACAGAGTCGGACATGACTTAGCAACTAAACAATAACAACAACAGATTCCCCCACTTGTTTGCTATGTGACCATGAGCAAATTGCTCCAGCTCTCTGAGCCCCAGTAACCCCATTTGTATGATCAAGGGGTTTAACTAGACAATCTCTAAGATCCTTTTCAACTCCAAAGTGTGTGAATATTTTCAATATTATTTTTATTAAAAGAATCACTTTACCATTGAGAATTTCAAATGTTTTTATAATAAACCCTCAGAATCAAGGGCAACAATATATTTGCAATAGAAATTTCATTAGCATATTTTGATAATTCTTGATCATTTTTGCATGTATTAAAATGAAACATTTGGTAAAAATTAAACATTATATGCAAATGAGTACAGCAAGCCTACTTTTTGAATAATAATTCATTATCTCCCTTATAATATATGTGAGTGGCTTCTTTTTTTTCCAGTACACTGTAGCTATTAAGTCAGCATGTTGGAAGTTTACCAAGAAGTATAACAGAGGACCCCATCTTTCATTTGCATAAGTCCCAGAATTCCACCTGTCGAAAATTATACGCTATTAATAGATGACGAGACTGTCACTTCATGTTCATTTATAATGTTGTCACTGGAACCTAACGAACATTTAGGACGTATTTCAAGAATTGTTGTACATTCTTTTTTTCCTTTTTGCCGCAGAGAGCAAAGTGTGTTTGTGCTACAGCAGAAACGTATTACACTGGAAAGGTACAACTGGCAGAGCCATTGAATCTCTCTCTTGTGCATTTCCCTTCTTTGATTTTTAAAATACAGACTCAATTAATTACAAAGGATAGACTGGGAAGAAATGTGAGGATCTTCTGCTAAGTGTCATTCACATTATAGGTGAAGAAATTTTAGCCTGGAGCAGTCTAGCAACTTGCTCACAGTTACGCAGCTAGTGGCTGTGCTGGGAGACTGGAATCCAATTCTCCTGATTTCTTTTTCAATGTGTTGATGCATTTCTACATATGTTGGCATGTAAGATATAAATACAGAGACTAGAAATATATATGAAAATATAGCAACCATTATGCTTGCATATTTATCTCCAGGGTCAATTTTAGAGAATCACGAAGTTGGTCAAGTTTCTCATCAGTATCATAATTCTACTCTTTTTCTCTGATTTCTTTCTGGACCAGTTACCCCAGCCAAATGAGCATCTTTTGTCCACACTGCCAGGACTGACTGCTCAAGCCACTTTTTTTGGACATTAACATTTGCTGCCATGTGGCACTGTTTTCTTGAAATTTTAACCCAGATAGTTTTTGTATCTACTGCAGTACATTTCTTGAGGAGTAAAACTATTCTCTCCCCATTGCCATGCTCTCTGACACTTACCCAAAGACTAACAGGTAGAATAACTCAAATATATTAATGGTCTAACCTCCTGCTTTTTGCTGAAATTAGTGGTCTCTGGAAGGCTGCACAGCTAAGATGAGGTTCTAAGAAAATATATACAGCCTCCCAGGATTACTATTGAATTGGTACCAGAGGAGAAAGTGTCACAGCTTTAAGGTAGCTAAAAAGTATGAAGACTCTGGGCTTCCAGATGGTACAGCGGTAAAGAATCTGCCAGCCAATGCAAGAGATGCAAGAGACGTGGGTTCGAACCCTGGATAGGGCAGATCCCCCGGAGGAGGAAATGGCAACCCACTCCAGTATTCTTGCCTGGGCAATCCCGTGGACAGAGGAATCGTGGTAGACTCCAGTCCACAGGGTCGCAAAAGAGTTGGACATGACCGAGTGACCGAGCAGGCATGCACATGCCAACTCTGCTTCATTAGGATGAACCTTAATATCTGACAGATAAAATATGCACGTACTTAACTCTGACCATGTAAGTAGTGGTATATTTGCAGTTTGTCTGGGAGAGTTACAGGGAGACACAAAAAGGTTGAGTCTCAAGACGGTCTGAAGTGCAGGCTCTGAGAGTAGTGAAGACCACGTGAAGACAGGTGACCAGTGCAGCCGACGTTCCCTAACTCGCCCAGCCTATGCCGAGAAATACCATAATTTTAAGGATGTGCAGTAGGATTTCCATAGGTTCTGAGGAGATTTTAAACTTTGCAAAATCAGAACCGCCTGGGTTCCTCTCTGCTAGCTGTGCAACTTTGGGCAAAGTAACTGGTCTTCGTGAGCTTTATCTAGTTTGGAAAATGGATTTGATACCTACCTCACAGGATTGTTGTTAACATTAAGTTAAAGGGGAAAGCATAGTAAAGTATCTCAGACAAGTAGCTTTCATGTGGTAAAGTGACCAGTGAAGAGTGGTAATAGCGGCTTGTCCTCAGCTGTCGTGTGTAACCCATGTACCAGGAAAGCAAGACCTTTACTGCATCTCAGAACACTGGTTATGAACTGCCTTCCTCTCTAACCGTATGAATACTTATCCTCTCTGGACTATGAATTCCTTAAGGGGAAAATGCGTCTTAATCACATTATAGATATGAAAATGGAGGCTTAGAGAAAGTGGTGATCAGATTCTAACAGTCATCCCCAAGAAATACTGAAATTTGAATAGTATCAACTGATATGGATAATTTTTGCATATTTTTAAGACAAAAAGGCTCATGACTCCTTTGCTTATCAAATCATTGTGAGCAGTTTCTGTTTCGGGTGATATTCAAGGCCCTCCACATAAAGTCCAACCTACCCCTTTTCAGTTTCATCTCAGTCCACGCCCCGGCATGACATCTGTGTTTCAGACCCTCTTAGCTTCTCACTGTTCCCTGAAAAGGCTCTATTATTCCGTTCTTCCATTCTTTCATTCTTTCATGTTCGTTCTTTTGCTCTTTTGCCATCCTACTCACCTCCTTTTATGCCTGGAGAAATGTAACTTAATATCCAAGAGTCATCTGTGAAGCTTTCTCCAGCCACATCAGGAAGATGGGGATGATAATGAAGGTCACCATTTACTGAGCCTTCCTCCACACCAGACACCTTGTTCCGTGAGTTATGCGGTGCTCTGCGGTTCCAGGACCACAGTTGTCTTGGTGACTGGGTACTGTGTAACTTTCCAACCTGGTGTCCTCCTAACTTGAAGTAACCACCTGGGGGCAGAGACCAGGACCCCCTCATCTGTGCAGTCCTAGCCCAAGATCCCAGTGTAGTTTCTCAATTACTATCCATTGACTCAGTGGATGGTAAGGCTAGGGTTCTAATTGATAAGTATCTGTTGAATGAAAATACTGCAGAGAAGATTCAAATACCAGACTGGAGATCAGGCCACTGGATCTCAGTTTCCTTCTAACTGTAAGATTGGAGATGTCACCACCGCCATGTTCAGATAAATCCCCTCATGTTGGGAGTTAGGAATAAAAGTAAGAAGCGGAGACACTGAGATCTCATGCATATTTGAGTTCTTAGGCCTCCGTATCCATGAAAGGTTCAGACGTGGCCTCACAAGCAGCTCCACATCTGGAGCTGCTCTCCCCCTTTCTCCCCCCACCCCGCCTTGGCAGAATCCCTGTGGCTTTTTAGCAGACCGTGCATGAGGGTATCTATAAATAATCACCCAAATGTAATACCACCCAGCCCGCCGGGTTAAATATAGACATTGGATTAGCTCCAGGGAGGAGGGGACAAGTGATTCCCAACTCAAAGAAACTGTTATGAATTCCATTTGCTGTGTGAATACGTAGTCGATGTTCCCTTCCACGAGGACACCAAAATAGCAATTAACTCAAGGCCACTGTTAGAGCGGCTACTGTCTCCCCTGCTTAATCTCTCTGTCCCCATCTGGATCCCAACATAGATGCTGATGGTCTAAACGTGTGTGTCAAATGACGGATCTCTCCACACCTGTTCTAAGTATACCTGCCCTGCCCCTGCTTACCGCCTCTGCTTCCCTTTGAAGGGAGAAGGTGTGGCAGGAGCTACAGCACACACTCTTTTACTTGTCTACCTTGGATCTCAGTAGGATACTGGAAAAAACAGACCTTTAGCTTTGGTTAGAACTAGATGAAGTTCTTGCTTCACAACTTACTAGCTGTGAGTTACTAGCTGTAAGCTGTGGCCTGAGGAAAGTTAACTTAACCTGTCTGAGTCTCATCAGTTTTTGTGTTTATACAATAGAGATAACCTTGTTTACTTGACAGCGTGCTGGGAAGGTTTTACAAGACACATAAATTTTCTGGCCCACCAGTAGGCTGTGGGTAAAATAACTCATCTCTTTCTCACCTCGTAATCTCATTTTATAGACCTCTGGAGATGAAGTGGTCATTAGTGATTATTTGGTCCACTGCTTGCATCTAATAGATGAGGAAATTGAGGGTTAGAACGACAAATAATGTGTTTCAGAGAGATTGCACCGAGTTAGAGATTGACTAGGACCAGGATTCAAGTGTGCTGCATATTCATTTATTCATGCTATGCACATGTATTTTAATATTTGTTGAGACATATCAAGCAGCAGTGAGGGACATAGTGAAGGACAGGGAAGCCTGACATGCTGCATTCCATGGGGTTGCGAAGAGTTGGACATGACTTAGTGACTGAAGAGCAAATTAGGCAGCAAGTACTGAGGCATGTACGGGCAAAAGGTGCTCCCCAGCTGACACAGAAGAGAGCTAATGATATTAGGTAACATTTTTGAGCTCTCTTCAGACTCCACTGAGTGTGGAAATTGTTTAGAGAACTTTAATCCTTCCCAAGACAGGTGAGATACAGATACTATTATCTTTTCAATTTTGCCTATGAGAAAAAAAAGATGAGGCACAGGAAGGTTAAGTGATTTCCCCAAGCTTACACAGCTAGTAAGTGGTTGCTATGGAATTCTACCCCAGGTAGTGTTATTCCCAAGTTCACACTTTTAACCACTGTATTATACCAGCTGTTGATGAAGATATACGAGCAGTGATTTTAACTCACTAATCCAGGGAGGCTCAGGCACTGTAGGAGTTCATCACTCTACCATGCCAGCCTTCCAGGGGGAGACGGGAGGCTGCCCAGAGGGCCTGATTTGGGAAGTGATGTTGCTCATCTAATATTGTTAATGATTCATGACACGTTAACTCCAGAGCTGAAAATCTGACAGAATTACATGGGACCAGGCAAAAGATCCCAAGTGAATCACAGAAGCACACGATATGGGCGACCAACCTGGTTTGGTAGCAGTTTGCACATATTGGTTGCTTGAGCTTCACGGTTAACACCTTTGGAATGAAGGCAGGGAATGGATTATAATACCAGTTTTATGAATAACAATACCTAGACTCAGAGATGGTAGCTTATTTTGATCAAAGATGCTAAACAAGATGGTAGAAGAACTGGGAATAAAATGGTTCTCCTCTCCTAGTTATTCAGGACATTTTCTGTCCTTTACCCTGCTTCTACCTTTTTTTTTTCCTTCTTGGTTATCTGACTTAAAAATGAAGAATGACTCATTAATTTAGAAAAAGGAATGATTAGTCTGACCATCTGACTGCCTTCCCAAACATCAGGTGTTGTAGTCAGTGTTTTATGATCCTTGATCTCAGACAGACCTCAGTGAAAACCTCCAACAAGAACCTGTAGGGTAGATATTCTGCATTGTTGGCGTTTGTTGCCAGAAGAGTGAAGCTATAGGAAATGATAGACTTGTATTCTTGCCCTGGGAGAAAGATTTACCAAACCTATAGTGGGTGTGAGCAAAATCAGGGCACAGATAAGCCCATCGTTTTTTAAAGAAAATGTGCTTTGAATCATACGGAGGTTCTGCTCCACATGACAAGAAAGTGATAACGTTATCTACTGGAAGCTTTTTTAAAGACAGCCATAACATTCTGATTGTCCAACATGTAAACCTCAGTGGCCTCTGGCAGCATATCATTTTGAGGACAGCTTTCTGATTGGATGAGTCGGCAGTGAAAATAGGTTGGACTGCTTACCATGTGAGTGTTGGGCCTTGTGAACAGGCTTAGATTTGATGATCAGCCAATGATTCTCAACATCGTTTTGGTCACTTATCTCTTTGAGAACATGATGTAAAAGGGCCTTCACTTAAAAAAAAAACTGCACATGGACAGATACATGCAAAACTTTAATACATTTTCAAGGAGTCCACAAACTACCCTGAAGCCTCAACATAGACACAGATGAGAGATCAAAATCTCAGAGTTTTTAATTGCTTAGTAAAATTTAAGAAGTGTTGGATTATAAATTTCTATGAACAGGGACCTTGTCTTATTCATTATTATGGCCCTGTTGACGAGGAACACAGTAGTCCTTTGGTTGCATTGAGCTCATCTATAGTACAGTTAACTGCTATATTAGTTAGCTATTACTGCATAACAAACTACCCCAAAAGATAATGGATTAAGACAGTAGCAGTTTACTTAGCTCATGATTCTGTTAGCAATCTGGACTAGGATCAGCTGGATCCTTTGGGCTCAGCTAGGTGCCCTCATGTGTCCTTGGTCAGTTGTGCGTCATCTACAAATTGTTTTTATAGATATTGGCTGGGCTTTATGACATATCTGGGACCTTGACTGGGACAGTTGTGTTGACTTATCTCTGGTCCACATGATTTGTATCAAGCATGGATAAAATGCTGTCATGGATAAAATCACCTATGGGTGGCATGGAGGTGAGTATGCCAGAGAGATGGGCAGTGGCATGATCACTGGGACAGAAAACGAAGCTATGAATAGCAGAGGAACACAAGTAAAGGATGGAAGATCAGTGAACAGTAAGCTGACCAATTGCAGATTTTTAATCTGTAGCTCCAATTGTATGTGAGGGCACTGTTCTCAGTTTTCCACTGTCACTCTTAGGATCATGCAGCCTGGAATTCCTGAAAGCTAGGGGGATGAAGGATTGGGATGTAGGATAATACTGTTAATGTGATGTGTGTGTACCCAAGAGGATGAACAGACTGGAAGTGTTCTCACCACCCCTCCTTGGGACCAGAATAGAAGATTCCTCCTTTGCACACACCATCATCTGTAACATGATTGCCTATTTAGTTGGCCAAATTTCCCATAGAATATAAGTTCTGTGAGGACAGAGACCTCATCTGTATCATTATCATGCTTATATATCTGGCATATGGTAAGGGTCCAGTACATAGTTGTTGATCCAATCTACTTCTTTCATGGATAATTTAAGAATTTGAAGACGGAACTAAAGTGACAAATCTCACAGAGGAAGATGCAATATTTAGACCTGTTTCCCCATCACCTCACAACCATCCATAAGATTTGTCCCATCTCTAAAAGTCTCAGAATCTCTTGATTCAACTTCATGGCCACATGTTTTCAGGGCATGTCAACTTGCTTCTGATGGCTGTCTCCAAATGCAAACAATTTTGATGTAGATGGAAGGACAGTGATAATCATCGTAATAATCATGTTGTTCTTTTCAACTCTTATTAACCTGGATTTTGTTTAAGAGGTTTCCAATTAGCTTCCTGAATATGCACAGTTAACCTTTTCTGAGTTTTTCTCTGCAGATTCTCTCTCTCTCCAAGCCCTTAACCGGCATTTCTGCCCATGGAGCCTCACAGGAATAGCTGGAATCCAGCCTCCTGAACAACTCCTGAACATGGGATAATTGCAATATAATTAATGAATTAAAAAGAATGAAATGTTTTAAGTGCTTTCAATATTCCCTTTCCTATAATTATCTACAGGAAACCTGTTCATTAACAATCTTGTGCTGACAGCCCCCAGGCTCTGGAAGAGCTAGCTCAGCTTCCAATAAGAAACTGAATTGACCTCTTCATCACAGACCATCACAACTTCCATGGGGAGGGGAGAGGCCGTAGCAGAACCACCGTTTGGACAGTGGTTGTTCAGATCAGACTCTCTCCTCACCTAAGGTCTCAGGGCACCTTGACTAGTCTCAGATGCTGACATCCTCTCTGCCTGTCTCCCCAGGTTTGTTTTGCAGAAACACAGTGCTCCTTGGTCCCTGGTAAGTATCTTATATCTCCTATTGTCTTCCCTTTGCCTTCAGCTAGAAAAGAGCTGAATCCTTAATTCACAGAAATGCATTAATGACTCAGATCCTTTAATCCTGCACCTTGCCATCAGGAGTAACATCATCTATGCTGAGGAGCCAGCAAGGCTTCAGATCTGCAGGGCATACCTGACATACATGCCTGGGGCCTTTTGACCATTTCTATTAAGAGGGAATGTTTTATTAAATAAAAATTGGTATCTTACAGAATAGAATTTAAAACATAGAATTTAAAAGATAAAGCATTATACTTTGAAAAATCATGCTGATGGGGGGCTGCTTCGGACTGGATCCCCAAATTCTCCAGGGATGCTGGGCCACTGACCACATCACTGGAGACCTTTGTGGTTAAGTGTGGGCTAATGAGATACCCCTACAATAGGTATTCAGTGGCAGCCCAGGGCAACTAATCTTATACTGTGGAATTTCCACCAATGTGACAGTTTATAAGAGGGGCGTTGGGGTATAGGGTCACATCCCAGAACCCCATCAGTTTATTTATTTATTCCATATGTGAGTTTCCCAAATGTGCAAGGTACTAAGCCAGGTCTAGTATAGAATATGTTGATGAATGACACAAGGGCTATGTATTCCAAGATTTTATAGAGTAGTGGGGGAGATAAGATCCCTATCTATAAATAACTATAATAGAGACAGCGCTAGGAACTCTGAGAGAGGAGCAATAAAGGTGCTGTGGAAGTCCAGAGGAGGCAGATATTATCTACAGTTCAGGGGATCTGAGACTGTGTCGTGGAGGAGGAAGATTTTCAGCTGGAACTTGAAGGACAAGTAGTGTCTGGATGGGCAAAGATGGTGCAGGAGGATGGTTTCTTCAACAGCAAGAGACAATCCTCAGTGAAGGGTTCAGAGTCTGAACTGGGGAAGCAGTGGTCTGGCCAGGATTGACCAGGGATGGTACAGTTGAGGCTAAGTGTCCAGCTGGGGTGTGGCTGCAAGGACACAACGCTGAAATTAAACTTTGGGAGGAGTATGTGAAGCAGTTGACATGGCACAGGCGCTAGGCGGAACTGATCGCAGATTTTTGGCTTTTACGAGTCAGAGAATCTTGGTGCTTCAGAAAGATGGCCTCGCAGCCCAGAGAAGCATCATTTAGGTGTATGGAGTGAGAATGGGGGTAGGGATTCAGGGCAGCAAGTTGGTGAGAGAATCCATGCAGGCAATAAAGGAGGACTGGTCAGTCAACACCGCATACAATTCTCCCATCTCCATGGTAATACACAAGAGGACTCAGGCTGCCAGTGTTACCTTGGAACAAGTACAGGCTGAAGAGTAGAAAAGTTGTGCAATGGAGTCACAGGGCATTCTGAAAAGGGCTGAAAGTTATTCAAAAAATTGATCTGTTTATATAAGCGGAACATCTGAGTATATATTTTTGAGGTGGTGGAAATTGGTCACCAAAAAATATTGATTGAAGATCTTTGGAATGCCTATGAAATTCTGTTTGGGGTACAGACACTTAGAGGCAGGCTGGTGGGGATGCTGACTAAAGAAATTAGGCAGGCCACAGATTTGTGCAGCTGTCAGTATAACAAAATGAGTTGAGACAAGGGGCCCTTTAACAGTCTGTAGATGCCAGGAAAGGAAAGGATCTGGGACGCTACGTTCAGGTGCCTTTGTCACAGCCCCTAAAGTGGGTATCGCACAGAGTTCACGGAAGGCAAAGACGATCAGCTGGCCACAGAGACAGAAGCAGTTACTTACAGACCCTCAGGCAACGCCAGAAGCTTTGCACCCCCTTGCCAGCCTGAAGTCAGCTGGAAGCTTCTCAGTCCTCTTAAGCCCAGGCCAGGCTGTGTTGTGAGCTTTCTTGTTTTTCCAAGGGACCCATGTTTATTCCTTTATTTGAACCAAGCACTATCCGTATATCCTCAAGATGGTGTGGTCTCTGAATTAAAACGGAAAGTCAAGACTTCTCATCTCACAAAGATAACGGAATACGACTTCTGGAGTCGGGCCACTTGAATTGACCCCCCCCCCCACACACCTTTTTTTTTTTTTTCTTTTCTTGCTGTCTTTTACTGATTGGTAAATTTGGTAAGTTTCCTAAAATCTCTGAGGTTCTGTATCCTTATCTTTGAACTGATACCAAGATAGTATTTGCCTTCAAGGCTTATTGTGTGGCTTATGTTAGATAATGCATGAAGTCATTAAACAGAGAGCCTGATATTCACTGACTGGTCAGCAAAGGTTCCTTACTATTCTTCTAATTATCATAGTGGTTTTTGGTGTGCTGTTCTCAGATTGCCTGGCAAGTTAGTCCTTAAGGAACTATATCACCATCTCGTAATTTTCCTATCTAGTCATTGTCTCAGTTATGACTTCTTGGAGCTTTTTAATTTGTATCTTAAGGGACTAAACCTACACTCTGTTCTTGGGAAGTTGAGTGTATATTCTACTCAGGATTATGAGCGTAAGTAACAAATTCTAAGTGGCTGAAGCAAAAAAGAGAATGTATGATCTTATATAGCATACTTCAGGGATGACTGGAGAAGCTTAAGCTGAGTTTGAGGAATCTTGAGTTTTGCATGTCTATGCTCTGACTTCCTCTGTTACTAATCATCAGGAGGTCAAGATAGCTCCCAGCAAATTCAGACTAACATTCTACCACTTGAGCAATCTTTGAAGAAAGATGTCCATTGGCTTGACACGGCTCTCCTGCCCACCCCAAGTCATCCTCTCTGGCTAGGTGATGTGAATAAGCCAGGCCTGGTTTCTGTTCCCATCTTCATAGCCAGAGGCTGAAATGAACGTCTTAAACCCCATGGACTTGAGCATGGCAGGGGGTTGGTTTCTAGTACTATGGTTCTTAAAGTGTGGTCACTGGGCCAGTAACATCAACATTCCCCAGAAGATACCTAGAAATATAAATTCTCAAACACTCTCCCAGCTTTTTAAGATCAAAAACTCTAAAGGTAGGTTCAGGAACTGTATTTTAATAAGCCTTCCATGTGATTCTGATATATGATCAAATTTAAGAATCATCATTCTAGAAGAAAGGGTATAAAGAGTTTCCAGAAAGAAGCAAGAAGGAGCAAGCAGAAACAGCTGGTGCCTTTTGCAGTTTGCACCCCAGTAAATGACCAGGCTCATTTTATAGAAGAGGCATCTGAGAGTCCAGGAAATCCTGGCACTAGAGCAAGGCCTCATGTCTAAGAAGCCCAGATATTCTGTTTCCTAATCTAGCGGTCCTTTCACCAAAGCACTGTAAAAAAGGAGAGAAGAAATCCCTTGCCATGAGGCATTCATTTCACCTGATTGTGTAGACTGTTCATTTTTTAAGACACTTTCTTCACCTAAGTAACCACTACCTAATAGTGGATTGCACAATGCATCTTTAAGACATAAGCTTCCCTCCTGCCCTAGAGGGAATAAGGCCCTGAGAAGTGACAGGTACATCTGGTAGCAGTCCCATTCTGTTACCTTCTCATATCCCAGGATGTTTCCCCATGCCCAGAGGTTCTGCACAGCCCAGTGACATGATTATCTGCAGATGTTACTGACTCCAGGGCTGAGTTATTTGTATTTTGCATTTGAAAATCATCTCCCAGGTGAGATAAAATGAAATGACCTTTGCAGAATGAACCAGATTGAAGTCGCCAAAAATTTTATCAAGCAGGGAGTGTGTGGCCAGTGTTGTCAGTCGTGGCTGAGCTTACGAGGGAAGGAGGAAGCACAAGCCCTTCCCCCAAGGAGATCCCGATTCAGTCTGGCAGGTGCGATGAACACGCCTGAGACGATTAGAAAATTTTACGGGCACTCTTATCCTTCTGCGGTGTTGTTGAGTGCCCAGCACCCAAACCTTCTTTCTGTGTTTGAGGAGTTTTCCGTCTGAGAAATCTTGATGAGAAACAGTCTGTGTCCTGCTTTAGAGGTATAAAAAAACTAGATAAAAACTTTATTAAGCTAGAAACAGAGAGCATGGTTGGCCGATCAGAGGTCCCCAGCTGGAAGTAGTGGCATAGGAGGGAAAAAAGACTGAGGTCAAAGTTCATCACGGCGACAGAAGTGACCTCTGCCCGTCTCCAGGGCGCTGGTGACGGAGATGCCGAGGTGGTGCCGGAAGCCCTGTGCTGAGGGTGTGTGTGAGTTCTGAAGCCTCCCGTTAAAACCATGGAGCTGTCATCCCTACCAGACTGCTGATGTCGGCTAAGAGTTTTTGAGCTGTGGACTCCCTTGGCTTTCTAGGCCTTCCCAGCAGCGCTGTGAATTGCTCAGTATCCTTCCAATAATTACGTGCTGGGCTTACGTTTCATCGGAGCCGGTTTCAGTTGCTTGCCCCTCCGTCCTGGCTGAGGAGTGCCTCCTCCTTTCCATTCCCCAGCACACCTGCTGTCTCCCACCATGGGCGTTGTGCGGCTCTTCCTTCATCCCGGGCCACGTTTCTCCCCTTACCGCCCATTCTCTTTGCCGAGTTAACCGCGCCTCCCCCTCTGATCCTTCAGACCCTAGCTGGAGCACCTTGCTTCACGGCAGCCTTTGCTGAGTTCCTGGGGTGCTTCTCTTCTCCACTCTCAGCCCCCCGCACTCTGTCTTTGAGACACTATCCAAATTTTTTTCCCTAAACGTGTGGCTATTCATTTCCATCTGTGTCCTTAAACTTGATCTAGGCCACGTGAGGACAAAGACTGTCTTATGCTCACTGTTGTATCACTATCGTCTCACATAGTTTTAGGCACATAGAAGCCGTGTGCTGTCTGGGACTGTTGAATGGGATGGGTAAGTGAAAGCTGTTAGGATAGGTGGAATACACTGTAAATAAAAGTACTTCTGAAAGCACTGTGAAAGCGGCCAGGGAAAGTTTCCCAAAATAGATGGAACTTGAGTTGAATCTTTACGTACTTGTGGAATTTGGACTGGGGAGGACAGAGTGAGCACATCCCAGATTGAATAGCATGTGTCAAGAATAGGAAAGGGCTTCCCTGGTGGCTCAGATGTAAAGAGTCTTCCTGCAATGCAGGAGACCCCGGTTTGATCCCTGGGTCGGGAAGATCCCCTGGAGAAGGGAATGGCTACCCACACCAGTATTCTTGCCTGGAGAATCCCATGGTCAGAGGAGCCTGGCCGGCTACAGTATATGGGGGCCACAAAGAGTTGGACACGACTGAGCGACTAACACACGCTCAGAGGACAAGTGAGTGATTTACCTGCTGGAACACGGGGTCTGTGCAGGAGAGGGGTAATAGGTTCTGTTACATCAGTAAAAGAGGGTAGATTTTGATAGATTTTTTGTTAAAGGAAACGAATCCTGTCTCTTCTATGTTTAAACTGGTTCTAGTCAGGTGCCTTATCCTTTGAATCTCAACCTCTCCATTTGTGAAATGGGTATAGCATTTGGTCCATGATTTCCTTGGAGTGGAGTATATGGTGAAGTACTTTCTGATGTTCCTTCTGAAAATCACACATGATGATCTCCTGCTGGGAACCCTTCAGTGGCACAGCTTCCTGCAGGATGAAGCCTGAGATCCATACCCAGGCCTCAGGGTTCTCAGTCATGGGACTCCACCTACTTCT
The DNA here is from genome assembly GCA_020226075.1 of Hydropotes inermis. Lineage (NCBI taxonomy): Eukaryota > Metazoa > Chordata > Mammalia > Artiodactyla > Cervidae > Hydropotes > Hydropotes inermis. The sequence continues at coordinate 3,738,935 of CM035299.1, forward strand.
CCAACCTGCCTTCCTCCTGATCCATCGTCAACACTTCTCCGAGCTCTTTCACACCTCTTGTGTTTGTGCCTGCTTTTCCCTCTGACCATAATACCTTTCTCTTTCAACCATTTCCCCTCCTAGTCCATCTGATGAATTTGCACTAATCATCCATTTAAAACTAGCTTATGGTCATACCATCCTCTATTCACTCAAACTTAACCATTTTGACTCCCTTTAGAGTTTACATACATGTTGATGATTAGCTTTTTCACAAGTACTCCAGCACTCTCTTTGTGCCTGGAACACAGCAGATACACACAAAATGTGTGTGTGTGTGTGTGTGTGTGTGTGTGTGTGTGTGTTAGTCACTTAGTCGTATCCTACTCTTTGCAACCCCATGAACTGTAGCCCTCCAGGCTCCCCTGTCCATAGGATCTCCCAGGCAAGAATACTGGAGTGGATCGCCATTCCCTTCTCCAGGGGATCTTCTTGACCCAGGGCTCAAACCCAGGTCTCCCGTGTTGCAAGCAGATTCTTTACTGTCTGAGCCACCAGGTTTGTGTATCAAATCAAATCTAGCATGGGAACTACTGAAAACTAGACACATTCATGTACTAAACACTTGGTGTGTATCTATTACATTGTAATTAAACATTAAGCATCAATGGTGATGGTGGTGACTTTAGTGGTACTAGAACCACAGAGACTTGTGACATCTTGATGATGGAAGGGAATTGGGGAGTGCCTCATTAAATTGCTCCAATGTTAGATAAGGCACCAGAGGTCCAAGGGTTTAGGAGTTTGTTTAAGGCCATCAATTAATTCATAACAGAGAAATAGAAGAATCGACTTCATATGATTCTTAGCTTCAGAATAAGTCCATCTCCCAATGTGTTTTCATGCTTATTATAATTATAACCTTTTAGCCTTATAGGTTAGCTCCTATTTTTATAGCTCTAGCTAATGTTATGAGGGATTAAAATTATTTTTTTCCTATCTTTATTATTACATTATGTGGTTGCAACGAAGTCATAGCCTGTGCTTTCCCCTGTTTTTAAGATAAGTATACAAAAATTGACTTCCGAATATTTGAAGAGTTTATAAATTATAAATTCAGCAAATTTCCATTTTCACCCACCCCCTTTCCTGCTGCAGCAATTCAGGAGCCATTTGGTGGTGATTTGTAAATTCTCGAACCTATAACAGGAGAATGGATAATTCTAAGTGTGCATCTAAAAGAAATAGTTTGCCTCACATAGAACAATGAACCACCCTGTAATTGAATCGAAGACCTGAGACAGCATGAATGAGATCATGTCTGTAAACTGGTCTGAACTCCTCAGAGGCAGCCACTCCATAAATACAAGGTAGCGTTGTTCTCACATTTGTAACCCCACATAATATGAGCACTACTCACTGTGAAAGGAGAATAGCCTGCACAGGGTTTCATAAATAAAAGCGTGGGTGCTTGCTTAGCTTCGAGCTTCGCTCTGGCCTCTGGGCCAGTCCTTTAGCCTGTTTTCCATCTTCCCACTAAAAATAGCATGAAAATGTTGGAAAGAATTCAGCAAAATGTGCCATCCATTCAGTAATTCATCTGATGCTTATGGTGCGCCTAGTACATGACAGCTGTATGCTGGGTCCTCAGTAGCTTGATGAGGTCTCTGTCCTCAGAGTCTTCTCCCTGGTCTTCCCTCCGGCCCTGAGAAGCTCTGGTCCCAGGCACCAGGCCCCAGGGGATTGTTCCCTCCACACTGAGCCTCTTCCTGGTGCTCTCAGAGCCCACGTTGGTGCAGATATTTTGCAGGCGATTTCAGAAGATGCTCAAAATAGGAACTATTTCCATTTTTTGTCCTACCCCCACTCCCCCCACCCCGGCAAGGCAATGGCACCCCACTCCAGTACTCTTGCTTAGAAAATCCCATGGACGGAGGAGCCTGGTGGGCTGCATTCCATGGGGTTGCTAAGAGTCAGACACGACTGAGCGACTTCACTTTCACTTTTCACTTTCATGCATTGGAGAAGGAAATGGCAACCTACTCCAGTATTCTTGCCTGGAGGATCCCAGGGATGGGAAAGCCTGGTGGGCTGCCGTCATGGGGTCGCACAGAGTCAGACATGGCTGAAGCGACTTAGCAGCAGCAATAGTAACCACCTCCCCCCCACAAAAAAAAAGTCTTGGTGAAAAAGAAAGTGCTGTGATACAGGGATAAAGGTAGACTGCTCATCCCGTCATTGACTCTGCCAATATTTACAGAGCTCAGGACTGTGTTCAGAAGTCCTTGACTTCAGTCCTGGTTCTGAGAATGACTTACCTAGGAAACTTATAGCTTTCTCCTCTTTGAAATGGTGGCAGTACATGTCTCTAATTATGAAGTTTCAGAGGGTTGTCATTGGTAGTCATCCTCCTTCCATCCTTCTAATAACATATATTAAGTAGCCCTTTACTCCCAGAAAACCTCACATTCACTAATCTACTGTTCATGCACAGATGACCTGTATTCCCTGTGATCGTCAAGAAGCTTTTATTATAGCTAAGAAGACAAGACCTATGCCCAAAGGTATATATCCAGAATACCATAATATTTATGTTTATGAGAAATACCAATGTAGGACCTTGTATGTAAAAATGCTAAGTGTTTATGGATGATTGACCCACTGAGTTAATCAAATAATTCAAGAAACGTTTGTCAAGCATTGTTGAATTCTGGGCCTCACATGCTATAAAAATTGTGAGAAGTTGGACCTGCTCTTAACGGGGCGATCTGAAAAGGCTTCACTGAGGAGGTGACGTTTAAGAGTTTGCAAAGGCTAGGTTCCATGCAAGCAGGGACTTTATTTCATTTGCTGCTGTTCCCTGCACCTGAGCCAGCGCTCAGCACGTGTGGACACACTCTATATTTGTTCAGTGAATGAATGAATGCAGTCACAATGGCCAGGGAACAAGTGCACATGACAAGAGCTGAGCCGGCTCTCCCCTGATTCAGCCACACGTGTGCAAGTCCAGGGAGCTCCGCTCAGCTCCAGGACCACGCGTGCAGCCCTTCACCTCGATGACCTTCAGCAGCATTGTTTGCAACCCTGAATGTGCACTGGAGATTCTCCTGGGATGCCTCCCAGATTTCATTGCCTTAGATTCAGAGTCTGATGGATGGGAAAGGAACTGGGAACTCATGATTGGATCATGTCTCCACCGCCCAGAATTTGCCAGTGTTTGTCCAGGACACTGAAGGAACCGATCTCCAAATCATGTCCGTACCTCTTCAGTGGCTTTTGGCCACCTCCACCCTTCAGGGTTCCTGAGGCCTTGATCAGCATGAGTTAATGCTGCAACTCCTCTTCACCATGGCTTGCTGGGTGGCCCTGGGGGAGTTACTGCTCCCCACTGGGCCTCACCATCTAAATCAGGAAACGATTGAGGCCGTTCTGCGCAATCCCGAGGGGCTCCTGCCCCTACTGTTGTGTCACAGCTTGCACTGCTTGGAGTCAGCAGGAGTCCTCACCACGACTAATGTGTTGCCGGGACGGAGCGTTTCGGCTTGGCAAGGGCCTGAAGGATGCAGCGGGCCTCTGTGTGCTCCTACCAGCGTGGGATGCGCCCTTGAGCCCTCAGTGACGGGCTTCAGTGTGGACCCCTGCCCATGCCAGGCACTGCAGGCCCCGCCCCAGGAAATGCAGGCTCATGAACTTCATGGCAGTGCCTGCAACCTGAAGTCGGGACTCCGTCCAGGATGTAGGCAGGAGGGTGGTGTCACTCAGAAGTCAGTTTCACTCCGTAGATGGAAACCTCCACTCCACCCGAGAGATGATGCTACAGGGATCCAGGAAAAGGCTTTGGATCTTGAAACAGGGCTCACCGGGGGACAGCCTCCACAGTCTTAGAGAGGCAGGGCTGAGAAATAGTTTACTGTAGGGCATGAGAGAAATTACTTACCCGCCCTGCTCCTTACCCTGCCTCTCTCAGAAAAGGTGCTAGGGAGTTACAAAGGAGTTGAGATCCTCGCACACACACTGGAGTGAGCTTGACCATCTTCAGACTCTGTGCCTTTTAGACTCATGGCTGTGTCCTCGAAATTGTGTTTAACAGTGGATAACCTTGCTGTCTCTCTAAAATGTTTGTTTCTCCCTCTAAAATGGATATAGTGTCCCCTGCCTCCAAGGCTGTTTTAATAATGAATATCTGAGAAATAAAATAAGAAAAAGGCAATGGAATAGGGTAGAAGAAATAGTGAAGACTTCAGATTCTCATAAGCCAGGGTTCTAATGCTTGCTCTGATCTTTCTAAGATGTGTGACCTTGGACATGTTACTTGACTCACTGAGCATCAGTTTCTCAGCTTACCCAATCCTACCCAGGACAAGCCTCTATCTGGGAGTAGTACACGGGCAACACTAAAGCCCTTGGAGCCGGTGCTCAGCTGAGATTGACTTCATCCCATTTGGATGAGCCTATCCTGAGCTTGCTTGTCACTGAAGAGCCCACCTTTGGGCCCAGTTAGTTCCTTCCTCGATGAGGGCTTTGGATGGAAATTCAATGGAGGAAGGGCATGGGGTCTGCAGCATACAAGGCATCCGAGTCCGCCACCCTGGCAAGGGAGAGCAAGTTGTCACTGATGTTGTCTGGATTTGTTTAGTAAATATCTGGTCATATCCTAACTGGTCCTACTGTTTCATGTTTATTGTTTGTAAATTGTGCTATTGTTTGAAATTCTCTAGAGACATTATTGCCCTATTTATTGCCTATACCCAGAGTGGATCACCCCCACTACTCCACGCTGGGGTCAGGAGAGGAAAGAGGTTTGAGCAAAGCTTTGACTGGGATAAAGGTTCTCCTCCTGAAAGAGTAGGAACTGCTGGCTAAGAATTTTTTTCCTGGAGGTCTGTCCAGTCTTAGCATTGTATGGTTCTAAAACTGCCCTCCCCTGGGAGGTAGAATGCAAAGCACTGATTTTAGCTGAACGCAAAAATCCCCCTGAAGGATCCGTGGATATTTTACTTTTTAATGGATCCGTGGATCCGTGGATATTTTACTTTTTAATGACAATTATTCTCAATGCAGATCTCCATGACCCTACCTTCCTCTTTGAAAATGCAAAGACAAGGGTCTTTTTCTGGGTGTTCATTATTTGCCAGTCACTGTGCTGGGAGCTGGCATTTCAGGGAGGGAGAGGATTAATATGATCCTGCGTCTTATGGAGTTTGGAGGTAATAGGGGGACAAGAACAAGGGTTTCCGCAGCGGCTCCGTGGGTAAAGAATCCGCCTGCAATGCAGGAGACACGGGGAGATGTAGGTTCAGTCCCTGGGTTGGGAAGATCCCCTGGAAAATGAAAATGGCAACCCACTCCAGTATTCTTGTTTGAAAAATCCCATGGACAGAGGGCTGTAGTCCAAAGGGTCACAAAGACTGAGCGACTAAACATGGCGTGGAGAATAACCAATAGTCCCAAACAAGTACCCAGTTACTAACTGAGTAAGTGCTAAGAGCGCAAAGGTAACGTCGTGGCGATCAAGAATATCAGAAGAGATCATAATTTAGACTGGGGAGGAGTAAGAAGAGCCTTTCTGTTAAAGTAATATTTAACCAGAGACCTGAAGAAAGCTTTGACAGATGGTATAGGGGTGCAGAGAACAACTTCCTGGAGGCAGGAGTAGCAGTTGCAAAGCAGTCGAGAAAGGGCCTGAGCAAAGGTCGTCTGGAAAAGGAGATGGGCCGGGACAGGGGGAGAGGGGAGGGGGCTGGAGGGGCCAGCAAAGGCCTCGTTCAACCAGACTGTGGAGGCTGCGGCAAGAGCTGTTGCAGTCCCTGAAATTTTTCTTTTAAGCCAGAAAATGCCGTGACCTGATTTTTATTTTAGGAAGACCCCTCTGGCTGTACCATGGAAAACTGAGTCACTCAAACTTGCTGAATAATCCTGAAGTAGCTTTGTCTCAAAAATAAATGTCAGTGACGGAGTCGTAAATTCCAGCTTCGGGGTTTGCCTGAGTCTGCCCCAGGCCTCTTCAGCCTGGAGGTGCCGGGCTCAGGAAGTCACAGGCACACCTGCGCTGGAGCTCCACGCTGCTGCCTGGTGGGCCGCCCCCTCCCTGCCTCCACCGGGTGAATCAGAGCTTCTTGCCCAAAGTGGCTGGGCGCTCCTGCCAGCTCCCAGCCTCCCCAGCCACGGCAGAGGAGGAGGCTCTGCCGAGTTCCCCTCGGGAGTCAGGGACACCTGTCACGCGTGGCCTCCTCCTACTCGGACGGCTGGCAGCCTCCGCGACTCGTGAGCTGGGGAAGCACAGAGCACCAGCGCTACAGGAGGCTTAGGGACTGACCAGAGCAGTCACCCAAATCCCAAGCCCAGGGGAAGGAAGGGTGCCCCAGAGGACGAATTTTGCCGGAGGCAGAGTCCGGACCGGGGAGGAGAGCCGGGAGGGAGCTCTGTGATAAAGGCCTCCAGCGTGGGCGGCTGCTGGGATTTGAGTGGAGACACTGTAGGCACTGAGATGAGCTCTGGAATGGGAGTCTGCAACCCGCATTCCAGTCCCAACTCCAGAGCCTGACCTTGGGCAAGTTCCCTTCCTCTGAGCCACACTGGTCTTCTCTACAGCACCTAAGGGCATGGCGTCTAGGTCTGAGCTCTCTCACTGCAAGCCTGCAGGACGCGGGCAGGGACCTAGAAAGGGGCAGACCTGGGAACAGAGGACGTCTGACTGGTCTCTGCAGTGGCTCTCATCCTGTCAGACGGAAGAAGCTGATGGAAACGCTGCTGTCAGAGGCTGTCCCTCCCCACACCCACACGCACACACCCATGCGAGGGTACGCCCCACGTCACCCTCAACTCAGGGACCAAACTCGGCTCTGCTTTTCTTGACAAAACCCCGCTTACCCCTGGAAGTTCTTACCACTCCCTAGCCTACATCAAAATGTATCTACCCGTGGCTCATCTTCTGTGAGAGTTGGTTCCGAAGCTGGTCCATCTGCGACCACATCTTACATAGAATATGAATGACTGCTGTTGATGCTGGTGATGGTGGTGATGCTGACAGCATTGACTGAGTCACCCAGTTCACTTGCATCTCCTCATTTAATCCTCACCGCCTTACTATAGTTAAAAGCAATAATGCATGCACCCCAGTGTTCACGCAGCACCACTTGCAATAGCTGAGACATGGAAGCAAACTAAACGTCCATCAGCAGATAAGTGGATCAAGAAGATACAGATTCCATATGGCTGGAATACTACTCAGCCATACCGCAATGTGGTTGGACCTAGAGATCACACTAAGGTTGACGTAGTCAGACAAAGACACATATCATACGTCACTTATATATGGAATCTAAGATATGACATAAAGGAACTTATTTATGAAGCAGAAACAGACTTACAGACATAGAAAACAAATTTATGGTCACCAAAGTAGAAAGGGGAGTAGGGATAAATTGGGAATTTGGGATGGTGCTGGAGAAGATAGATAACTTTGGTTCTAGAGAAGACTCTTGAGAGTCCCTTGGACAATGAGGAGATCAAAGGAAATCCTAAAGGAAATAAGCCCTGAATATTCATTGGAAGGACCGATGTTAAAGCTGAAGCTCCAACACCATGGCCACCTGGTGCGAAGAGCTGACTCGTTGCAACAGATCTGATGTTGGGGAAGATTGAGGCAGGAGGAGAAGGGGGCGAAAGGGGATGAGATGGTTGGATGGCATCACCAACTCAATGGGCATGAGTTTGAGCAAACTCTGGGAGATGGTGAAGGACAGGGAGGCCTGGCGTGCTGCAGTCCATGGGGTCACAAAGATTGACTGAACAACAACTATATATATATATATATAATTGTATCACATTGTAAATCAACTATACTTTAATAAAACAATAACAAAAAAAAAACCAAAGCCAAGGAAAACATTTTATACATGAGAAGATGGAAGGAAAGAGGAAGAAGGAGATGTTGCTAAGATCACTCGGTTAGTAACATCAGTAGAATTCAGCCTCCTCTTTTGGCCAAGGTGGTAAGTAACTCACTATCCTTGCTGATAAGGAGTTAATGAATAAACATCTCCCCTCCCACTGCCCAAACATGACATCTTTATCATAAACCCAAGGAGTGGCGTGTGAGAGATCAGGTGCTAAAGGAGACTGTGGTGGAGACGAGGTCTCAGCCGCGCCAGGCAGGCAGCTGCCCAGGCTGTCTGTGTTCTGAGCCTGGCCTCGAGGTGGCATGTGCTGCAAGGCCTGGTGGCCCTTACTCGCAGAGCCTTCGCTTCCTGGCTGGTCTCCCTCTTTTTTTCCTCTGTCACTCAGTAATGTTAATCCGAATCTTTGAGAAAGTCCATTACTTTCTTTTTTAAAAACAAAACTTTTTATTTTGTATTGGATTATATCCAAGTAGGGCTTCCGAGGTGGCTCAGACAGTAAAGAATTCGCCTTCAATGCAGGAGACCCAGGTTCAATCCCTGGGTCAGGAAGGTCCCCTGGAGAAGGTAAATGTAACCCCCTCCAATGTTCTTGCCTGGGAAAGTCCATGGACAGAGGAGCCTGGCAGGCTACAGTCCATGGGGTCACGCAGAGCTGGACATGACTGAGCGACTAAGCGCCCCTCCCCCCACACACAGCCAAGTAACAGCCTTGTGACAGTTTCAGGTGGACACACATATCTGGGTCAGTTTCCTGACCCCCCAAACTCCCCTCCCATCCAGGCTTCTGCAGAGCATCGAGCAGAGTTCCCTGTGCTGCACAGAAGGTCCCTGTCTGCCACATGCATGCGTAGGGGCAAAAGTGGGTCACCAACAGGTGACGCCTGTGTCGGGAAGACCCCCTGGAAGAGGTCCTTGTTGGTTACCAACTTGAAATATGACAGTGTGTATGTGTTGATCCAAAGCTCCAAGAAAGCCCATTATTTTCATGTACCTGCCTGAGAGAATCCTTCAGATGGCCTCTTCGGGGTCCCTGCCTCTGCATAAACGCATATACATAGGTACACACACACACACACACACACACACACACACACACGGGCGTGGAGGCACTGAAACAATCGGCTAATGCCGAAAAGAGCAGACGGCAGAAGCGCTGTGTATAATGCTGAGTTCATGCGATTTTGCACTTCTGGACCTATTTTTGTAGGTGTGTGAGCAGTGTCTGTGAAGGGGCTTGCAGAATATGCAAGCTTCTCTCCTTCCAGTGTGGGCTCTCTGTGCCCTGAGTGTGGAGTAAGTTTTAGGAACCAGGGCGGGTAACACTGCTCAGCTTGTGGCTGAGTTGTAATGCCAGGGCCCCTGTAGAGTGGGTCCTTTGGTTCCAGGTGTTGGTCCTGGCCTCCCCTATTCCTCAGGGCTCCTGGGGGCCTAGAAGGGTCTTCCCAGACTGATTACAGAGGCGGCAGCTCTCCGCTTTCTCCACTCAGGGTGTCCTCCAGGATGAGGGGTGCCGCTGAGCACACCTCCTGTCCAGGTGGGAGAAGCTTAGGTTCTTTCACTCCTGTGAAGCTCTCCCCACCTCCTCCCTCCAAGAAATCGATCATTCCCCCTCTTCTCGCGGTCTTCTAAAATGTTGTAACATAGTCCTTCTCAAAGGCCAAGGTCATAAATATCAGTGCCTTTCCTGGGTTATTGTGGGGAAAAAGATATCCATATAAAATAACATATTTTCTAAGTAATTTTTCCTTTTATGTAAATTTGTTTAAAAGTCAGAAAAGATTCTGGAAGAATAAAATACAGCCTGATGGTGGAGGGCCCTATACTTTTGGCCTATTGTTAGGGAATATACAGATAATCATTAAGAAATCATCCTAAGGGGCTAGAGGCAGGGATGAAATGAAAGAAGACACTGCAGAAAAAAACATGACATTCTATGCTTGGCACACAGTTGGTGCTCTGTGAAACGTGTGTGCGCGTGCGTGTGTGTGAGTGTAGCTGTGTGTTCACACACTCCTGCAAAGCGCCAGTGGGCCCACGGGATGGGGCAGGATGAGTGAGCGTGCTTTCCTTTTCTCTGAGACAAGTGGTTTTCAGCAGAAGCCCTCCTCACGACTCTCAGGCCCGAGCTGAGGTTATAATTAATAACTCTTCCCCACTCAACCCAGATTTCTTTCTCTTATGCTCCAGAAGAATGTTGGCCGCCTGTGCATTCATGTTTTTCTGTTTGGCCTGAGGGGCCGCTTCCATCGGCGGAGGTGCCAAGCGCCCCTTTGCCGTGGCGGAGCTCATTAAATGCACGGCCTGTCCTAGTCAAGAGGTGTTATGTGTTTTCAGAGAGTTTACCAAAAATCCAAAATAGCTGCTTACCTAACAGGGCAAGAGGAGAGGCGTGTGTCACACCTCCATGGATTTGCGCTTTGGCTTGAACACACACTGGCGGTGAGATCCTGGGTGAGAGTCAGACCTGCTGTAGCAAGGATGGGTGTTTTGCCTCTGCTCTTCCGAGCGCTACGGGCTGACCCACATCAGGTATCTTTGTCCCCTGAACTTAATCATCCATCTACTCCTCTGTCTCTTCCCTAGCCTATATGTTATTTGAGAGGTGGGATTGTACCTTGTTCACTAATGTAATCCCAGTGGCTAGTGAGGTAACTTCATTGTAGGTACTCCATAAAATATTTGGTGAATGAATGAATAAACTAATAGAGTGAATGGATAGATGGGTGGATATCTCTTAAGTAGATATTCCCTCATCTGTCAAATGGCAGAAATACCATCTACTTTGTAAAGATTTTATGGAGATTAAATAAAATGAAAATCCCTAAATCCTTATCACAATCCTTGGTATAAAAATGATAACTAAGCAAAAGCTGGCTCCTTTCCTGGATTCATCCACACTTGCCCTCACGGTGACATGTTAACTTCAGCAGATCTTACCAGATATCAATTACCCATTTCTGAGCTTTCAGCATCCTAGTTCTTTCCTCATGGCCAAGATCATCTTTAAAAACTGCAAACCTAGTCATTTCACTTTGCTACTAAAATCTAATCAATGATGCCCCCAAATCAGTGAGTAAAACGGGTTGTTCATCCGTCAATCATCAGAATTCTCAATGTAGCCTGTGGTGTTCTATTGAAGATGAACCAGCCCTGGATTAGGCCCCTCTGCCCCCTACCACAATGGGGTTACTTTACTCCTGGGCTTAGAATCTGCGGGACTGTTAACACTTTCTGGTCCTTCGCATATCTCTCCTGCCTGCAGTGGCTCTCGCCCTATAGGCTGTGCTAGTTTAGGACACCTTTTTATACATGCTCATAACTCTTTGGGTTTGTTTTCTTCATGAAACACAGTTTACAGTATATACATTTGTGTGATCACATGATTAATGCCTGTCTCTGACATGGATTCTGTCTGCTTTGCCACATCCCTGCCAGCTAGCACATTATCTAACACATAAAAAGGAGTCAATGATCATTTACTGAAGAATGAAAGCCCTGAGCTCCCCCAAGTCCTGCTTTGTCGCTCCTCTCCCGCTGCATACACTCTAACAAAGGTGTGTCTGTATCCTTTCCACTCTGCAGTTAGGGATTTCCTCCCGCTATATTTTTGCCGCTCAGTCTGGTATGCTTGCTGGCAAGCTGAAACAGACACGCATATTCTGATGGATGCTCAGCGTTCCTAAGTCCTGGGAAACTTTGACGTGCTTTCTTCTTCAGATCCAGTCTCCTGCCAGTGTGCTTGTCATTTCCTCCAGCCTACCTCTCCGAGCTCATTTGCCTGCTTCCTCTCTCCAGCTCATAGCAATTCCATCCCAGGAGCCTGAAGTGGAACTAGGCGGCTGACATGGGAATTTTGGAGACACCAAAGATGACCTTACTGCATCTCAATAGGTCACCAAGTCTGTGGCTTTTCGGGTGCTGCAAGTCAACAGAGATGTTGCCCTAAGAAAGGAGAAAAGCAAAGTTCCCTGAAGTCAGTTATGAGCTGAGTCTTCACGTAAAATCCCCTGGGGTCCATTGAGGCAAGGGTCTGGACCTGCATGTACTGAGAGGAGAAACGCGTAAAGGTGACTGAGCCTCTGGGCCTGCGAAGTCTGAAGAATGTGCACGTCCTTAACAACAGCGCTTGGAACGAAGGCTCTTTTTCAGACTTTATTGTGGATCAAGTCACACTACAGAGAGGAGTTCTGTCCCTGCAGGAAACTTCCTGATCATATGATTTTTTTTTCACTTTTTTTTTTTTTTAACTTATAAAGGCTGTTTGGAGCCTGGGCACATGAAAAGAGAGAGTTATTTACAGCATGTCACTTTGAATCAAAGAATAGAAATGCCTTGGGTCTGGGAGCACAGACCCTGCACAGGCTAGAAGGAAAAGTGTGTTTAGACATAGGCAGGCTAAAACCCCAGTGTCTCCACCATCTGGCTGGGGGCCCTGCCTAATTAGGTCTTCCCTCTTCCTTCCTTCTGTCCTTCTTTCTGTCCTTGCCTTTTCAGTCTCCCCTTCTTCCTGTGGCTATTTATTTGTCATAAAGTGGGAAGACTGGTGCATGTATACACAGGGTTGGTATGAGATTAGAATGTGGCAATACATGTGAAATACTTGGAGAGACCCTCAGGAGAAGTCAGCCCTTTTCTCACACAATCAGATTTGGAGAATTTCTTGAGGAATTTTGCGAAGGACAGGCCTGCCAAATTGGATGAGAACCACTGCCCCAAACCCAACTTCCTCTTGGGTTTTGTTGGAGTTCCTGCCATTGCCTGGAGCAAAAAAGCTTGCGTTAGAAAGAACTCAGTCTTTTAATCTTCATTTCTTAAATTAGCCCAGGAGTGAGATGTAACTCCAAAGTGAAATTGTATTCCCTGAGAAACTTACATCGGGAGTCGTTAAAGGAACACATGCGCAACTAGAGAGATCTCTCTTGAAAATTTTCATCCGTGTGTCCAATTCATGATTGAGAGCTGACATCTATTAACTTGAGTGTTTCTCTGAGTCTATATTTTATCTCCATTCCTGCAGCCATCTCCTCAATTCTAGGCTTCATCCATTCAGTTGGAGGTTATTTTTGAGCATCTATCCATATGTTTAGGTCTTCCTACCCCTGGCTGGATTTCTGCAACAGTCTCCAAACCAGCCCCCTATGCCAGTTCTTCTTCCTTAAGCCATAAGAATTATCTTCTTAAAATTCTGCATTTGCATTGCCCCCACCCCATTCTCTGTTGCTTATCAGTGTACCTTAACGTTGACTCTGACTTAAGTCCAAGCTTCACAGATTTCAAGGTCCTCCAAAATCTGGCTCCCCTTAACCCACTGAAATATCTCCTAATCTTCCCTGCTCACCAAGTCGAATTGAAATTACCTTTTTCATCCCCAAACAAGTCATGCTGAGTCCAGCTCTGAGCCTCTGCATAATGTTCTTACCTTTCCTGAAATGGATTCTCTTATTGTTTGCCTGTTGTTGAAATGTGTATGTGTAGTCACATCTTACCCCCTACTTTCATAGAGCCTATTACTATCTTTTTAATATTCCTCCCCATTTTTCAAGGTCAGTTTGAAAGCCAGCCTCATCCAGGAGGCCTTTGCTTATCTCTCTGGTTCATACTGACCTTTCTTCTCTGAACTCCAAATACATTCATAATTAGTCAAAAGGAGATTATTTAGTTATTCTCAAATGCTTCATGTAGTGCTTGGGTGGGGGTTGTTTTTCTGACGACTGCTGAGTTTAGCCCTGACATGCCAAAGTTCTTAGGAAGTTCCTGGCTGGATCGCGTGAGTTTGGGGAGATGTTTTAGAACTAGCTGGTGAATAGGGAGCGACCTTTTCTTCCTTTGCTTCTGTCCATCCTCCATTCCTCTCTTAGTCCTACCTGGAGAACGCACTGCAGCACTTTGCTCGTTGGCAAGGTCACTCTGTCACAGCTTCTGTGCTAGTGTATGGCTCTGCCCTTGGTCATTCTTTGTCCTGTGGTCAGCCGCCTGCTCACCATAACAGACAGCTGACTCTGAGCTTGGCTCCTGAGTTGATCCAGCCACATCTCTGTTTATATTCCATATCCCCCCTGCTGGCAACTGAGTGAGCCATCCAAATTCTTGCCTGGTACTCAGAAAGTGACTTGAGGCAGCTCTCCCGTGTCTGATTCCAACCTTGGGCCTCACCGCTCACTATCCGTTGAGTTATCCTTTTCACAGATATCACAGAAACTAAGGTCCAAGTGGCACATAGGAATCATCTTCTCCACCCATCTCACTGGACACAGGATAAGATGATGACTCAGGGAATGTGATTTTTCTGAAGGTCTCAGAGAAAGGATCTCAATGCAGATCTCCTTCTTTTTTTTTTTTTTTCTCTCCTAGCTCACTTTCAAGGACGCCATGCTCCATTGCCCTCAGTGGGGAATCTGTCTTATTCTGACCCCCCTCAACCTGAATCATAACAACCTTTGATGCAAATAATGACAGATTATATTTATTAATATCACTTTATTTCCAAGTCATTGTTAAAGGGAAAATGTCACGTTTCAAGGAAGAAAACTCACACTCAATGATGTGGCAGTGGGTACATTGTGAGACGTTGGAAATCCTCCCCATCCATTGAGGCTGGCCTGGGATCACAACCCCCTGAACTGCTCAGGGATGGGCTGGGTGTGAGGTCACGCAGAGCATGAACGAGAGGACCATGAAATGTTGCCTTAGAAGAATTAGGGAAGGAACCTGGAGATCAAGCTTGACAGTACCTTTTTCAACTCTAGTAACACCAGGCATGAAACTCACAGAGTTCAAAATGAAATGCTGGATTTGAAAAAGAAAAAAAATAAGTGACACAAAATTAAATGGTCAAGACCTGCTGGCAGAATTTTAACTTTGACTTGGATTCCCAAATGATTTAATTCCATTTAAAACCCAACTCAAACTTTGCCACTCCGTAAGACCTTTCTCCATCTTCATTGTCAAGATAATTGTTTCCCAAATGTTGTCATAGAATTTGTTAATATTTCACTGTTGGCTTGTTTCTGTCTTGTGTTTTAGCCATTTATATATTTGTCTGTCTTTCTAATAGATTGAGAGGCTCTTTGGGACAGGGGCTCCCTTAAAACATATTTATATCCCTTACAGCCTGGATGGCAGATATGCAGTACTCTACTTCTCCCTCAGACTCTGTTCTAGGCAGACATTAATAATCTGTCATAGCGTTCCTTACCATAGACCTTGGAAAAGGCCTCAGGATCCTGCACAACCTCCTTAAGCTGTCTTTATTAACCAAAGTTTTCATGCAAAAGACATCTATTCAGTGTATCTGTTTATGACAAGTAACATAGTGGCTTACATAGTCCTTTTGTCCAGTTACTATTTGTTGACTTAAACCAACTCCTGACAGGCATATCTAAAAACAAAAGGGGGAGAGGCTTAGGAGATTGGTAGGTGGGATACGGGTGGAATGAACTGGGGCAGAGAAGGGCCTCCATCCTTAGAGTGTAGAGTATGAATTATGGGAAGAGAGTCACCCAGAACACAAGTTTCTGATGATATGGCAACCTCAGAATGTAGGATCATTGCATTGGCTATGCATGAAAGACTGAGGTCCAGGCAAAGCCCTTTAGATCATCACAGACAGACAGGACTGCTCTGGCAGGACTACAGCTTTCCTCATGGTGGTGAAGGCAAGAGACACTCAAGACGCATTTGTTGTAGGCCTGCAAATGAAATTGGAGAGGTGTACATCTGGCACAGATTAAATGAATGAGTAATCCAAGATGGCTCCAGGGACCTGCTTGCCAAGCCTCACATGTCTTTATCATGTTGTATTTTCCTCTATAAACCTAAGGCTTCACTCATCTCCTATTTTGGATTAACCAATCCCTTCAGTTTTCTTTCCTGGTGGTTTGTTTAGCTAATTAGGATTATTCCTACTGGAAAGAGACTTTATAATAAAATAGGTGTCATTGGCCATTGATGAAAGGACTGCCTTTGGATCAGGTGTTCACTCACAAGGAACATTTTTATGCAAAGAATGGTTAGTTACCATTTCTCTTGATAGCCTGATGTGAGCAGATTCATCTGAGTGAGACAGATATGGAGGTACTGGGAGTTTCCATGCTGGACTTCTTCAGTATAGTGAGGGCACCATGAAAAGGTCCAAGAGCCACTAGATTAGGGGAAAATTCAGGAGGTCAGTCTATGGGAGCAGAAGAGAGAAAACAGATCCTGTTACAAGGGAAATTAGTTTAGCCTGTGCTTGTATCTGGTACCTTGAGGTTGGTTAGGATTATCATCGGCCATGTTGAGTTTCAGAGATGTTCTTGAATCTATGATTGGGTCTGTTTCATCAGTTTTGGAAAATCTTTGGCCATCATCTCTTCTAAGATTTCTTCTATTTGCGCCTTCTGGTACTCCAATTATATCATTTGTTATAGCCTTACATGTACCTTTTTCAGTATTTTTCCTCTGTGTGCTTTAGTTAATTTCAATTAATTTGTTTTTCAATTCATGGTTCCTTTGTTCAGCTGTGTCAAGTCTGCTGTTAAGTTTAGACATTAATTCTTTCAGACGTTATACTTTTCAGTTTTATAGTGTTTATTTGGAACGGTTTTAGAGACTTTATTAAATCTCTCATTTTTTAATCTATCTTTTCATCCTTTTATATTACTTTGCTGTATAATTACAATTTTTAGAAGTCATCATCTATTAATTCCAGTATCTGGGACACCTGTGGATCCACTCCTGTTGACTATTTTATCCTCTTGCTTATAGGTAGCAATTGCCTTTTAAAATTTCTTCTGCAGACTTGAATTTTATTGTATGCCAGATATTGTGTTTGTGTCTTAGTCAACCATAGCACTGGAAAAAATACTATTTTAACCCAGGGAGACAAACATTTTGCTTAGTGAGGAAGTTAGAATAATGGACTGACAATTTAAATTAAATTCAGTCATGAGTTAGGTTACATCACATCTGAGTTTCAGCTTTATTTAGTTTCAGTTCACCTCTGACTTCAGATGTCTAAGGTTAAGACGTATCCTATGTATATTGTTGGTCCTTCTCTATCTGAATTTTGAGCTCCAGGGACCATCAAGTGAAGGTAGATTTTCCCTTTTCCATCCCAACCATCAGTTCAGTTCAGTTCAGTCACTCAGTCATGTCCAGTTCTTTGCAACATGCCAGGACTTCCCTGGACTGCAGCACGCCAGGCTTCCCTGTCCATCACCAACTCCCAGAGCTTGCTCAAACACATGTCCATCAAATCAGTGATGCCATCCAACCATTTCATCCTCTGTCATCCCCTTCTCCTCTTGCCTTCTGTCTTTTCCAACATCAGGGTCTTTTCAAATGAGTCAATTCTTTGCATCAGCTGGCCAAAGTATTGGTGTTTCAGCTTCAGCATCAGTCCTTCCAATTAACATTCAGGACTGATTTCCTTTAGGATGGACTGGTTTGATCTCCTTGCTGTCCAAGGGACTCCCAAGAGTCTTCTCCAACACCACAGCTCAAAAGCATCTGTTATTTGGCACTCAGTTTTCTTTACAGTCCAACTCTCAAATCCATACGTGACTACTGGAAAAAGCATAGCTTTGACTAGATGGACCTTTGTTGGTAAAGTAACATCTCTGCTTTTTAATATGCTGTCTAGGTTGGTCATAACTTTTCTCCCAAGGAACAAGCATGTTTTAATTTCATGGCTGCAGTCACCATATGCAGTGATTTTGAAGCACCACCCCCCCACCCCAGATAAAGTCTCTCACTGTTTCCATTTTTTCCCCACCTATTTGCCATGAAGTGATGGGACTGGATGCCATCAGAACAAGACCCAGTTTCCCCCCAGTCAGACTCTCCCATCAGGAAGCTTCCATAAGCCTCTTATCCTTATCACTCAGAGGGCATACAGAATGAAAACCACAATCACAGAAAACTAACCAAACTAATCACATAGACCACAGCCTTGTCTAACTCATTGAAACTATGAGCCATGCAGTGTAGGGCCACCAAAGACAGACAGGTCATGGTGGAGAGTTCTAACTAAACATGGTCCACTGGAGAAGGGAATGGCAAACCACTTCAGTATTCTTGCCTTGAGAACCCCATGAACAGCATGAAAAGGCAAAAATATATGACACTGAAAGATGAACTCCCCAGGTTGGTAGATGCCCAGTATGCTACTGGAGAAGAGTGGAAAAATCACTCCAGAAAGAATGAAGAGATGGAGCCAAAGCAAAAACAATACATCTGACTGTTGATGGAAGCAAGGTCTGATGCTGTAAAGAACAATATTGCATAGGAACCTGGGATGTTAGGTCCATGAATCAAGGCAACTTGGAAGTGGTCAAACAGGAGATGGCAAGAGTGAACATTGACATTTTAGGCATCAGTGAACTAAAATGGACTGGAATGGGTGAATTTAACTCAGATGACCAATATTTCTACCACTGTGGGCAAGAACCCCTTAGAAGAACTGGAGTAGCCCTCATAGGCAACAAGGGTCCGAAATGCAGTACTTGTATACAACCTCAAAAGAACAGAATGATCTCTGTTCATTTCCAAGGCAAACCATTCAGTATCACAGTAGTCCAAGTCTGTGCCCAACCAGTATTGCTGAAGAAGCTGAAGTTGAATGGTTGGTTCTATGAATACCTACAAGACCTTCTGGAACTAACAGCCAAAGGAGATATCTTTTTCATTATAGGGGACTGGAGTGCAAAGTAGGAAGTCAAGAGAGACCTGTAGTAACAGGCAAATTTGCCTTGGAGTACAGAATGAAGCAGGTCAAAGGCTAATAGAGTTCTGCCAAGAGAACGCAGTGGTCATAGCAAACACCCTCTTCCAACAACACAAGACACAACTCTGCACACGGACATCCCAGCCATTAGCCTCCTGCAAGTCCACCATGTGCTCAGCAAACATCCTATGTAGAAGAATCAGTGGGCTGGGAGGAGTGTGCATTTTGACAGTGGGTCCTGTAGATTTAAATTAATCATATTAGATCATATGACAATGAAAAGCTTTGCTGGCCTGTCGTTACACCATACAAGACCCTTTGCCTATGGCAGTATAGCACTTTACCTTCTCTTTCCTAAACATGGAAGATGCTGTCAGAGAGGAAAGCAGTCACTGTTTTCTGCTTATATAGGAAAGCTCAACTCTCTCTCTCATGATGCAGAGTACATCATGAGAAATGCTGGACTGGAGGAAGCACAAGCTGGAATCAAGATTGCCAGGAGAAATATCAATAACCACAGATATGCAGATGATACCACTCTTATGGAAGAAAGTGAAGAACTAAAGAGCCTCTGGAAGAAAGTGAAATAGGAGGGTGAAAAAGTTGGCTTAAAGCTCAACATTCAGAAAATTAAGATCATGGCATCTGGTCCTATCACTTCATGGCAAATAGATGGGGAAACAGTGGAAACAGTGGCTGACTATTTTTCTGGGCTCCAAAATCACTGCAGATGGTGATTGTAGCCATGAAATAAAAAGATGCTTACTCCTTGGAAGGAAAGTTATGAGCAACCTAGATAGCATATTAAAAAGCAAAGACATTACTTTGCCAGCAAAGGTCCATTTAGTCAAGGCTATGGCTTTTCCAATGGTCATGTATGAATATGAGAGTTGGAATATAAAGAAGGCTGAGTGCCGAAGAATTGATGGTTTTGAACTGTGGTGTTGGAGAAGACTCTTGAGAGTCCCTTGGACTGCAAGGAAATCCAACCAGTCCCTCCTAAAGGAGATCAATTCTGGGTATTCATTGGAAGGACTGATGTTGAAGCTGAAACTCCAATACTTTGGCCACCTGATGTGAAGAGCTGACTCATTGCAAAAGATCCTGATGCTGGGAAAGACTGGGGGCAGGAGGAGAAGGGACAATGGAGGATGAGATGGCTGGATGGCATCATCGACTTGATGGACATGCGTTTGGGTAGACTCCGGGAGTTGGTGATGGACAGGGAGGCCTGGCGTGCTGCAGTTTATGGGGTCGTAAAGAGTCAGATGGACATGACTGAGCAACTGAACTGAACTAAACAACTCCCTCTGGAATTTAGCTTTCTTAGAATTCTTTGAGACTATGATCCTCTAATTTCTTTTAAAGATATATATTTTTTGATAGTTTTAGTTGTTGAAGCAATCATCTGTCTTGACCACCGCCATCTGAATCAGAAGTAGAATTCTCCATGGCTATCATCATGGTTTTACTGTAAGACCTCTTCATGAAGGGCTTGGATATTTATTGTCTTGTGAGGTTTGGCAGCAGTAGATATTTTTAGTAGGTTCTCATGGTCGCAGTATATTAGTTATTACTGGTAGGACACATGCATACTCTAGTGTCTTTACAAGAAGTATTTATTTTCTTACTCATGAACCTTTGTGTTGGCTGTGGTTAGACTGGTGTCATCTGAGCTTGGCTTTAAGCAAAGGATTGGATTCAAATGTGAACCACAGACTCTTAACATTGTTTGGCCAATTGGGGTATGCTTTTCTTATGGTCTAAGATGATCACCAGAATCATGATATATTAGCAAATTTAATTTACTTGCTATTGGCACGTCTGCTTGTGGTCAAGCCAGGTCACTGTGCCAAGGTCAACATTAATGGGACTTTAGGGAAGCAGGAAATGGCAACCCACTCCAGTATTCTTGCCTGGAAAATCCCATGGATGGAGGAACTTGGTAGGCTACAGTCCATGGGGTCACAAATAATCGGACACGACTGAGCGACTTCACTTTTAGGAAAGAAGATTCCACCAACAGAGGGAGGCACTGCAAAGGAAAAGCATATGGGTGCTGTCTTTTTACAGGGGAATAAAGAATTTGAAGACACTTCAGTCTATCCTGTTAGGGTAGGAAAACCAAGGCAACAGCCACATTAACAAAAGCCTGTTAAAAAAACAACTCTAAGCCCCTCATCCATAAAAGGAACCCTAAAATTTTTTGCACTAACCTTTTTATACTGAGATCGTGTATGACAATTCTCACCAGAGAGAAAGAGAATAGATTTGAGACAGATAAAACCAAAATGTTGACCTTGCTCCAGCTGGAAATGTTCCTCTCACCTGTTCTTCCCTATTCAGATGCTAATGGACAAGTGAGTCTATTAGGAAAAAGGAAAACCAGGTGCCTCATGAAACAAACAACCCAACCAGAGTAGTCCAGAAGACTCAGAGAATTGCTGCAATTGGTTGCATACATCTCTATCTGTGACTTAGTTTTTGCCTGCATATAGTAGTTCTCAAACTTTAGCAAGCAGCATAATTACTTGGAAGGCTCATTAATCAGAGTGCTGGACCATAACCACAGAGTTCCTAATTTAGTTGGTCTTGGGTGGAACCCAATTTTCATTTCAAATAAGATTTCAGGTGATGTTGATGTTGCTTGTCTGGGAACTACAGATTGAGGACAGTTTCCATAGGTCATAAATCCTCCAAAACAGAGACATTGCATGAATTCTCTTGAGAACTATGGAAAGGCTCCTTCATCCTTGAGTTGCCTTGATCTTCTGCCAGGGCTCCTGATGGGCTGAGGATATTCATCAGGCAAGAATGTGTGAAGCTGCAGTTTGGCATGGTAAGACTAGCCTTGTGTTAGCATTGCTAGTCCATTTGTGTTGTCGACCAGTTTTGCAACAAACCATTTTTATCTCCCTGGATCTAGGTTCCTCATACGCTAAAGAGACCTGGTGCTGGTGGTTTAGTTGCTAAGTTGTGTCCAATTCTGCGACCACTTGGACTGTAGCCCACCAGGCTTCACGGGCTTTCCCAGGCAAGAGTGCTAGAGTGGGTTGCCATTTCATTCTCGAAAAGAAGTCTAAGCACTGGATGACTAGTCGATTAAAAAATCCTTTATTCAAAAATAAATACATAAAAATTTAAAAAGAAATTCTTCATTCAATAATTATTTAATTTCACTGTCATACTCTGTGTAACTATGATGTTGAATAATTAAACTGCAAGTCTCAAAAAATTTTTTTAAATTATCCTTCTCTCAACCCCCCTTTCCCTTTTGATAATAGGTTTTGTTTTCTATATCTGTAAGTCCTTTTCTCTTTTGTAAATATCAACAAGTTCATTTGTATGTGGAAAATTCTGAAGGAGATGGCAATACCATACCACCTGACCTGCCTCTTGAGAAACCTGTATGCAGGTCGAGAAGCAACAGTTAGAACTGGACATGGAACAACAGACTGGTCCCGAATAGGAAAAGGAGTATGTCAAGGCTGTATATTGTCACCCTTCTTATTTAACTTATATGCAGAGTACATCATGAGAAACGCTGGGCTGGATGGAGCACAGGCTGGAATCAAGATTGCCAGGAGAAATATCAATAACCTCAGATACGCAGATGACACCACCCTTATGGCAGAAAGTGAAGAAGAACTAAAGAGCCTCTTGATGAAGGTGAAAGAGGAGAGTGAAAAAGTTGGCTTAAAGCTCAACATTCAGGAAACAAAGATCATGGCATCTGGTCCCATCACTTCATGGCAAATAGATGGGGAAACAGTGGAAACAGTGGCTGACTTTATTTTTGGGGGCTCCAAAATCACTGCGGATAGTGATTGCAGCCATGAAATTAAAAGGCACTTACTTACTCCTTGGAAAGAAAATCATGACCAACCTAGATAGCATATTAAAAAGCAAAGACATTACTTTGCCAACAAAGGACCATCTAATCAAGGCTATGGATTTTCCAATGGTCATGTATGGATGTGAGAGTTGGACTATAAGGACAGCTGAGCACCAAAAATTGATGGTTTTGAACTATGGTGTTGGAGAAGACTCTTGAGAGTCCTTTGGACTGCAAGGAGATCCAACCAGTCCATCCTAAAGCAGATCAGTCCTGGGTGTTCATTGGAAGGACTGATGTTGAAGCTGAAACTCCGATACTTTGGCCACCTGATGAGAAGGGCTGACTCATTGGAAAAGACTCTGATGCTGGGAAAGATTGAGGGCAGGAGAAGAAGGGGGCGACAGAGGATGAGATGGTTGGATGGCATCACCGACTTGATGGCCATGGGTTTGGGTAGGCTCTGGCAGTTAGTGATGGACAGGGAGGCCTGGCGTGCTGTGGTTAATGGGGTCACAAAGAGTGGGACAGGGCTGAGCGACTGAGCTGAACTGTATCACATTTTAGATCCCACGTATAAGTGATATCATGTGGTATTTGCCCTTTTCTTTCTAACTTCATTGCACTTGGCATGATAATCTCTAGGTCTATCCATGTTGCTGCAAATGGCATTATTTCATTTTTTTTTATGGCTGAGTAAATGCATGTAAATATATACACACCACATCTTTATCCATGCGAGTCTCAGTTTTCATCTGTAAAATAGATAAAACCATTGTAAATACCTCAGAGGACTATTGTGTGTGAGAACAGAATGAGATGATAAATGAACAACACATAGGACAGTGCCTGGTGGCAATTAATGTTTGATAATAGTATGTTATAATTTTTTAAACAATTTAATCATATAAAATTACTCTGGGTATTTAAGGAGAGGAAGAGAGACCATTTTTAGATGAAAGATAAGGAAAAGTTTCAAGGTGCAAGGATCACTAGAGCTGGGTCATAATGATCAAGAAAGATTTGGGCTTGTAGATATTTCAGGTGGGGAGGGTAGGGCAAGGGAAGCAGTATGCATCTGGACATAAAGGTGGAAAAATACAGTTGGTGCCTAGTGAATAGGAAGAAACTAAATTTGGTGAGAAGTTACATGTGTGAAAGCCGTGTAGTGGAAAATAACATGAGACTGGAAAGTGAAAAGTGAAAGTGAAGTTGCTCAGTCGTGTCCGACTCGTAGCCACCCCATGGACTGCAGCCTACCAGGCTCCTCTGTCCATGAGATTTTCCAGGCAAGAGTACTGGAGTGGGTTTCCATTGCCTTCTGGAACTAAAGCAAAATAAGGGAGACCTTCTTTACCTGGGAGACAGTGAGGAATGAAAACATTTAGAAAAGAAAGTGATCATTGGACTTGGTTATACTCTCAGCCCCACCACTGAAGATATTCATCTTGGACTCCCACTTTGACATTCCAAAGTTCAGTTTCCTTGTTGTAAAACGGGGAATATCTATGTACACACACCACAGTGCCGCCATGAGGCTTAAAGAAGGCTCTTTACGTAATTACACCTTTAGCAGTGCTTTGTATAAACCTTGAGTTAATTCTTTTTTGAAAAAAATCTTGGAATAGTTTAGATTTATGGAAGAGTTACCTCCCCCCCATTTCTTCATCTTATTTTAATGGCTTATATGCTAATGCTTTATTTATCAAGACTGGGAAATTAACACGTGTCACTAATATGGGTGGTGGTGATGATGGTGTTCAATTGCTACGTCATATTTGACTCTTTGTGACCCCATGGACTGCAGCTCTCCAGGCCTCCCTGCCCCTCACTATCTATCTTCTGTAGTTTGCCTGAAGTTTACCCAAGTTTGTGTCCTTTGCATTGGTGATGCTATCCAAACATCTCATCCTCTGCCACCCTCTTCTTTTGCCTTCAGTCTCACAGCAAGAGGGTCTTTCTTTGCATCATGTGGCCAAAGTTTCAGAGCTTCGGCTTCAGCAGCAGCCCTTCCAATGGGTATGGGTACTGTTAACTAAACAACAGACTACATATTTTACTGTTTTTTTTCTGCTAATGACCTTTCTCTGTTCCCCGATTTGACTCAGATACCACGTTGCATTAAGTCATCACGTGGCCTTCATCTCCTCTGTTCTTCACCAGCTCCTTGATCTTTCCTTGCCTTTCATGAACACATCTGGACACCTTTAAAGCGTACTCAGGTATTTTTATATTGTCTGGAGCATGAGTTTATCTGACTCTAAATTATGATTAGACTGAAGTTAAGTATTCAAGGGAAGAATGTCAGAGATGATCACATAAAATCAGGTATATATGCAGGGCTGGCTACGTAATTTGGGGGGCCCAGTTCAAAAATGAAAGGTGAAGTTCCTTGTTCAGAAATGTTCAAGGTGCTAAATATAAAGGTTTTCTGTTTCATCCTTTTGTAGTATTTTTTATTTGTTCTTTATTTAATGTCATTCCCCATAAACAAACAAACAAAAAAAACCACTTTAGATTACTGGCATGCATTTTATCAGTTATCTTGCTATTGTGCAATGACAGTTTTAAGTGCAAATAAAAGAAAGAGCATTTCACTTGTATGCAGAATAATCAAAATTACATAATTTGTATTTTGGAGCTTGCACATGCATGCCTTTTTGTTCTCATCAACAGAGCAGAGATGCTGCAAAACCAACTCAGTGGTTTTTCACTTCTTGATGTGTATGCATCCTTCCGACACTTTCTCCCTTCTGCTCACTGATGAATAAGAAAAGGCTGAAAGGAAAGGGACCACGCTGCTGCTGCATAGTTACTTCAGTCGTGTCCGACCCCCGGCAACCCTATGGACCGTGGCCCGCCAGGCTCCTCCGCCCATGGGATTCTCCAGGCAAGAGGACTGGAGTGGCTTGCCTTTTCCCTCTCCAATGATAAAGTAAGAAGTGAGTGAAGTGAAGGCGCTCAGCCGTGTCCGACTCTTTGCGACCCCAGGGACTGCAGTCCACCAGGCTCCTGCGTCCATGGGATTCTCCAGGCAAGAGGACTGGAGCGGGTTGCCACCGCCATCTCTGGAAAAGGACCGTGAGTGGCCCTATATTTCACCTTCCTTCTGTTATAATTTCTAGCCTAAGTACTTGGCTGAAGCGGGGAAGGATCATGAGTAAGAAGGATTATGCTAAGGTTCCTCAGTGATTTGTTTCATAAAACACCATTGCATTTCTTCTCGGTTCACAGCAAGTTCTGGTTCCAGGGGGCCGTGTAGCTTCTAAGAGCTGTCGGTAGAGCTGTCGGTCTCCCTGCTTGCTGAGTCATAGGTGTAATACATTTACCTTGCACTTGCTGTGAGTCTAGCTCAACTTCATGAGTCATGGGTGCACTAGAATCCTGTGTGGCTGGGGCATCTGGGTACTCTCTGTAAACCTGAGTGTGGAGCCCTGTGCACCCGTGAAGGTGCACGTCCGTGCAGACCGTGCGCATCTGTGACGCCAGCCCCAGCTCTGTGACATCACCATCAGCGTCACTGCTCTGCTTAACCTCGTTCGGTTGGTTAAGGGGGCATCTGCCGGATTTCTCCACTGCCAGGGTAAAGGTTTTCCTTTGCCACCCTCTGTTTGTTAGAAGCAGATCATTAAGTCCACGCACTCTTAAGAGGGGAATGAAGCTCCATCTCCTGGAAGGAGGAGTCTCAAAACATTTGTGGACATCTGTTAAAACCACCACAGTACTTAATAAGCATTTTGGAGTAGCCAGTGCTTTCTGATTCTCATATCTCAAGGGCCGATTTTGGAATCTCGTGACCCACATTTGCCTGCAGTTCTGTGATACTATGAGTCTGGCAGCAAGATTGTAAAAGAGATAAATCTTCCCTGCACTAGGAATGCTGGTATCTTCCCAGTAAGAGACCCAGGGCCTTGAGGGTGACACAGACGATAGGTAAAGTGACCCTCTACCCAGGAATTGCACTGACTTTCCTTGGACAATCTTGCCTTTTGTAAGCTGTGGGGCTCATGTGGTGGGGTGGATTTCTATTCACAGCCCCCTCTTCAAGTGAATGACTGGGAGTACGTAATTATCGGCCCATGGAGCACGGAGCTCCAAGCCCTCTCATCACCCTTGGCGTGTGCACCATCTCCGCCTGCCCGCCGTTCCCTTCTTTGGCAGATGCTGTCGGCACAAGACGCTGAGTGCAGGCAAATTATTTCCACTACTTCCTGAAATTAGCATTTCAGTACTGTATTCATCCAAGGCTCTCAGAACTCTTAATCAACAGGAATATGCCAACCTGAGCCTGGGTCACAGAGGGACAGCCTAGAGACCTGGGTAGGTCGGTGACAGCTGCTGCCCTCTCTCTGAAGAGGAGCGCTGTAGAGATCAGCGTGCTGGGCAACAGGAGGAGGGATGAGGCGGTCTTTTAAGGTCTCTTCCAATCTGGGAAGTCTATGAATATCCCTACCAGCTGAGAGTGATTCTCCATGCTTTATTCATCACGAAAATGACGCAAATCCAGAGAAGCAGTTCTTTCAAAGGTAGGTGGCCACTAAACCAGGCATCCAAACACTTAGCACTCTGAAAATACTTGTGGAGGAAAGTCCTTGAATTTTTTTTTAAAAAAGGGTCATTTCAGGAATAGATGGAAAAAACACAGTGTACTTGGGAGTACCTAGGAATAGACTAATGGGTTTTAAAACCCATGAGCTATGACTGCCTAGAAAAGGTTTTGTAATTCTAAGTTGTATTAATAGAAGCAAAATGTTTTAGATGAGGAACGATAATTCCTCTCTATTCTGTGGTAACCAGACTTATTTGAGCCATACTGTTCCATTCTTGTTGTAACTGGGAGGTTAGGAGAAATTGGGGATTTTCAGGGAAAGTTACCCCAGATAGTGAGGGGGTCTTGGAATCATGCAAATGGTGAAAAAAAAAAAGCCAAAAGAACCAGGCATGTAAAGCCTGAAAAAACTGGGGACTCGTCGACTTATGATGCTTATCACACAAGATGGAATAAAATGTGAAAGAAGTTTCAAGAAGCTGAGAATAAGTTCTAGTGAAGAGTGACAGGGATTTTTGTTTTAGGGGCACATAAGGAAGATCCTTCTGACAACTGCAGCTCTGCAATGATAGAAGAGTGAATCTTGTCACACACTCATCAGAGGTGGCCTGAGATGATAGATGTAAAGGATGATGAAGAACATTTAAACAGCAGGTGATCTATTACTAAATGGAAAGATACCAGTTTTTGTCCATATCAATCTCTAAATTTTAGCCAGTTCCAGTCAAGATCTTATTAAGATCATTTAAAAAATTTTCAAGTAGACAGCAAACTTGAAATAACTTCACAGTAAATACCTGTATATCCAGCACCTAGATTTCATCATCAACAGATTTAATGATAGCTTCATCAAGATATAATTCACATGGCATACAGTTAACCTGTGGAAAGTATATAATTCAAAGCTTTTTAATGTATTCACAGAATTGTGCAGCCATCACCGTGAATGACTTTAGAATATTTCTATCACTCCTTCCAGAAAATATCATGTCTGTCATCAGTCAGTCCCCTTCCCACTCCCACCTCCCATGTCCTTTCCACCATCCTGTAGCCCTGGGAAGTCAGTAATCTATTTTCTGTCTCTGCAGATCTGCCTATTACAAACAATTTATGTAAATAAAGTCATGCAATGCGTGACCTTCTGTGACTAACTTCTTTCACTTAGCCTAATGTCTTTAACATTCACCCATGTTGCAACATGTTTTGATACTTGATTGCTTTTTATTCCTCCCAAATATTCCATTCTATGAATATGACACATTCCATTTATCCATTCATCAGCTGATGGCCATATGGGTTGTTTCCACCTTTTGGCTATTACAAATAATGCTGCTATGAACATTTGTATACGAGTTTTTGTGTGGGCATATGTTTTCATTTCTCTTGGGTACATATCTTCATTGCTGGGTCATATAGTAAGTCTGTGTTTAACCTTTGAAGAACTACAAGAATATTTCTAAAGTACCATTAACATCTTACTATACTTGTTTTGTATCATATCTATCCATCCATTAGTCTTTTCTTTTTCAGTTTTGTTTTTTTGCATCTCAAAGTAATCTGCAGACTTTTGTGCAGTGACTCTAAAGCTGCAGTACTCATATTAACAGGAGTTTCATGTTTCACTGTATGTGAATTTTACAAGGGGATGTATTTTTATCTCCCTCTGTAAAATTTACATACAGTAAAATGCACAAATCTTGACATAAGCTCTGAGACTTGATACATTTGAGTTACCTGTGTAACTCAAACCCCTCTCAAGATACAGACTGTTCGCATTTTCTGAAGTTTTCTCATACCCATTCCTAGTCAATCACTGAATTCACCCTCTCCCCAAATGCAGTCATTGCTCCAGTTCTTTTCCACTGTAGGTTAGATTTGCCTGTTCTCGAATGTCTTATAAAATAACCCATACAATCTGTACACTTTAAGATTTCTTTCACTAAGTCTACTGTTATCAATACAATTATCAATTATCAATACAATTATCAGTTATCAATACAATCAGAAAAAAAAATTCCAGAAAACTCCAAAAAGCAAAGCTTGAATTTTCTGAGCATTAGCAACTATTTACAAACCATTTACATCATATTAAATATTACAAGTAATCTAGAAATTATTTAAATGATACAACATAATGTGCGTAGGTTATATGCAAATACTACACCATTTTATATAAGAAACTTGGGCATCTGCAGGTGTTGATATCCTGGGGATTCCTGGAACCAACCCCCTACAGATACTGGATGCTGAGGGATGACTGTAGTTTATTCCTTTAATGACATAATTTTCCACTATTTGGCTATACCTTATTTTGTTTATCCAGTGACCACTTGGCATACTTTTTGTTCAGTTCTAGTTTTTAGCTATTAAAATTAATGCCACTAGGAACATTCATGAACAGATCTTTATGTGGACATAGTCTCTTATTTCTCTCATTTTTGGATTTGCTATATCATAGGTGAGGTGTGTACTTATCTTCACCAGAATCTCTCAGAACTTTTCCCACAGTGGTTGTTCCATTTTGTCTTCCCAGCGAGAATGTAAGAGAGGCTGGTGGCTCCACATCCTTGTCTACGTCTGAGGTTACCAGTATATTATGTCCATTTTGGTACTTTTGTGGTTTTAGTTTGCATTTTCATGATGACTAACAATGTTGAGTACTTTATCATTTGTTCATTGGTCATTTGTATATTTTTTTGTGAAGTGTATGCAGATATTTCAGGCTTCCTGAGTGGCCCTAGTGATAAAGAACCCGCCTACCAGTGCAGGAGACATAAGAGATCTGGTTTTGATCCCTGGGTCAGGACGATCCCCTGGAGGAGGGTCTGCCAACCTACTCCAGTGTTCTTGCATGGAGAATCCCATGGACAGAAGAGCCTGGCAGGCTACAGTCCATGGGGTCACAAAGAGTTGGACACGACTGAAGTGACTTAACATGCATGTACACAAATATTTCAGCTATTTTTTATTGAATTGTTTGCCTTTTCATTATCCAGATTATAGGAGTTATTAGCATACCCTGGATAATGGTCCTTTATTGTGTCTTTATGAATAAATAGTTTCTCATGGTCTCAGCTCAGTTCAGTCCAGTCGCTCAGTTGTGTCTGACTCTCTGCAACCCCATGAATCGCAGCACACCAGGCCTCCCTGTCCATCACCAACTCCCGGAGTTTACTCAAACTCAAGTCCATCGAGTGGATGATGCCATCCAGCCATCTCATCCTCTGTCATCCCCTTCTCCTCCTGCCCCCAATCCTTCCCAACATCAGGGTCTTTTCCAATGAGTCAGCTTTTCGCATCAGGTGGCCCAAGTGTTGGAGTTTCAGCCTCAGCATCAGTCCTTCCAATGAACACCCAGGACTGATCTACTTTAGGATGGACTGTTTGAATCTCCTTGCAGTCCAGGGGACTCTCAAGAGTCTTCTCCAACATCACAGTTCAAAAGCATCAAGTCTTCGGTGCTCAGCTTTCTTCACAATCCAACTCTCACATCCATACATGACCACTGGAAAAACCATAGCCTTGACTAAATGGACCTTTGTTGGCAAAGTAATGTCTCTGCTTTTTAACAAATTGTCTAGGTTGGTCATAACTTTCCTTCCAGGGAATAAGCATCTTTTAATTTCATGGCTGGAATCACCATCTGCAGTGATTTTGGAGCCCAAAAACTATGGCTTACCTATTTATTTTCTAGATGGTGTCTTTTAAAGAAAAGAATTTTTAAATTTTGAGAAGGTCTTATTTATTACACTTTTTTCTTTTATGGTTATGCTTTCTATAACCTGCTTAAGAAAAGTTTGCTTATCCCTGATCATGAAGATCATCTCTTATATCTACTTCCAAAAGTTTATGCTCTCAGTTTTTATGTTTAGGTCAATGATTCATCTCAAGTTTTGTATAAGCATTGAGATTCAGAGGTTTTTTTGTTTTTGTTTTTAATGTGAATATCCAGTTACGTCAGCACAATTTGTGGACAACATTTTCCTTTTAACATTTGATTCCTCTGATGCTTTTATTAAAAAAAAACAACAACAGATGACCATGTAAGTGTGGGTCTATTTCTGGACTTTCTATTTATTTTTGACCTATTTGTTAGTTCCATTATAGGTACTACCGAGTTTGATAATTTAGGTTTATTGTATTTTTTCTCAACAGTATTTTTTTTATGTTTCATAATAGAGGTCTTGCACATGTGTTGGTAATGTTTTCTTAATATTTTATATTCTGATGCTATTGTGAGGGGAATTGTTTTTAAATTTTATTTTCTAATTATAATCTTACATTTATAAAAATACAGTTGATTTTTAAAATGAAAGCCTGATTCTATAGCCTTGCTAAGTTTACCTCATCCCTCTTGTGTAGCTTTGTAGATTCTTTATCCTTTTCTTTGTAAATAAGCATGTCATTTCAAATAGTTTTGTTTCTTCCTTTTTGATTTTTATGGTTTTTATATCTTATTATTGCAAATGGTTAGAGTTTTCAGTAATGTTGAAGAGAGCTGGTAAGTGTGGGACTCCTTGACCAGTTTCTGATCTTAGGGTTGAATATGACACAGTTAAGGATGACATTATCTGTAAGTTTTATAGTCATCTTTTATTAGACTGAGGAAATTTCCTCATTCTTTGTGAAACTTTATCATAAATTGCTGCAGGAGTCAGTAAAAATGTCTTTTCTGTATCTATTGAAGTGGATTTATGGTTTTTCCCTCTTTTTCTATTTATTTGGTGATTCTTTTTTAAAAATTGAGAGACCTCATATGCTACAAAACTAGCCATTTTTTTTTTTCATTTAGTTTTATTAGTTGGAGGCTAATTACTTTACAATATTGTAGTGGTGTTTGTCATACATTGACATGAATCAGCCATGGAGTTACATGTGTTCCCCATCCCGATGCCCCCTCCCACCTCCCTCTCCACCCGCTCCCTCTAGGTCTTCCCAGTGCACCAGGTCCGAGCACTTGTCTCATGCATCCAACCTGGGCTGGTGATCTGTTTCACCCTAGATAATATACATGTTTCGATGGTGTTCTCTCGAAACATCCCACCCTCACCTTCCCCCACAGAGTCCAAAATTCTGTTCTGTACATCTGTGTCTCTTCTTCTGTTTTGCATATAGGGTTATCATTACCATCTTTCTAGCCATTTTTAAAGTGAACAATTCACTAAATATAAAACCAACCTTGCATTCCTGGTATAAGCCCTTCATGCTCATGATAAATTATCCTTTTTAGATATTGTATTTGATTTACTAATACTTTATTAAGGATTTTTGTGTCTATGATCATGTAGGAAATTTGTCTTTTGGTAATGTCTTTGATTTTTGATGCAGGGATTATGCTAATCTCATACAGTATATTGGGATGTAGTCACTGCTGCTCTATGATTTGAAAAGCTTGGCATAATATTGATACTATTTCTTTCTTAAATATTTGGTATAATTCACTAAAGAAACACTTCTGAGCCAAAGATTTCTTTACGATAAGTTCTTAGATAAAATATTTAATCTTGATAGTGGGCTATCCATATTTCTGTTTGCAATTCCCATTCTGTTCATAATTAAGGAACTGAAATTTGAAGCATAATTGAGTTATTGTTTTTCATTAAGTTGAGCAGGTCTTTATATTACATCAATATCTGCTAGGCAGATGATGCTGTCAAAATGGTGTAAACTGGTTTTCTCTTAATCCTTACAGCAAATACCGACATATAGTCTGTGGTTGTTGTCAGTTTCTTATACCTGGAGGGTAGGCAGGAAGGTAGCCTTTATCTCATTTAGAAGAAACCCAGAAGAGATAATCACTGTCTTTTGCTCCAATATACAATGGAGATGGCTGCGTTGGTTTTCTGTTGCTGTGTGTGGGCAGGGGGTTGTAAGTCCCTCAGTTGTGTCCAGCTCTTTATGACCCCATGGATTGTAGCATGCCAGGCTCCTTCGTCCATGGGATTCTCCAGGCAAGAATACTAGAGTGGGTTGCCATTCCCTTCTCCAGGGGTTCTTCCCAACCCAGGGACCGAACCCATGTCCCCTGCATTGACAGGCAGATTCTTTACCATTTGAGCCACCTGTGACAAATTACCCCAGACCTGGTGGCTTAGACAATGCAGATTTCTTGTCTTACAGTTTTGTAGGTTAGAAGTCTGATGCAGATCTCACCTGGCTAAAATCAAGACCTTGACCGGGCTGTACTCCTCAGAGGCTCATGTCCTTACCCATCCCTCGTCACATGGCCCCTTTCCCATCTTCAAAACCAGCAGCACGGAATTTCTTTGATCATTATTCTGTGTACATAGCTCCATCTGATCACACCTTTAAGGACTCATGATTAGATTCAGCCCACCCATCAGATACTGCCGGATAATCTCCACGTCTCAAGTCCTTAACTATAATCACATCTGCAGTCTCCCTTGTGTCATGTAAGGTAATGTATTCACAGGTTCCAGGAATTGAGACATGGACATCTTAGGGGACCGTCATTATGCCTACCTCCAGGGAGCCTCCTGCTGGTTTAGTAGGACTTTTACTCTGTTTGGATGGTATGTCCTTCAAAATTGTTTCTTCGTGCAGGCTTTAAGGATCACCAGACTTGCCTTTTTAGTGAGGAGAACACTGCCTGTCTCCTTGTTGCTGTGCCTAGCCATCCTCATGGAACTAAGTTTGTATTCTTTACTAATGTTAAAGGGATTTAATGTTATTAATTAAGGTCTCAGGTAAATTAATATTCTTTTTCTGTGCCTGTTGATGTCTGCTCATCATAATAGTCCTTGCGCCAACCATGCAACCCACTCAGTCAGCCAAAAAAGGAAAAGAAAAGTTAAAAATTGATGATATTCTGTGTTGGGAAATATTTGGAGAAATTCTATTTCTATATAGTGTTGGTGAGTTTGTAAACTGGGTCTGGCTTTATTTGAAGAACAGTATGGCAGCCATCTCTCAGAATTTCAAAAATGTGAATTATTCTTCAGCCCAGCTATTACTTAGGTCTGTTCTACAGAAACTATCCTCACAGTGCACAAAGGCAGGTACAAAGACGTTTCCCTCAGCATTTGACTTGGGAAGGCATATCTAAGAGTTGCAGTGATCATTAAAGGAGCAAGTGTTAAATATATTCTGGTAGATTCACACTTGGGAAAATGACAGATTTTTTTAAAGGATGAAATAGATCTACATAGACCAAAACGAAAAGATCAAGATATGGCAAAGTAAAAGAGCAAGATACAATATAAAAGAGTATGATCATATGTGTGAGTGGTACATGTATATATAAAAGTCATGAAAAGATCTGGAAAGATATAGGCACAATTTCAACAATGATTTCCATTGTGAGGGGAATTGAATATGGAATTGGGTGTGCAGGTTTTGAAAGCGGTCTTTCATTTTTACTTATGATTTTAAAATTGTGTTATGAAATGCATTTTTAAATGACAGAACTGTTAAATAACTGAATAAAAGAACAGAAACAATTCCATCTTTATTTTCAAGGTCTGATGGCTCTATGGATTCCATGTTTTCTCCCTAAATCCTAGAATCATGAAAAGATTGACTCCAGTGGATCTTATTCCAGGGGTAAGCACTGTTGTCCACATTTTCCAGACTAAGCCTTATGACTTGACTTTCCCTAGGTCAGATGCAGGGAAGCAGATCTCGGGGAGCAGCCCTCGGTCAGTGGGCCCTTGAAGAATGAGCCAGATAAATGGAGAACACACCTCTCGGCTTTGCCGTGTGTCTCACCATAGTGTGTGGTTGCTTTGAGGTCTGATACACCTTGAGGCAGGTGGGGATGGAAAGGTGAAAGGCAGCAGGGTGGAACAAGCAGGCAGAGGCTGGGACAGAACTCGCGACCTCCTGGGGGTGAGGAAGCACAGAAGGGGAAGTGCAGGGGAAGGTGATCCAAAGCGAGGAAGGAAGTGCCGTGCAGTAGAGCCTTCTGGGGGGGAGTCAGTGTCAGGCCTGCGCCACAAGCCTTAACACGGGCTCCCTGCAAGCGCAGCTGGGGGAGTCCTTGGCGGCTGAGAGCTGGAGAGAGAGACAGTGGGAGGGCGAGGTGGCAGCACGCGGGTCACAGAACAGAGGTTCAGGCAGACAATTCCCATCCCCAAGTTAAGAGGAAGGGAGAAGGAGCTTGCACTGACGTGTTGGATGCCCTGGAGAGGACTGAATACTGCTGTAGGGTAGACTGTATGCTTTAGGAGGGTGTGGAGGTCTTAAATGTTTTTTACCCCTCTGGCAATAGCATCGGAGAAGGCAATGGCACCCCACTCCAGTACTCTTGCCTGGCAAATCCCATGGATGGAGGAGCCTTGTAGGCTGCAGTCCATGGGGTTGCGGAGAGCCGGACACGACTGAGGGACTTCACTTTCACTTTCCCCTTTCATGCATTGGAGATGGAAATGGCAGCCCACTCCAGTGTTCTTGCCTGGAGGATCCCAGGGACGGGGGAGCCTGGTGGGCTGCCGTCTATGGGGTCGCACAGAGTCGGTCGGACACGACTGAAGCGACTTAGCAGCAGCAGCAGCAATAGCATGGCCCACCACATGGCCTATGGCTCAGGTCAGGTCGGTTCAGTCATTCAGTCGTGTCCAACTCTTTGCAACCCCGTGGCCTGCAGCACACCTGGTTTCTCGGTCCATCACCAACTTGCTCAGACTCAAACTCATATCCATCGAGTCGGTGATGCCATCCTACCATCTCATCCTCTGTCGCCCTTAAAGAAACTCCTATGAATGAGTGAGTTTGTCCCATAAACTTTGGGACAAAACATCTCCATATGTTTCAAAACATCAGAATTCCAGCTCCCTCACTAATAAATCTTGGGTGATTTATGTGATATGTCTTGGCTTCATCTCTCTTGTTTTTTGTTTTTCTAATACATAGGATTGAACTCATAGGGAAATGGTGAAAATATAGATGGCAGAGCATACATAGGGTGTCTGGCTCATAATGAGTAAGATTCCAGGAGTGTGTTATTTTCCTGATTTATTGGTTAGAATATCAAGTCAGGGATCTAAATATAATCAAAAGACATAGTTATCAAAGTTAATGGGTCAGGCAAGGGCTTGGATGCATAAAAAGCATCAAGGCAGAGCTGAAGGAAAAAGCAGGAAGGGAGCTGAGTTGCCTCTGGGGCTCCTGAGGGTTAATTAAGGACTCTGGTAAATTCCCTTTGCCTCACCCTGAGTCAGGCCTGCTTCAGAGACTGGGGTAGGTTTGGAAGCAGGCAGGTCTGTGCCGGTTCGACCCTCCAGAGCTGTCTGCCTCTGAGAGCCGGGGCCCCAGGTGAGTGCCCAAGGATGCAGTGGGGCTCAGAGCAGAGAGTGGCTCAGAAGCTGGCAGCTGATTTACAGCCCTTAAATGGCTCCCCCCTCCTGCAAAACTCTTAATTTAATAGACAAACATCTTGGGATAAAGGCTCGCTAGAGACAGGACTGATGGGCTAAATGCTGGAAGATTAAAGACCTGCAGAGGGGAGTACATAACTCTATTATGAAAATGGGAAAGAGCTCCCATCCGTCCCCTCAAATGGCAAACCTGAGACTCACCAGCAACAAAGGAGGTGGGATAGTGGAGGTTTCAAGGAAATAGACTCAAAATCATGACAGTGGAAAGGGACCTTGGTCTCTGCATTGTCCAGCATCTTTTGATCTGAACGTTTTGGTTGTGAGGAAATGGAGTCACCAGGAGGTCAGGTGTCTCTGCAAGGTGGGTTTTGATGGAGTCAGTGTTAAGACTTGGTGCCTAGGCTTCCATTGCATTGCTTGTTCCCCAAGAGACAGTGAACTGCTGTTTCAGTCTGGCACACAGCTATACCCTCGGTAAATAGTCAAGTGCCAGACACATCCTGCTTAGTCACTCAGTCGTGTCCGACTCCTTGTGACCCCGTGAACAGTAGCCCACCAGGCTCCTCTGTCCGTGTGATTCTCCAGGCAGGAATACTGGAGTAGGTTGCCATTTCCTTCTCCAAGACACATAGCAGACCCTCCATGAATACTTGATGGAGAAATAGAGTATCTATGGAACTTTCAGGAACATCTCCCTGGACACCTATCACAGACCTTGCAGCACGGTGCCGAGCTTAGCATCTGGGAGTTGACTCTTTTGGTCCAATCTGTAATTTGGGTCTTGATTTGTTAATACTTTATCCTTGTATTCAACTATACATTAACAGCCTCAGTGTTTCAGAATGTGTCAGAGCGTAAGAGGAAACCTCTTTAAGTTCACAGCAGATAGCTGTGTACACTGGTAGCAGTGATACACGAGTTCAAGTCCTATGTCTACTCTTTTTAATTAAATAGATTGTGTTTAGTATTATCTTTTAGAAGATGTAAATACCTTCAGCCATGAAATTAAAAGATGCTTACTCCCTGTAAGCAAAGTTATGACTAACCTAGACAGCATGTTAAAAAGCAGAGACATCACTTTGTCAATAAAGGTCTGTCTACTCAAGGCTATGGTTTTTCCAGTGGTCATGTATGGATGTGAGAGATGGACTATAAAGAAAGCTGAGCACAGAACAATTGATGCTTTTGAACTGTGGTGTTGGAGAAGACTCTTGAGAGTCCCTTGGACTGCAAGGAGATCCAACCGGTCCATCCTGAAGGAGATAAGTCCTGGGTGTTCATTGGAAGAATTGATGGTGAAGCTGAAACTCCAATACTTAGGTCACCTGATGCGAAGAGCTGACTCATTGGAAAAGACACTGATACTGGGAAAGACTGAGGGCAGAAGGGGATGACAGAGGATGAGATGGTTGGATGGCATCACTGACTCAATGGACGTGGATGTGGATAAACTCCGGGAGTTGGTGATGGACAGGGAGGCCTGGTGTGCTGAAGTTCATGGGTCGCAAAGAGTTGGACATGACTGAGCGACTGAACTGAACTGAACTGAAATACTTTCAAACTAGCTGTTTGCATTTTAGGAATTCAGCCTTGAAAACACTCTTAAAACTCTGCAAATCTTTTTTTAATTTTTTTAATTGAGCTGTAGTTTATTCGGGATCCCCAGGTGGTACAGTGCTAGGAAACCCACCTGCCAGTGCAGGATGTTAGCGATGCAGGTTCAGTCCCTGGGTCAGGAAGATCTCCTCGAGTAGGAAATGCTAACCCACTCCAGTATTCTTGCCTGGAAAATCCCACGGACAGAGGAGCCTGGTGGGCTATGGTCAATGAGGTCGCAAAGTGTCAGACCTGACAGAGGACACACACAGAATTTACAAGGTTGTGTTAGTTTCAAATGTACAGCAAAGTGTTCAGTTTTATTCCTTTTCCAATTATTTCCCATTATAGGTTATTACACGATATAGAATATAGTTCCCTGTGCTATACGGCAGGTCCTATATAGTAGCGTGCATACATTAATGCCAAACTCCTAACTTGTCTCACCCCGCCACTATGCCCTTTGGTAAGCGCAAATTTGTTTGCTATGTCTGTGAGTATATTTTTGTTTTGTAAATAAGTTCATTTGTATCATTTGTTAGATTCCACATAAAATTGATATCGTATGATATTTGTCTTTCTCTGTCTGACTTAGTTCACTTAATATGATAACCTTTGGATCCATCCATGTCACTGCAGATGACAGTATTGCATTCTTTCCTGTGGCTGAGTAATATTCCCTTGTATACATGTACCACATCTATCTGCTGAGGGACGTCTCGGTTGCTTCCGTGTCTTTTCTGTTGTAAGTAGTGCTGCAGTGAAGGGTGCATGTATCTTTTAAAATTAGAGTTTTCTCTAGATATATGCCCAGGAGTGGGGTTGCAGGATCATATGTTAGCTCTATATTTGGTTTTTTAAGGAAACTCCGTACTGTTCTCCATAGAGGCTATACCAATTTACAGTCCTGCCAACAGTGTAGTAAGGTTCCTTTTTTTCCTCACGCTCTCTAGCATTTATTTGTAGACTTTTTAGTGATGGTAATTCTGAGGGGGTGAGGTGATACCTTATTGTGGTTTTGACTTTCATTTCTCTAATCATTAGTGACATCAAGCATCTTTTCATGCACACACTGGCTGTGCCCTGTGTCTGCTTTTGAGACTGCGTGCAAAGCTTAGAGCAATTTATGTCACAAAAGAAGGTCCAGTTTTCTGCTTTATGTAGTGGTCATGATCATAGTGTCAACTTTCTGAGACACAGTGTAATGCCTTGGCCACAGTGGGTGTTCAGTGGGAGTTAACTAATATTATGTATGGATGTGCAGAGGAGGCTTTATTTTTGTCTATTTCTCCCTCACCTTCTTCAAACATCCTCAGAAGCTATCTGTTTGGAGCTGATTCAGGGAAAAAATATCTTATATACCTCTCATTTTTTGATGGTTAGTCTCATTTTGAATCCTACACAACTTTTGAATACTTCCAGGCTTTTGACTTTGACTGAGAACTTAATTTCTCTTTACAACTTTGTGTTTCCTCTTATCAGCCTCAGTGTGGAGGACCCTCTTATTTTTTTCTGTGTATTTTCTTTAAATTTTTTTTTTTCAAATAAGTTTTGGCAGACCTCTCACTCGATTTTGTTTACCTGGTAGGTGATGGGTAATTAATGAGCCCCTATTATGTGCTGGGTGTGGTATCCCTTATGTGCTTTCCTGTGCCTTATCTCTGTACCCTACAGAAAACAACCCAGTTATATTCATTCTTACTCTCAATTTGCAACATGTTAACTAACAGCAGTAGTACATGAAAGATTTATTGATTAAAACTTTACAGGACATGAAGATGGGAGGGAAAGTCAATACACTGAATGATAATCAGCGTTCTTGGCAAGTGGGAACACTAGGTCAGCTCTTAAAATAAAAACACAGTTTGAATATGGATGAATATCATTAAGTGGTCACTTGAGTTCAAAACCCCAACTCTATAAAGAATGAAGATACAGTTTAGTAGAAAGATAGGCTGAAAGTTTGAAGTTCTCTTTCTATTTGAGGGTGTCATGAATCAAGTGAGCTTTGATTTAAACCTGAAATCTAATGCTATTGAAGACTGAACTAAGACTAGTTTCATGCTCAGTAAAGGAAGGTGATACTCTGCTATATTTAATCTTGGCCCAACCAAATCTGCAGTCGTGATGAGCTCAGTCTCAAGACCGGCTCAGTGGTGACAAACCAGAGTGTGGCTGGAAGAAGGAGAGGACAAAAAAGTCAGATACACAGAATACTTAGATTAACTGCAGATTGTTAGCCTTGAGAAGGGAAATGTAGGGGAAAGTAAGTTGGTAGCTGTCTAGAAACATCTGAACCCTTGTGCAAGAAGACACTGAATGTTAGCTAAATAGCACAGTAGATGGAATTTCAGGAAGACACAAATTAGCTCAACATGAAGAATATATATATATATATTTTTAATTAAAGCTTCCTGCTTAAGAAATTGGCTGTCTTGTAGTTTTGCCAGACTTAACCAGTCACATACAGGGTAATCATCAAGACCATCAGGTGTAACGGAGCATGCTGAATGTCACAGAGGGTGTTGAAACAGCATTGTGTAAAGTGAAGGACCGTATCATAGGTGTTTTATATGTGCGATAAATATTTATGGAATGAAGATTTAACAGCTAGATACATTGCTTCTTTGAATATGTGATATTATTAATTTTTAAAAGCAGAGTTTCACTAGCATGGAGAGATGGATTTTGAGAGGGTTGGTTAAAACTGGAAGGGGGTGGATAAAGGAAAGTAGTTGCTCATCAAAGTTGAGGATGTGAGACACATCATGATTTTGAAAGAAATAATGTTGATTATAAACTCACAAAGAGCATCTCAGAGTTTATAAAGTATTTAGCCCCATGATTTGTGATCTAAACCTCACCAACAAAAGAGATATGTAATGGTATTACTACTTCACTGTCACCATTTAACAGATGAGGTAACTAAGACTTGGACAGGTCATTGAATTGATTAAGGTATGGAATTCAGTTTCTTAGACCAGGTTTTCAAAATTTCAGATTTTAAGTTTTTGTTTCTTAACTGTATCCCACTCCTATGGGACTTAAAAAGGAATAGACATAGGAAAATAAAGAGGTTATTTTTTTTTAATGCGATGTAAGCTGGAAATGTAAGATATTTCAATATCTGGTTTAAACTTCAAAAAATAACAGAGATGAGAGAGTATCAGTCCAAGCAAATAAAGCTAAGAGACCATGAGGGTGAAAAATGAAAGTCTTTGTAAAGAAAGACATTCAGAAGGCAGCTGCACAGACCAGGAAGCGACGCCTAGACACAGGCTGAATTCTGGTGTGTTTGTTCCTTCCTGGACATAGTGTGGGCAGGTGCCCAGAGAGGTTGGAAGGAAGGGGAGGAGGAAAATGATGTTTCCTTTAGGAGCCAGGCGGTATTGCTTTGCTGTGCTGAATAGGTAGTTTTGAAAATTACACACTAAGGCGGCAGGTAATTTTTTATTATTATTATTTTTTTATATAAATTGTGAGTCCTGAGTTGAAATTGAGAAGGGAAAAAACAAGGTATTTGAAATGATTAGGAAGGCGTAATATGGGCTGTCCTGCATGTGGCCAGCGTGATTAATACCGACTGTTACCTGGAAGAGGCAATGTCCATTCTTCTCTGAGGAGCCAAAGGTGACCTTGACCAAGAGCTTGCCTGGAGATGGTTTATGCCTGAATCCCCACCCTGCTCCCTTAGCACCTTCTGACCTCATTGTAACACACATCACAATGTGTCATGATTACACCCTCTTTGCTTGCCTGCTCCGCTCCACTGGAAGAAGCAGCAGTGAGTCTCTGTAGGTTCTGGAGATGCAACAATGGCAAGGACCAATGCCAGGCTGGAGGCTTGGTGCCTGAAAAACTGAGCTGTGAAAAATGAACCCCTCATATGATAGGTGGACACACAGAAGCTCAGAGAAGAGGACTGAGGACCTGAGGGAAATCAGGGGAAAATACTTACTAGGTACAGTCTTTCATTATATATATGTTTTACCAGGAGCAACATGGACCTTACCCCTTAGAGGTTACCCTCGAGTGGGGAAGACAGGCAGTACGTCATTAAAGCAGGTAATCCCAAATGCACAGTATGCTGCAGGGAGTCAGGGCAGTGTGGGACGGTTGCGTAGGGGCCTGGAGGCTCAGCTGATCATTCCTGATGCCACACAGCCTGTTAGTAGCCAAGCCCAGGGTGGTTTCTAAACCTACATGTTGTTATTGCTAGTCATTTCTTCCTTATATGTTTTCTAATAATTTTGTAAAATTACTATTTGCCCTAACCAAGGGGTTCTTTCATAGAACTGAAAACGTGATGAAGGCTATGAATCATCTTTTAAAAATGTGTATCTATACCTAGCATATAAATTTGGAAGTAGTTTGGGGCTTATATTCCATAGACTCTCAGGTTCTGATTTCCTGTTTTGAGCTCTTTCTGAGGTGATGTCTAGCTCTCCTTTCGGCTCATTCCCCGCCTATCTCTCCAGCTCTGCTGTCTCCCTTGCAGTCCAGACGCCTACCTACCTAGCAGCTGTCCACTGGGCACCTCCCTAATCATCCCACTAGGCTGTGCCATGATTAGGACCTAGAGGAAGACACGCTTGGTAAACAGTTCCTATGTGTTGGGGTTGGAGGTAACAGTGGCATTAAGAGGCTAGGAGAAAAGATTTGTGTTGATTACAAATCTCAGTAAGCAGGTGGAGATGGCTAACAGGTAGTCATAAAAATGTGCCTGGTGCTCCAAAAAAGCTAAGGAAGAGATGTCAAGCTAAGAAATGTTAAACTTAGGAATGATAGTTTCAGCCCTGAGTTTGTGGGATATTGCCACAGAAGAGAGTGTAGAATGGGGAGAAAAATAGAAGGAAGAAATATAAAAGAAAAAATAAAAAAAAAGGGGGGGAAAGGGTGGAAAGTAAATGGAAGGGAAAGAGTGAACCAAAGAGGATCCTGAGTAATATCAGCATCCTAGGAAGAAATCATTTCAAGGAAGAAACTTCGTAAGAAAAGATGTACACTACTGCATATAAAATAGATAACTAATAAGGACCTACTGAATAGCACAGGGAAGTTTTCTCAATACTCTGAAATGACCTAAATGGGAAAATAATCTAAAGAGTGCATATATGCGTATGTATAACTGATTCACTTTGCCGGACACTTGAAACTGACATAAATTTTTAAAATCAACTATACTCAAGTAAAAATAAAAATTAAAAAGAGACAAGAAGAGATAGAGACATGACATAAGAAAAGAAGTTAAAATAGTGCTTTGGAGTATGTTGGCGCCCTTGGCAGGTGAACTGTGAGTGAACTTTTGGGAGAGGAGATCTAATTTCACTGGGCTGGGAGTTCATGGAAAACAGGAGATGTAGGAAGAGACAGGCAGAGAACCTTTTCAGAAGGCTCATCTTTGAAGGACTGAAGAAGGGTGGGGTGAAAGAAGGAACACTTGTCGTCCAGATGGAACTGCTACGGAAGAGATAGGATTATTTAAATAGGAGAGTTAGGGGACTCAGAAATGGAGGGCCCGGGTCCTGGAATAAAGTCTTAGAGGCGAAGCAGAAGGGAAAACCTTAGGTAATAAAAGGCCTTGAAGTAGGAGAGAGGGAAGGGAGAAAGCATACATGCACTCAAGCTCGGCGGTGGGAAGGGGCTCCCTTCACTGAGAGCCTGTAGCTGTGATCTTCCTGCTGTGTGAATGGCTGGAGGCCATTCCTTCCTCTCTTTTCCCCAAAGTTCCCTTTGTTTCAGCCTGAAGTCATAAGGCTGGTTTAGAATGGCCCTGCAGTCTGTCTCAGTCTCTGACTCACCGGGAACTCAACCTTTTTAGAATACAACCTTTAAAGAAAGTTTAAACATTAGACATCAAAAACAAAGGAAAAAAAAAAATGTTTTCCCTAATGCTATTTGCAAATGTCATTTTAGAGCTGAGGAATCTGGTTGAAAAACTGAATCCTGTTTCACTTTCTCTGGCTCATTCTAAAGTGGAAAAAGAGAATATGCCAACTTCTGGAACCTTCCTTCAGCCCCTGATGGGACTGAAAGAGCCACGATTTCTGGGTCCTGTGTTTGCTGGCGCTTCCTTCCGCTGGGTCTCAGTCTCATTTGAGCAAAATGAGACTGGGCGTGACAGTCTCCATGGTTTCTTTCGGCCCAGAGAAAGATTCTAAGACCTGAAATCACACAAATTACTTGGTACCCGGATTTTCCATTAAGTGGTGCATTTAGCTATGAATCATATTTCACAAA
Source organism: Hydropotes inermis (assembly GCA_020226075.1). Lineage (NCBI taxonomy): Eukaryota > Metazoa > Chordata > Mammalia > Artiodactyla > Cervidae > Hydropotes > Hydropotes inermis. The sequence goes on from CM035299.1 coordinate 3,783,075, forward strand.
ATGGAGAAAGGAGAGAAAATGAAGGTATAGAACCCCAAACAAGAAAAGAAAAAAAAAAAAGAAGTAGAAGCGGATGTGGTATCCTGATCGCATCTTTTCCAGGAAAGTTCAGCCCTTTTTCAAAAACCCTCGACACAGAGATATCCTGCCACGTGCCCACTCACAGGGGCAGATCAAAGCAAGTCTCATAGCTGGTCCTTCAGCTTGACCTGAGAGATAAAGAAAGCTGAAGGCAGAAGGGGTGACTACACAAGGCATCAGGGAGTGGTATTAGGACAGAATGAAGCTGGAAAAAACCTAAGGAACCCTGCAGATAATTTTTACATTCTAGGGGACTTGAGGTGGGGACTCGGGATTCACAGCCCATTCACAGGCTTGTCTTCCACAGTACATCCTGTCCCTGCGGTTGGAGTCATGACAAATGGAATGGCTTTGCGCTACATAAACTCTTTAAATTTCCATTCTGTTCATTATTCAAATTGGAATGAGATATATTTACCTTGCAGGATAATTTTAAAACCATATGGGATGTGAGAAGTTTGCTCTTGTTGGAGCCTAATGGGTGTGGGTTCAAATTCTATGGCATTTCACTAATCCATTCATCGTGATGGTTTTGTTTCTTCCCTGTTTTCCGTTCCTCTCATCTCCATCTCCTCTTGCCAGCCATGCACTCTTTGCTAAGACTTTTCTACCTATTTCAAGAGATGATCAATGCGAATCCCCACATACCTCACTGCCACTACCAGCCTGCTGGGGTTGTGCCTGTATGATTTGCTTCCCTTCTTGGCAACTCAGCAGGTAAAGAATCCGCCTGCAATGCAGGATACCTGGGTTCCATCCTTGGGTTGGGAAGATCTGGAGGAGTGGATGGCAACCCACTCCAGTACTCTTGCCTGGAGAATCCCCATGGACAGAGGAGCCTGGCGGGCTATAGTCCGTGGAGTCCAAGGGTCAAACATGACCAAGCAACTATGCACAGCACAGCATTTGTTACGACAGACTTCTGTTGTTGTTCAGTTGCTCAGTCTTATCCGAGTCTTTGCGACCCCGTGGATTGCAGCATGCCAGGCTTTCCTGTCCTTCCCTATCTCCCAGAGCTTGCTCAAACTCATGTCTGTCAAATCGGTGATGCCATTCAACCATACCATTCTCTGTCATCCCTGTCTCCTCTTGCCTTCAATCTTTCCCAGCATCAGGGTCTTTCCCAGTGAGTTGGCTCTTTGCATCATGTGGCCAGAGTATTGGAACTTCAGCATCAGTCCTTCCACTAAATATTCTGGGTTGATTTCCTTTAGGATTGACTGGTTTGATCTCCTTGCAGTCCAAGAGACTCTCAAGAGTCTTCTCCAGCACCACAGTTCAAAAGCATCAGTTCTTTGGCGCTCAGCTTTCTTTATAGTTCAACTCTCACATCCATACATGACTACTGGAAAAATCATAGCTTTGATTATATGGACCTTTGCCATCAAAGTAATGTCTCTGCTTTTTAATATGCTATCTAGGTTTTATGGACTTCCATGTAGCTCAAATGATAAAGAATCTTCCTGCAATGCAGGATACCAGGGTTCGATCCTGGGTCAGGAATATCCTCTGGAGAAGGGAACGGTAATCTACTCCAGTATTCTTGCCTGGAGAATCCCATGGACAGAGAAGTCTGCTGGGCTATAGTCCATGGGGTCACAAAGAGTTGGACATGACTGAGCGACTAACACACACACACATCTAGGTTGGTCATAGCTTTTATTCCAAGGAGCAAGTGTCTTTTAATTTCATGGCTACAGTTATCATCCACAGTGATTTTGGTGCCCAAGAAAATGAAGTCTGCTCTGTTTCCATTGTTTCTCCATGTGTTTGCCACGAAGTGATGGGACCAGAGGCCATGCTTTTCTTTATTGAATGTTGAGTTTTAAGCCAGCTTTTCCACTTTCCTCTTTCATGTTCATTAGGAAGCTCTTTAGTTCTTCTTCACTTTCTGCCATAAGGGAGGTGTCATCTGCATATCTGAGGTTATTGATATTTCTCCTGGTGATCTTGATTCCAGCTTGTGCTTCAACCAGCCCAGCGTTTCTCATGGTGTACTCTGCATAGAAGTTAAATAAGCAGGGTGACAGTATACAGCCTTGATGTGCTCCTTTCCCATTTTGGAGCCAGTTTGTTGTTCCATGTATTGTTTTAACTGTTGCTTCTTTGCCTGCATACAGGTTTCACAGAAGGCAGATAAGGTGACCTGGCATTCCCATCTCTTTAAGAATTTTCCACAATTTGTTGTGATCTACACAGTCAAAGGCTTTAGCAGAGTCAATGAAGTGGTAATATATTTTTTTCTGGAACTCTCTTGCTTTTTCTATGATCCACACTATCACAGATTGTTCATACTTTTCAGATAATACTAGAGATTTATTGTTCATATTTTAATCTAAGGTTTATCTGTCTACTTCTGCTTCTAGATGCCATCCCTACTTCTCCCCCAACTTCCAGACCAACAATCCCTGCTCAAGGTCACTGCTCTAACAATCTAGAAATCATCCTGGCTTCTCTGAATCATGTATTTTTTACCCTCTGGATAATCTTACCAATTAACATGATAACATAAAACAGTGTCTCCCATGATTCAAAAAAGTTCCCTAGACCTCAGGCCCAGCTACTTGTCCCCATTTATGGTGAAGGACAGCTTTATGCTTCCAGTTCTTCAGACTAGAACCTTGGGCTCATCCTTGACTGTCTTCTTTCTCACGCTCCACACCAACCTGTCAGCAAGTCCTGCTGACTCACTTTCCAGTGCATCTGACGGGGGAACACGGCTCAGCTTGTGCTGCCAGGCAGCCCCAGCCCCTCCTCGGCTCCCTGTTTTGACCTTTTCTACCTTGCTTTCCTTCCAGTACCCAGTAATTTTTTCAGCATATGAACCATATTTGTCTTTTCTCTACTCAAAACCTCCCTTTGATTAATAGCTTGTCTTATTCAGAGTCACGGGTTCCTGCAGTGCCTTGCACTGCCCTGTCGGTCTGGAGCCCACTGGATCTGATCGGTGAGATGGTCTCCCCTGCTTTCACCTGCTGCAACCAGCTTTGTCTTTCTGTTGCTCTTTAACCCCACCAAGTTCATTCTCTCCTTAGGATGCTTGCTTGTGAATTTCCCTCTGTCTAGAATGCCCTCATTTCAGATGGTTCATGTATTGGTCCCTCACTTAGTCAGTGATGATTTTCAGAGAAGTCAGCATTAGCCATCCTATTAAAAAAAACCACATTCTGCACACATGCCCTGCACACTCTCTCTTTACATTCCTCTATATATTTTTCCATGGTACTCACTACCTTTTACATACTCGATTCCTTTAGTTATTGATTTGATTATGATCTTTAGGAGAATGAAAGGATGCTACTCTGTTGTATTCTCAGCCCCTGGAACAGGGCCTGACCTATGGTGGAAGCTTAAAAATTACTAAGTGAATAGATAACAAAATGGCTTCAGGTAATTTAGTTGAAGTTCCTCTATCTTGGTTTCTTCAACTTCAGGAATGGAGATAGTGTTTCCTACTTTGTAAGATTGCTAAAAGGAACAAGATAACATATGTGGGGTGCGTGGCGCAGGGCAGGAATACAGTAAACAGCAGGTATTGTTATAAACATTGTGCAGATTGACCGGATGGTGTATGCAAAGCTCCTGACAGGCATTCTGACATGGAGTTGGAGCTCAGGAAGTTGTAGTTCTCAGTACTCAGAACACATTTGCTGATGATTTAAAGCGATTTACTGTTGGCAAGAAGTTGGATGATAGCAGCTGAGGTTTCAGTTCAGATTTTCATTCACTACTTACAAGGAGCTAGACTTCAGACAGATTACTTAACCTCATCTTAGTTTCAGATTCTTCATCTCTAAAATGGCAGTAGTTATATCCTAGCATTACTAATATGATTAATAAGCTATTTTGCATGGCAAAGGGGAAATACAGTTGCAGATGGGAGTAAGGTTGCAAATCAGCCGACTTAAATGTGCCGGCTATCCTGGATCATGGAGGTGGGACCTTAAAAGTGAAAGAGGAAGATAGAAGAATAGATGCGGGAGATGGCAAATTAAGAACTCATCTGATATGGTTGGCTCTGAACACGGCGGAAAGGGCCGCCAGCCAAGAAACATGGGTGGCCCATAATCTCATATTATGATTTATGAGAAATATATATTTGGTCAGTTAGATGGACAAATATCTAAACTTATTCCACAGTTCCTGGCTCATGCCTCCCAAACCTCCCAAACCTCTTGGAATTTCTGAGCAATACAAGCAACAGGAGCATCTTTTGCTATAATGCTTGGTTCTTGTCCTCAGTTCCTGAAATTGTTTCAGAGACATAAAGGTGAACTGGGTATCTTGTTACTCATACAAGACCCTTTCTCCCCCATTGGGGTTTGTGTTCATGATGTGACTTTGGGAAGCCCCTAAGTAGGGGGAGAGGACTGGTTGCAACGGGTACCAACCTTGAATAGAAGGTTTCAGTCCCCTCACCCCATTCTTCAGGGAGGGGAGAGGGGCTGGATTGAGTTCAGTCACTAATGGTCAATGATGTAATCAGTCATGTACTTGTAACGAAGTCTCCATAGCAACCCAAAGGACAGGGTTCAGAGAGTTTCTGGGTTGGTGGATAAGTGGAGGTGCTGGGAGTGTGGCACCCTCGAGGGGACATGGAAGCTCCATGTGTGTTCTGTCCCCATGTATTTCCCTACACATCTCTTCCTTCTGGTTGTTTCTGGGTTATATCCTTTTATGATAAACTCGTGATCTAATAAGTAAATGGGTTTCCTGAGTTCTTTGAGCCTGTCTAGCAAGTTACTGGAACCCAGAGAAGGGCTTATGGGAGCTCTGATACAGCCAGTTGGTCAGAATCACGGGTGATAACACAGATTTGCAGTTGGCATCCCTGGTTGGAATGGGTCCTTGGAACATGCAGTCTGTAATCAGTTGCCCAGAAGAACAGATGACAACCTGGGCTTGTGACTGGCACCTAAAGTGGAGTGGGGTTGGGGGTGATCTTGTAGGAGGAGCCCTTAAACTGTGAGATCTAATGCTGTCTCCAGGTAAATAGAGTTGAGTTGAACTGTAGGACACCCCGCTGGTGTCCAGAGAATCCCCTGATGCTCTAGAAACTCCCTCCCACCACACATGTTAGAATCAAGTGCAGAATCTCAAAGGTCTAGTTTCTGTAGAAACTGGAAGGAGAAGGGAAATGGATTCTCCCCAAGAGTCTCTAGAAAAGAATGCAACCCTGTTGACTCCCTGGTGTAAGCCTAGTGATAACCATTTCAGACTTCTGACCTCTAGAACTGTAAGGTGATAAATCTGTATTGTTGAAGCCACTAAGTTTATGGTAATTTACTAAAACAAAATAAGAAATGAGTACAGTTACTATTCAGCTATAAAATAGAGGTGATGAGAAATTAAGAGAGTAGCACTGACTTATAGACACTACCATGTGTAAAACAGATAGCTAATGATAAGCTGCTCTACAGCACAGGGTGGGGGTAGGAGGGAGCCTCAAGGAGAAGGAAATATATGTATCCTTACAGCTGATTCACTCTGTTGTTCAGCAGAAACTAACAAAGCATTGTAAAGCAATTACACTCCAATTAAAAAAAAATAAGTTACACTACACATATATGTAGTATAAGAAAAAAATAAAATAGAGATGGTGAATGGGTTTACCTCTAACATTTGTGGAGCCTGAGGCAAGATTAGAAAATTACATTCTTGACCTATAGCCCACCTTTCCTTTTCTTTCCATCCCAGCTTTTTCCTGCATCAAGAGGCTCCTTATGTGCCTATGTGTAAACCCCAGCCCCCAAGTCCAGCCCTTGTATGTGAAAGGTACCCCTCAGGCAGCTTTTAGACGCACAGGATGATACCAGCGGCCGAGTCTGCCCTCAGAGGGACCGATCCTTGGGTGAGGCCTTGCAGGTGGGCTTGGAGTAGTCCAAGCAGATCCTCCCGGGTTGCTGCGTTTCTGACACGTGGCCTGAAGGTTGGACCGTCAGGTCCAGTTAAGCATGTCCTTTGGGCCCCGTATAGTCTTCACCTCCTTTCTGCAAAGGAGAGCCGGGAGGCCCTCTAAACATTACTCTCAGTAGATTTTTCTGTGATGCGGGAAGTGTTCTCACTCTGAACTGACATGTTGCTCGTGAGCACTTGAAATATGGCCTGTGTAACTGCAGAATTGAATCTAAGTTTCATTTACTTTTAATTAATTAATTCAAAGAGCCCTTTGTGGCCCGTGGCTACCCAGGTGGCACTAGCGTTAAAGAACTCACCTGCCGGTGCAGGAGACGTGTGAGCCACAGGTGCGGTCCCTGCGTCCAGCAGATCCCCTGGAGAAGGGCATGGCGACCCAGTATCCTTGCCTGGAGAACTGAATGGACAGAGGAGCCTGGTGGGCCACGGTCCATAGGGCTGCCAACAGTCAGACACGACTGCAGAGGCTTGGCACGCCTACCGTGCTAAGCAGATCAGCTCTACAGCGTGGGGTGCAGGACAGGGACGCTTCCTGTGTTTTAAAGACTCTTCCTTCTTCTAAAGACCTGATCAGGTCTTCAGGCAGTGTTGATGATAAAGTGGGTAAGAAGAAGGGAAGAAAGTAACATTTGCAAACAAAGAAGCTATTCATCCTCCAAGGAGAAAATCCGTAAGCCTTAAAGGAAATTAGCTTTTCGTTTCGGGTCTGTCAGGAACTCTGCTCTCTCTCTTCTCTTTGGATCTTTGTGTACATTTTGTCCCCTTCTCTGGGTCAACTCCTCCTGACTCTTTGAGAACTCAGCTCTAGCTTTTTCTATCAGTCAGTCTTTGCTATATAACAGATCAACTCTAAATTTAGCAGTTTAAAACAACAATATTTTTGGTTTGTTACTCTGCCAGTTGTCAGGTTGGGGTAGGTTTAGCTAGATGGTTCTTCTGGTCTTGGCTGGGATCAGTCCTGTGTCTGGGGTCTGCTCTCGGGCCAGGTTGAGATGACCTCAGCTAGGGTAGTCATCCCTGCCCCACAGGGAGTCCCATTCTCCAGAAGGACAGCTTGATCACTGAGTGGTCACAGGCTTTGAGGAGAATCAGCAGATGCTCCCAAGGCCTCTTGAGGATGAAACTCAAAGTAATACACTAAGGAACTTCAGAGTCCCATTATAAAGATGAGATACAGTGACTGTAAGACTCGTGTGCATTTTTTGTAATCTTGCTTATTTACCTGCTGTTGAGTGTCTTCTGCTCCTTCCCTCAATTCCCAAGCCAGTTGGATGGCCTGTGGCTGCCTCTACATGCCAAACATTGGATTTTTAATGTTTTTCCTCTTGTTAATTTTTTGCCAAAACGTCGCAAATTAGGCACCTTTATGATTATTAGTTCCATCTTAGAGATGTGGAAGGCAAGGACCAGAACCTTGCCTGTTCCATGAAGCTACACATGGCAGAAATGGGGTTGGGTCTACTGATGCCTGACTCCAAACCACAGTTTCTCCATCTTGGCACTATTGGCATTTTGGAATACATGATTCTTCACTGTGGAGAGCTGTGCATTGTAGGGTATTCAGCAGTGCCCCCAACCTTTACCCAGTGGATGCCACTAATATCCCTTCCAGTTGCTCCAGATGTTGCCAAGTGTCCCCCAAGGTGGGAAGGGGCTGGTGAAAAACCACTTGTGGTTGAGAACCAGGCTCTAACCATGCCTCTCATCTCATCTCACAGTACTGTCCCTCCCTGAGTGAGGAAGGTGAATCTCGTTTAGAACCAGCACCCAGTATCTGCTTTTAGCCTGAAGAGGAAAGTGGAACAGAGGCCCAGCTGGGCCCGGGGTGGGAGCCAGGGCCACCTTACCGGCAGGCTTTGCTCAGAACTCAGTCTTCAGCACTTAGCCTTTTCTCTTTCCTAATGCTTCTAATTTTTCATTTTGAATTCAGCATCCTAGACCAGGTTACAGTCGGTGAGAACCAGCCAGTTCTCCCAGGATGTGAGGTGATGTCCCCAGAGCAGCCTACAGAGATAGCTCCAAGTTGGAATGGCTTTGCTGTTGGTGGCGGAGAGCTAAATATTTCATCTTCATAAAATAAACATAGATCGTCTCATCATGAAATATACATAAAAATGTTTAAACATGTTAATTATTAAACCAATATTGATTCATATTGGATGAGGCATTAAGGGAAAATTAGCTAATGTATTTAATATCTCCTCCACAGTTGACTAGTACCAGAATTCATCATATCTAACCACCAATAAGCATAAAAGTGGCAAGTAATATTTATGATCAGGGGTGAATGAGTGCCGGGCAGGAAGTGATGGGGACGGAGGAAATATGAGTATCTAAAAGACAGCCTTTCAGTTGTCATAGCCCATCCTTGGAATTTCAGGCATAAATCACTGGATGCAGTCAGATCATCAAATTTTGATAAACCTTTCATATTGGGACAGTTATTGAATATCATTTGGACATGGCTTCCTTCTCAAAAATGAAATGGGATGGCAGATACAATTTAGAGTCAGAAAGAGAAGGGGAACAGGGCTTAACAACCCTGGGATTGAATTCTGCCTTATTGATTTTTAGAGAGCCTTAGGCTCTGTTTACTCATCTGCCAAATGGGGTCATAACAGTATCTGCCAGGTGGCCTATCCTCTTATCATTCTGTGGGCTTTAATCTTATCCCTTACCAGATTTAAAATTCCTAAAGGGAAGAGATTTTTTCCCTGGTATTTTATAATTGTGTTCTGAAAGTTAGCTAATTTAGTCCCTTAAAAATCTGCTGTGGAATCAGAAAAACATGAATTTGAATTCTGGGTCTTGAGCTAGTTACTGTCTGTGCCTCGGTTTCCTCATGTGTAAAGTAATTTAGTTACACCTGCTATGAATATAAACTGTTACGATGTGTCGAAAGTGGTAAGAACATAGCATGTAAGAGGTAAATACTTGGTGATTGTTATTACTCTCTTTTCCCAGAACAATGACAAAGAAATAAACAGTTGGCAAATTTTCAATGATATCTCAATGGATTTTTTTTTAAATCAGTAATTCATGCACATTTAATACAGGAAATAATTTAAATATCAGCCCCTGTAGATAACTGTGGGGTCAGGCAAGCTAGCTTCTAGCACAGACTCTGCCAGGGAAGGGGACAAATATTGGAAAGAAATTCAGCTTGTTGTGCCTGCAGATTCAGTGTCTAGACACTTCCCCACGGGTTCTGGTGCCTGGAAAGGAGAATTTGTCTTTAATGTGAAGACGTGCTTGGAAAGAGCTGCTTAGAGTTCAGCTTCTGCCATCAAATCACTAAACAGGTGACTAAAAATGAGATCAAAAGATCTAATGCACAGTGTCATTTTGGAAGTGAAGGGAAAAGGAAAAATTAACCCAGTCACATTTTGCCAGTTTAGATACTGGAGTGGGTAGCCTTTCCCCTGTCCAGGGGATTTCCCAACCCAGGGATGGAACCCAGGTCTCCTGCATTACAGGCGGATTCTTTAACAGCTGAGCCACAAAGGAAGCCCAAGAACACTGGAGTGGGTAGCCTATCCCTTCTCCAGGGGATGTTCCAACCCAGGAATCAAACCAGGGTCTCCTGCATTGCAGGCAGATTTTTATCAACTGAGCTATCAGGGGAGCCCTTAGATAGAGCAGACACCAGATTTTCTCAATTTTGAGATATATTTTGTTTTTTTCATTCTTAACTGAAGCATTTCTGAAATCAGCATATGTCTTACAATTGACATATGCATAACTATAATGCTCCTCTCCTTTTCCCAAGGAGATCTTATTATGTTAGTAGTGTCTTATAGTTGGAAATGTCTTCAAGTCGAGGGAAAGCAGTGCTATCTCTCTCATCATAACTAAACAGATCCTCCTAAGAAAGAGTGCCGCTTCACCTGGGATCAACTGTTGTGGGTTCAGGAATCCGCTAAGAGGTGAAATAGAGCCGGAGACACCTTGAGGTAGCCTCTTACTGTCCTCCGCAGCGAGGTCCATTGACTTGTCTTGGGTTACTCCTCAGCTCAGAGGTGGGAAAATGGCAGACACATGGATATGTCGCAAACACATTTTCTCTGGATGCATTTTGGCATCGGCTTACTCCTGTGTATCAGGACCCATCAAACTCTGAAACTGAAAACCTCCAGCAGTGTTTCTTGCCTACCAGATGTTACACAGATGCATTGCAAATTATTATCAGAGCTCAAAAAAAGAGGAAAAGAGAGGATTGTTGAAGCCACGAAGGCATATGACACAGTAAACAGTGCATTTAATTTCAACTTAATGTGAGAGAGAGTGTGCACTAGATTAAATATCATCTGATCATTAAAAACATATTTATGGAAGTTTAGCAACTTTGTCAGAGATGTGTGACTAATAACATAGAGTTGTGAGGCTTTGAAAACATATTTGTCTTAATCGACTGATGTTTTGTATGGATTATTGACTGTTAAATCAAAATAAAAATTTTCACTTGAGATTTGTATTTCATTTGTGACGGATTTGTCTTCATCCAGACACTCATATTGGAGACCCAGTTTGCCCATTAAAAAAGCCCACTCTAACAGAATCATAGAATTTCCATGTCGGGAAAGTTCTTAGAAATCCAATCTCCTTCCAGTTCTTTTTGGTGCAAGTGGTATCATCTGTTGTGAATTGCAGCTTTATTTTCTGAGTAAATATAGTACTACCACACTGGGGAAAATTTGGAAAAGAAAATGGGAGAACAATGTCAGCTGTATTCCCTTTATCCAGACAGCTCCCTCTTCACTTTCTGCACATCTGTGTGTGCTCCGTACACAGTGAAAGTTGTGGTATACAATGTACATTATTTTTAATCTTCCTTTTTCATTCTTATTATTTAGTTTTCATGACCACTGTGTTTAGTAACATAACACTATTCTATAGAAAGCTATGCTGAAAAATACTGAACTATTTCCCAATGTTGAGACATTTAAATTGCATCTAGTCGATACAGATTGCCTGAGTATGTATCTTGCTTCTAGCCAGTGAACAGCAATGAATTACCTAAAATTACTCTATCTCAGCTTTCTCATCTGTAAAATGGGGATATTATTATCATTTCCTCATAGAGTACTTTTGAGGATTAAATGGTCAAATACATGTTAAAAGTATTCATAGTAAAGAGGTTAATGTTTATGTATATTGGTATATCATGATAGACAAATAGAAAGAAAGTCTCAAACATTTATTTTGCACAAGCATCCTATTTTTTTAAGAAATAAAATTTATATAAAATAAGGATTAGTGAATACATGGTTAAAAAAACAAAAATAGAACAGCAAAAAAAAAAAAACCCACGAAAAACAAAAAAGTAAGCATTTCAAACTGGCACATAATGAGTGCTCCGTAAGTGTTAGCTATTATGTTGGTAAGTGAGTCAACTATGAATACACTGATGCATATTCCTTCCCAAAATGTTGAAACATGTCCTTCAGGGGGATTCCCAAGCCATTTTCATAAACGCTCATGCAGATAGTGATACACACCCTTTTTAAAAATTTCCAAAATCAAATAATCAATTACCTCCTTAGATCACTTCACTTTGGAATGACTTTAATTATTGGGAGTGTCTTTTTCATGTTTAATCTAGATGGGCCTCCCACTGAATCCCATGCAATGATTAGATGCAGTCTTTGTCATAGTGCAGATTATTGTATGTCAATGCACTGAATCTCAAAGCATGACCCCTGGGACACTAGTGACCCCCAAATCCAAGCCATCAAAGTTGTACTGATTCCACCCACAAAATGCATCTTAAAACCAACTCTTGCTCTCCTCTTTTCCTCACCGCCACCCTAAGTCCCCCTCATCACCTCCAGCCCAGGTTATAGCAATAACCTCTTAATTAGCTCTACATCTGCTCTTGGCACATAGTCACCAGTCTGATCACAAAATTTGTGATGTGAAACCCTTTTATTGCTTCCGGATTCTGAGACTAACATCTGATAGTGGTCTAAAGAGCTTTGCCTGAGTCTTCTTCCATCTCTCTTTCTCTTCATCTCTTTGATCCTTGTCCCTTCTTCACCACAATCCAGCCATGCTGGATTCCTCCTCAGGTATCCCAAGGTCTTGCATGGGTGAGGGGCATTTGTAACCTTGTCCCCTCTGCCTGGAAATCTGTTCTTATCCTTAGCTTGGCCAGCTTCTCCTGTCCTTCAGGCCTCTCCTGAAGTGTGTCTTCCTTAAGGAGGTCTTTTTGGAAACTTCTATATACAATATGCTTATCTGTTTTACTCTATCAGAGCACCTTGCAAAGTACTATTTAACAGTGTAATCATATGTTTATTTGTGTGTTTGCACAACTGCTTGCTGAAGTAATGATTTACCAGGTCAAATGCATTTGTAAACTGACCCTGTTAGTCAAACCTGAACATGAGTTCAGACAAACAATGGTCATAGATAATCTCCCATCATCTCTTTTGTGTGCCTAGAGTTGGGAAAAAATAATCTTGTTAATGTTTGTTGAACACTTATTATGTTCCAGGCCCTGTTCTAATAATTTTATTTGTATACTTTTATTGCCTAAGAAACAAACATTAATACTGCCCCATTTTATACCTGGGAGAGACTGTAAAGGTCCCCAGGTTACATAACAGAAAAGTGGCAGGGCCAGGATTTGAACCCAGGCTAGCTCTAGTGACATCCTCCTACCACCATTCTGGAGAAATAGACTTTTGAGGACCATAGCTTTGATTTAGGAAGAAAAAACTCACAAAGCACATGAATCACTCCATTTTTCACAAAATATGAAAATAAGAGAGACATTAAATGAACCTTTTCAAAGGAAACTATTACATGATTTTAAGTGATCTTATTATCCCCCCAAAAGAAAACGCAAAGAGATCAACATGTCAGAAAAGGAAGCAAACACTACTAGATGTTTTATAAATGACTTCATGGAAGGCATGGCTGCAATAATGATATATAATGTGTGTTTCTGTGTATGTGTCTATAACTATACCGTGTATATATGTGTGTGTGTGTGTGTGTGTGTGTGTGAAAAATGCTACTAAAATGAGGAAAACATACACATTCAGAAAATATATACATCTTTGGTACTTTCCCTCTTTTTAGTAGCTCTTTCTTCCATTCATAAAAATACTACATGCTTATTTAATTGATCAAAAAGTTTCCAAATCATTGATCCTCATGTACTGTCAGCCTGTAGAGTAGAGAAGCTATCATTGTTTCAAGGTGAGAGATCTGAAGGCACTTGCCTGAAGTGAGTCCCATGGGAGTCAGAACTAGCCTCTGAAGGCGTGGAGACGGAGAGAAATAGCACAGATCGGGCGGATGTCAGAGTCAGAGCCACTGGGTTCACATCACACATGCCAACCCTAGGACCGCTTTCTTTAACCTTTCTTGACTAGTTTCTTCATCTGGACAACTGGTTTTTAATGCCTAGTCTGCAGGACTCTTGTGATGATTCAATAAGATACTGTCTGGGAGGCACCTGAGTCAGAATAAGCATGCACTTTTAGCGGTTCAACATGTGAGTTTTTCCCCCTCACCATCCTGGCCCTGTCTCCGTTTCTTCTGGCTCATCTTTCCAGAACAGCTCAGCTGAGATGATGTAATGCTTCCATTGCCTGACCCGGTCCTGCTGTGGGATCATGGCCACGGCTTTGCTCGATAAAAGCACTACATAAATACGCATCCTGGAAATGCTGACATAACCTCAGTTACCATCAGGTGACACCTTGGGAGGAAAAAAAGATGGATGTCTTGATCTCAACTTCTAACTCTAGAGAAAAGTGGATGCTTCGTGTCCTGGGCATCTCTGAACTCGCGGGTGTTAGTTAAACTCCAGGCCCGTTGGATCATGTCCACAGGATAAAACATGTAAGCAAGAGAAATCTCTGTGGATGGGTCTCTCTTTTAGTTCAGTTGCAGTTCCTTCTGACTCCCATTCTATTTCCTGGGCATGTTTGGAAAGGGATAGAATGAATCGAGTTTGGAAGGAAGGTATTCAAGTTCAGGTCCCCACTTTGCAACTTGCTGACTCACTGACTTAAGTCAAATCAGCTTCCTTTTCTAGGCCTCAGTTCTCTATGAATGGAGAGTGATTGCCTGTTTCTAGGGCTTCCATCAGGATCAGACTCAGAGCTTCCTCTGGAAAAGAAGGTGGTGTGTTCTTTTCTTACGTGGTTTTATCAGAGATTTGTCCAAGTTGGGTTGATCCTGTGACTGCCCAGGTCCTTGGGTCTTACTGGACAGGCCCTGGACACTTCTGTCCACCAGATCTCTGACCTCATAGCACCCTTAGGCCCTTTGGGAGAGGGCCTGTGGTACTTCTGCCTTTGGACACAGTTATATCAACGTGTCCTCTGTCAACCACAGCATCTGTCTGTAGCTTTCTTGGCCTGAGGCAGGGATCACACTGCGCAGACATGGGGGAAGCCTTAATGAAGACCCCGGAGGTGCTAAAGTGACATGTGGCAGAATGCATCTTGTTCTGAGCATGCCAGCAGTAACCAGCTAGGAGTTAAATCCTAGACTCAGCTATCACCTTTCTCTGTGGATGGGGATCAGGGTGGGATGATGCTGAGATGCAGGAAGGTGTATAGCAGTTGAGGGCACTCACCCCAGAGTCAATCTGAAGGGATTTGTGACCTTAGGCAAGTCATTTCATCTCTTCAGTCTTCAGTTTGCTTTCTGTAATATGGTCCTGAAGATGCACCTACCCTTAAGATTAAGATCAAGTATCAATACATAGCAGCCTTTAGAATAGCACTTGCATCAGGAAACTCAATGAGTATTAGCTTATAACTAAGAGCTACCACATGGGCAGGCCCTTGGTGCCGTACAGTCTCTGGGCTAAGCCTTTGAATCATTTGTCCTCTTTACTCCTCATACCATAAAACTGGGTCTCCCCAGCCTCGTTTTATAGATGAGAAAGTAGAGGATAAGCCAAGAGAGGTCACATCCCTGACCAAGGTCTTCTAAGCCCACTTCTCCTTGGTCTGATTCTGAAGCGTTGATTCTGAACTCCCTAAGCCATATGTGGTGGGACCATATATTTTCACACATAAAACGGTATTAGTAGACATCTATTGATATTTTAAGTCCTTTAGGTATATTCATTTATTTAATCCTCATGACAGATTTTTGAGGTAAAGAGGCATTATCTTCCCCATTGTGCATATGAGGCAATGGAGAGGATTGGAAAGGTTGTATGAGGCAACTTGAAGACTTGGGGATCTTTTTTTTTTTTAATCTATAATTTATTTAATTAAATTCAGTGTTTTCCAAGTGTGTTCAGTGGAGTACTAATTTTTAAGTTCCTGTGTAAAAATAAAGGCTTCTAAGGCAAACATGTTTTGCAAATTCAGCCCAGGAAAGTCCCCTCCTGGAGATTCATAATGTGTATTTGCATATCAAAGGAATGGAGGAACCCGTGAGGGAGGAAACCTGTTAAACTTTATTTAACCCAGTGTTTCCCAAATGGATTTGACCTGAGAGCTCTCCCACCCCCTTCCCTCCTGCCTCACACACCTGCACAACATCTGTCAACATTCCACAAAGCCTTTTGGCAAAGTTCATTCTAATTCAACTCAACCTACATTCATTGAAGGTCAGGTCTGTGCCCATCCTCTCTTTACTGGGCTTTAAAGGAAGGCGGGAGACATTTTATGTGTGTGTGTGTGTGTGTGTGTGTGTGTGTTTTTTCCTGCAAGTTCATATTCTATAAGATCTTGGTAGGAGAGAAAAAAAAATGCATGATAAATATTTAGGGAACGGTCCAAATATTAAGTTAGATGGTTGATGCTGGAGAGACAGCAGTGGAGAAGGAAAGCAGGATGCAGGAAGGGTTTAGGCTGAACCATGCAGAAGGAGAACCTCAGACTGATTTGCAAAAGTAAGATAATTGAGAAACCTCTGCTTATCAAACAAGACACTAACTTAACACTAGCAGGGAAAGCCCGTTCCTGGGACTAGGTTGTTTCATGCTTAGAGTAACAGTTCTTACAAGAATTTCTGCCATATGAGCTGCTTATTGTTATTAGGATTATATTTACAATTATTAAATCAGATGATGGTTATAGGACCTAAAATATCTCTGAGCAAATTCTGTGTGTTTGATTTCATCCAGGACCGCCTCAAGCTGCTTGACTCCTATAGCCTTCTTAACCCATTCTTATCACGTTTACCATGCCCTTATTTTTTTTTTTCAGATTCTTTTTTTTCACTTTTTAAATTTTTTTTCCATTTATTTTTATTAGTTGGAGGCTAATTACTTTACAATATTGTAGTGGTTTTTGTCATACATTGACATGAATCAGCCATGGATTTACATGTATTTACCATGGCCTATTTTGATGGACAAAACAAACTCTCTAATGAGAGAGACGTGTGAATAGTACGATCACCAACCATCTCCCCGTTTTCAACATTCTGAGTCTTCATCCTATTGCTTCTGAGCTGCCATCGTGTTAGAATCATCGGCCTTTTCATGGAAGTCTTGTCTCCTTATTAGTTTCCTAACATACTCAGCTTTCTCTTTGAAAGCTCACTGGGTTACATGAGGACCCTGGGTTGGGTGAGCAGGAGAAGGAAGGGTGCCCCGAGCAGTGGGTGGAGTAGAAGCGAAGGCTGGGAGGTGGGAAGGAGCACATGTACAAGAGCCTGGACAACGAAGCCCAGACTGCCGTTTGGGGCGTGTGTTGGCTCAGGCTGGGATGCCCGCTTAGCTTCGTTGAGCTCCTGCGTCCATGGCAACGTCTCAGTGCCTTTCACTGCTCCCCTCAGTGACACCTGGTCCCAATGCAGCTCCTTTCTCTGGCTGTATGTTCATCCCCCGGGCTTTCTGGTGGTGGTTGGTGTCAGAATCAGGCTCCACGGTAGAGTTGCAATCACATCCTGTCGCATCGTTTCCTCACCAAGCTAACTGATTCAAGTATTCTGTGGAACTTTGGAACTGAGTGGCTGAAACTCTGAACCAAGCTCTGTGGCTTAGAAGTCATAGTCCTTATTTATTCAGCAATTACTGACTGTCTGCAGTACAGTTTGTGTAATATACGTCCTGTATTGAGTGCTTAATAGCACTTTCCTGGACACTGGAGACATGCATTGAGGATTTCTGCCTCCTAAAACATAGAGATTTAGCCCGTGTTTCTGACATGATATGATAAATATAACAGAAATACACATAGCATGAAGTAGGAAAATAACAATGAAGGATTCTGTTGGGATGGATATTGAAGTTTATGTAGGAGTTTATATTTTATTGAGCCTCAGAAGGTGAAGAAGGAGAGTGAGTGTTGAGAAAAACATGGAATGTCCTCTCAAAGCACCTCCTGTGTAGGAGAGAGAGAAGAGTCTAGTCACTAACACCCAGGCCTTGCAGCTAATTGTCTTAAGTTCAAAATCCTCCTCTGTTATTTATCAACTGTGGAATCTGTGACTGGGGTGATCAGACTCATGGTTCTTGGCATCCTCAGTTTTCTGACCTATAAAATTAAAATAGCAATACTGTTAATCCCATAGCTTTGCTGTAGAGAATAAAAATGAGTAAATGCACTAGAGCAGTTAGAACAGGGTCTGGCCCATAGTAGGTTTTGAATGAATGTTAGTCAGCACTGTTAAATTTAAGTATTTATTAAAAGTTTTGCTATGTGCCAGCCATGTTCTAGCGGCTGGGGATAGTACAAAGGATAGAACATAAAAGATCACTGATCTTTGATTTATATGCACTGTTAAGGAAAGATAGAAAATATTTAAAGGTAATTTCAGGTGATGTTAAGTACTATGAAGAAAAAGAAGGTGCTGTGATGGAGTAGTTGTTTAGGTACATCAGAGACGGTCTCCCTGAAGATGTGACTTTTGAACTTGACCCCAGTATCAAGAAGGACTAACTGAAGATGAAAAAGCAGGCTTAAAAGTCAACATTCAGAAAACCTAAGATCATGGCAGCTGGTCCCATCACTCCTTGGCAAATAGATGGGGAAACATTGAAAACAGTGAGAGAGTTTATTTTATCGGGCTCCAGAATCACTGCACATGGTGACTGCAGCTATGAAATTAAGTTGCTTGCTCCTTGAAAGAAAAGTTATGACCAATGTAGACAGAATATTAAAAAGCAGAGACATTACTTTGCCATTACTTTGTTCTGTCTAGTCATAGCTGTGGTTTTTCCAGTGGTCATGTATGGATGTGAGAGTTGGACTTATAAAGAAAGCTGAACACCAAAGAATTGATATTTTTGAGCTGTAGTGTTGGAAAAGACTCTTTAGAGTCCCTTGGACTGCAACAGATCAAACCAGTCAATCCTAGAGGAGATCAGTCCTGAATATTCATTGGAAGGACTGATGCTGAAGCTGAAACTCTAATACTCTGGCTACCTGATGGGAAGAGCTGACTCATTTGAAAAGACCCTGATGCTGGGGAAGATTGAGGGCAGGAGGAGAAGGAGACAGGACAGAAGCTGAGATGGTTGGGTGGCATCACTGACTCGATGGACATGGGTTTGAGCAGGCTCCAGGAGCTGGTGATGGACAGGGAAGCCTGGCGTGCTGCGGTCCATGGGGACACAGAGAGTCAAACATGACTGAGCGACTGAACTGAATTGAACTGATTTTAAGATCTGGGTACAGAGGTTTCTAGGAAGAGAGACCACAAGGGCAAAGGTCTCAAGTGAGAGCAGTCTTTCCATATAGAAGAATAAAAAGGAAGTCAGTGTGGCTGCGGTCAAATGGGCAGAGGTGGGGGAAGGTGTGATGATAGATGAGAGTGGAATAGCTCACAGGACCCCAAAGGCAAGGCCTGAGGCACACAGTCAGGGACCTAGGGTTTATTCCACATCACAGAGTCAGCTGTTGCAGAGCTGAATGAGAGTTGGGACTGAAATGTACAGCATGCATGACTATTTCTGAGTGTTAATATTCACCAGGCCTGAGGAATGAGTGCACTGTCCTCATTACTCATTGGACCACTTGGAACCAGAGGCCCTGCAGAATTCTCTCTTCTGCCTTCCAGAATAGACCTTTTCCCTTAATTAAAGTGAAAATATTTGTAACTATCACTGTCAATTTAGCCCTGATTTCCTCACTTATTACACTAGACAGGGAAGAAAACAAGGAGTTATTGTTGAAATAGAACCACACCTTTCACTATTCTGTAACCACAGTTGCTATTCCATTGATTTCGCCAAGTGTGATGTTGGGAAAGACCTGGCCATGGAAGATGTTTCCTCTATCCATCAGCCACGGGCCTGGCAAGCAGCCGATGCCATACCTAAGGGAGGGACCGAAGATGATTTAATTGGAGGACTGTTGACAGAGTTGAGGGGATGGTTAAGGGCACGACCAAGGGTGGTGAGGCAGGTGGGGGCTGACCACAAAGGGGGGCTTATATCACCCCGGCACTGATGAAACAAGAGCGGGCAGCAGTGTGGGGCCCAGGCGGAGTCTCAGCTATGGGGAAGGCCCGCTGAGCAGAGCCCAGGCTTTGACAGAGTGATGTGGCCTCCGCAGAAGTGGGGCACAGTGAGCAGAGAACCAGGATCATCACACCCAGCCTTCCCTCTCTTCCCGTTCTGACCTCCTGACAAGCTCTTTTGCTGGGAGCCCCATGAGGAGCTGAAAAGCCAGAGAATTGTGGCAGGCCGAATAGTGCTCCTTACAAATGTCTGTATCCCCATCCTCAAATGTGTGAATATGTTAGGTCACATGGCAAAGGTTGTGCTTGGAATCAAGTTGCTAATCAGCTAGCCTTAAGGCAGGGAGATTATCCCTCGCCTGTTATCTGTGTGAGTCCAGTGTCATCAGAAGATTCCATGAAAATGGAAGAGGAAGCAGAGGAAGAAGACTGTGGCATGAGAAGGACTCCTCTTAAATTTAATTGAATTTTAATTGAAATGGAAAGGGGCTGAGAAATGTTGATAGAAACGGGAGGAATCAAGGAAATGAATTCTCCCCAGAGCCTCCAGGAGAAATAGAGCCCTGATGACACCTTGATGTTACATGAGATCCATTTCAGATCTCTGTCCTCCAGAACTGTAAGAGAATACATTTTTGCTGACTATAGCCACCAAGTTTGCGATAGCTGGTCACAGCAGCCACAGAAAACTACTACAAGAGCCTGGATAAGGTAGAGCATAAAAGAACAAAGCTAAAGAGGGTAGAAAGTGTATCTGAGGGTACAGTAGAGAATAGTCTGCACACGTGGGTGCATGTCTTGGTTCTTTCCTTACTGCCTGGCTTTGGTCAAGACACTTCTCTTGCCTGGGCCTTCACTTCTTCACCTGTGAAACACGGGCCAACATACCTACTCACTGGGTAGTTGTGAAGGTCCCATGGCATAACAGATGTGAGAGTGTCTTATAGACTCAGGTCACTTGCAAGTTAGGCATCTGAAATATAATGGCCACAGGAAAAATGACTCCGTGCAAAATCTCCACTTGAGGCATTCTTGCTGACATGATTTTCCCATTACGACTTTTTTTTCAATGTGAAAAATTAGGGCATGTCTCTAAAGCATACTTCCCCATGGGGCCTGGAGCTGTCCTGGCTGGGTTATAAATTTTTTCTTTCAATGTGAAAATTTATGGCTCTTTTTGGAAAAGATAGGTTGCAACAAGCATTCACATAATCATGTACCCAGACACACATTGCGTGTTCTATAAAATGAGGCTGCCCATGAGAGACATAAACAGAGGAGCTCATGATTTTTTAATCACACAAACCAGTCTAACACCTCTTGTGCATGCAGGCACCACACACATTCACATTAATTTCTCCCATAAAGGAGCACCCAAATAATTGAACCTGCCAACTCCCTCTGAAGCATACGGATGTAAAGACCTTAAATGCACATATACCCTACACTTCCCTTTGCCATCACTGGACCCACAGTGAGTTTCGAGGCCAAATAAATGCTTGACACCAGCAGAAAAGTGTCTCCTGTATGACGGTCAGAAGGAAAAGTCAAATTACTTTTCATGACTTTCAAAATGGCTTGAGGAAGACAAGTTGGTTTATGTATTAAATTTATCTGGAATTTACATTTTGATTGGCCAACAGTCTGGGCAAATTCCACAGTAACCTATTGATCTGACGGAGACTTTTGACAGCTCTGAACAATTGCTAAAATGTCTTTTAAAACCCAGACAGCGAGAGCTGGAGAAATTTTCCCAGTGAGCCATCTCATTCATCTTCTATCCACCCCCCCCACCTCCCCCACCAGCCCTGGGGTGGCTTTTAATAAAGCAAATGGAGACATATTTTCAGAGATGCAAGATGAACATCCTCCTGGAGTTTCCCTCCATTGCTTCTCCTTCTCTTGCCTCCACATGTGCTTCTGCCCATGCTTGATACTGTTTGCAGGCTCTCTTCCTGCTCGTGAAAGCAACAGTCGGTTCAGGGCTTGCTTGCTTGAGGCTGATGGAGATGATAAGTATGTCTCCAGGTTTCTAGCCTGGCATCTTTCTGAAGTACGCCCTGGTGTCTGTAACCCAGCTTCAGATACTGAGCTAGGAATCATCCTGATTTCTCTGCCTTCTGTCTGAAACATAATCTATCATCTAAGAATTTTGTATCCTTCCCAACCAATAGACTTGTTAACAGTGTGTGTCTGTATCAATTATTTCTCCCTTATTGTATCTACCTTGGATCCCTGTGGTTTAATTCAAAGAAATATAAGCACCTACTGTCTTCAGGCTATTGCTGAAAGGAATGTGCAGATAAAGATGAAGCCTTTTTGGAGATTATAATGTAATAAAGCAGCAATTCTCAAATGTGGTACACAGACCAGCAGCCATCAGCATTACCTGGGAACTCGTTAGATACGTAAACTCTCAAACCAGATCCCAGACTTACTGAATCAAAAATTCTGGATTTTGTGTTTCAGCAGAGCTCCCGTGAGGTTCTAATGCAAGCTAACATTTGCAAATCAGAGTCATATAGTATTTGAGACGTGCACACAAAGCGGATACTGATTTCTGTAGTAAAATTGACAACATAGTGCTAAATGGGGAGTCAAGAGGAAACCTTGATAAACTTCGTGAGGCAGTCAAGGAGAATTGGGGGGACAGCAGGAGGGCTTTAGAGAGGAGAGACCCTCGTACCGTGCTTTGAAGAAGGGTCTAGAGAACTTTCCGAACCAAGGATACAGCGGGAGAAGAGGAACGATCCCAGCAGGGTGAATGTCTGGCCCTGGAACTGCCCTTTTCCTTGCTCTGCTCATGGCAGACATTACTAATAGATCATGCTCCGTTTTCCTGCTGAGAGCTGGTAATGGTCTTAGAAGTCTTTCTAAACACATTTCTCTAGGTAGCCAATAGCAATCAACTAGAGTTGGCAGAGATTTGCTTGTTTCCTGTTTCTGGAGAGAGTCAGCAAACTAAAGGAATGTTCAAGCAATTGACCTCCTATTGGGGGCACCCAGGGGATTAACAGTTCAATAGGTAAGATTGCACAGGGCCTTGAATGCCAACTAGGAGTTTGAGCTTGTTTCCTTTTGCGAGAGGGGAGCCATTAAGGATTTGATCTAGAAAAGTGATATGATCAGGACTGTTTAACGATTAGGCATTTTACCTTCTACTCTCTGTAGATAGTAGCTTCCAAACTTGGCTGCCCATCAAAAGCACTTGGGGAGCTTTTAAAACTCTGAATGCCCAGACCACACCCAGGACCAATTAGATTAGAATCTCTGGGGATGTGATCTGAGCACCAGTGTTTTTTAAATCTCCCCAGGCAATTACAATGGACAGCCAAGTTAAGGGTACCATAGTTTAGATTATAAATTTATTGAAGTGGAGAGCCTTTGTTATCTGTCCATTTCCATATCTTACATCAGTCCAGTACAATGTCTTCCATAGCACAGAGGCTCAGTCCATCAATACCTGATTGCTGTGTACTCTATGTAGAACTGCCTGCCTTTCTCAAGTAGGAAGTTTTCCAAACAGGCACAAGCCAAACATTTTGAAATCAGAGCAGATTTTTCACCCTAAACTTAAGTAGTTGGATACCCTGCTTAGAAAACCAACGGTCCCAGAGTTTACCAGAGGTGAACAGGTCATGCTTCTCTTTCTGTTCCTGCTGGAATGGCTCATGGAGAATATGAAATACAGCAGAATTGTATAAAGGGTCAGAGAGGGGAATGCATTTTAATGAGCGGGAAAGATTACATGAATGGACAGGTTAGAAGACTGGAGGAGAGCTCTTAGCTGGGAGCTCAGTGTCATTTACCCTGTGTTCTGTTTCTTGTTGCGTGATCTCATGGTTTCCTGCTGAATTACTCATTTCTCCCTTATAGCTTCTTTTAATGCTTCTCGCCCCAAAGAGATAATTCCACCTTTGAGACTCTTCAGAGTCTCAGACTCTTTAGATTTTACCTCTAAATTTGTATTCTTCTTAGGGAAGTTGGCACTTCCCTTGGAATGTTCTTCCAAGCTCATCTGCCAGAGTCTACTTATATAAACCCCAATTTTGATATGTTTCCTCCCTGACACCCCAAGACAGACCTAGGGGTGTGCACTGCAATGAACTTTAGTACAGTGAGATGATTTTCCCTGTTTTCATCTCCCTCTCTCACTCCTGATTATAAGAGTAATACATGCTCCTTTACATATATATATATATATATGTAACATATATATATATATATATTTTAATATAGAAAGACATTTTTAAAACCCTAAAAATCTTTTTGTAAATCTGTGTCTCAGACAAAATTTATTGATAACCGTTTAGTGTTGACAAAGTTGGTTTTTGGTGTACGTATGTTAACTTATTTCAGATGGTAACTTACATCATTGGAGGTATGGGGAGGATTTTGTTACATTGTAAATGAGGTGTAGGGAGGATTTTTAATTTAAAATGACTACTTCAGTTTCCATCATATGGGTTTGCTACAATTTTTATGAATCAATCCTCTTTTTGAGTATATTTTTGTTTCTAATTATACTACTATTAAACTATGTGCACTCTCGGACACACAAATCTCTGCTATTCATATTTTGTGTATTTTTTTCTGCATTACAAATTAGTTTCTTTGGATCTTATAAATGGGAATACAGCTTTAAAATATTTGAATATATTTGGCTCTAGATACAATAGGTAAATTGCTTTCTCAAAAGACATACAAATTTATATTCCCAGCAGCAAAGTGCTTATCTCACAGGGCCCTATTTGGAAGAGAATTTTGTTTCCCAGTTTTGCTAATTTGAGAAGTGAGGATAATAGCTCATTGTTTTAATTTGCATTTATTTAATTGCTAGTGAGGTTGCCTTTTTAAAACATATGTTTATTTTATTTAGCATATTCATTTTCTCATTTATGAATTACCTCTTCCCGACATTTTATGGTCAGTTATTAATTGGAATCTGAATATTTTGTATCACATATTAAGGATAATTCTTATTGTGTTTACATAAGTTTTGAACTTTTCCAGTTTTTCTTCCTAGTGTTTCAATTTTGCCTGTGATGTGTAAATATAGATTATTTTATATACTAACATTAAATTTTCTTTTTGTAATTTCTTCCTTTTTTAAATGAAAATAGCCTCTTTTTCCTTGTCCCTCAGTTTGATCCCTATTACTTATTTTTTGTTTAAAAATGTTTAAGCATTCAATTCAATTGTTTTATAATTCTGTAATTCATTAAAAGTAGACAGTGCTGATGAATGCTTCCTGGCATTCCATGACTTATAACCCACTGTAAAAGGGACTCATGACCGTGTATTGAAAATAATACTTTCCTTACAAATATGTGATACCATTTCAATGCTCTGTTAAATTTCTATGTATGTGTGGGTGTAAAACCCAACCCTATTTTCCAGTACCTATTTTTTTATTGACATGTCTATTACTACACCAGAAACATAATGTTTTATGATTTTTTGCTGCATAATATAGAAAGGTAAATCTTTTCAATAATTCTTATTTTTCAAAAATTACTAAATCACTTTTGTTATCATTATTGCAGATGAATCTCAGAATCATCTTTTCAAGTTTCCAAAAATCTTATCAAGATTTTGATTGGAAAAAATATGATAAACTTATAAGTTAATTTAGGAAAAGATGATGCCTTTACATTATTGAGTCTTTGGCCAAGGAATAGTATCTATCTTCCTATTTAGTTAGTTTTTTGCATCTCACAGTAAATTTTTGTGGTTTTCTTATATATAGCTTGTTAAAGCTACTCATATGCTTTTTATGTTTTATATTGTGATTGTGAATAAGATATTTTAAAATCATATTTCCCAACTATTTATTGCCATGAAAGAACAGCACTATTATATTATTTTGGTGTATTTACTCTGTAACCAGTCTCTGATAAGCTTTCTTATTAATTTTAATAGCTTTTTAGTTGATTCTCTTGAATGTTCTTCACATCAATATGTATCTTTTGCAAATAATGATAATTTGCTCCTATGTTTTAAGCAATTATTATTCTAGCCAAGCTGTCTTTATTTCAATGAATAGAACCTTATCAAATATAGGTTAAGAGAAGTAAATGTGTCTGGTAGGGGTTCTGAAGGGGCTGCTACTGATGGGCATGACCAGCCAATGCCGTGGAAACAGAGCCCAATAGAGCCCTGTCTCATGGGAACTGGAGCTTACTAGAAAGCCGCGGTCACTCACTCTCTCTGTCACTTTGGAGCTACATGATATTTTGCTTTCCTCCACTTTTTGAGGCTGTAATATCTCCTTGTCTCTGCCCTCTACCCTCTCTTTCTTAGAGAACTTTCTCTGCTGCTGCTAAGTCGCTTCAGTCGTGTCCGACTCTGCTGGCACATGCAGCTAAATACACACTTGTTCTCGTAGTACCAACATCCAGCATGGACCCACGACTTTCTGTCCAACAGGCCATTAGAGATACTCTGATTAGCTACTAGCCAGTTAATGGATTAGCTGACGTCAGTTCAGAGGTTCACACCTGGTCCGTGCAGCAATGCCTAGTTTGGGGCTGAGTCATATGGTAGAAACACAGCCTCAGAAATCTGTTTCTCTTCAGGTCCGTGAATCCTGGTTTTGGCAAGTTTTGCTGGCTTCATTCACATCATGAATGAAATAGTTGTTCAACTTCTTTTCCGCTCTTGGAGAAGTTTATAAAGTACAAGAATTATCTGTTTCTTGAAAGCTTGGAAGAAATTACATGGAAAAAAATTGTTTGGGACAAGCATCTTTCAGAAAAGTAATTCTCTGATAACTCTTTCCATTTCTCCTATAGCTGTTGCTCCAGTGAAGTCATTTCTCTGTTTGTTTCCTCACTAGACCATGACCTCATGGACAGGCAGAACCATCTTTCATTTATCTGTTTGAGCCCAGTTCCAGCCCAGGGGCTCACCCTGAGCAGACCCTTGATTGGCGTTGGGTTGGAGTGATTCCAACCAGATAATAGAAAGATAAGAAAAAGAGGGCTAGATATGGAGTCAGAGGACTCGTTTTGGGTTAACTGTTTTCTACTAATTGGGATGATTCAAGTCATTTGCTTTACTTGGAGTCTCACTTGTCCAGCAGATACAGTTGTGAGGTTTGGGATGAGAGTGTGTGTGTGTGGAAAAGCTGCTGCTGCTAAGTCACTTCAGTTGTGTCTGACTGTGCGACCCCATAGACGGCAGCCCACCAGGCTCCCCCATCCCTGGGATTCTCCAGGCAAGAACACTGGAGTGGGTTGCCATTTCCTTCTCCAATGCATGAAAGTGAAAAGTGAAAGTGAAGTCGCTCAGTCATGTCCGACTCCTAGCGACCCCATGGACTTCACCCTACCAGGCTCCTCCATCCATGGGATTTTCCAGGCAAGAGTACTGGAGTGGGGTGCCATTGCCTTCTCCAGTGTGGAAAAGAGCCTCCAAAAATCTCTACTGTGCTTTAACGTTGTCACTTAAGCTTAGATGTAAAAACTAAGTTTCTGCCTGGGAAATTAAAAAATAAAATGCTGTCAGCATTTTGTGTTAATCCTTGTGGAACCAGGGAGGTATTAATAAACAAGTAAATAAAGTATACATGAATTTAGTCTTATTTACCCTCTTACAGTGGCAGGTAATCATTTGTTAGCTCAAGCCCCGAGGCATTGCCTTCTTGACAGCTTATGAGGTATGTGTGGGAAATCTAAACATTTTCGCGAAAAATTCCAACATGCTCTCATTGTATATGCCTCCTATTTTAATGGGGGCTAAGAGCCTTTTTCTGACAACTTATTGTATTTGAAATAAACTGGACTCCTGATTCCTGCATATTTCGGAGGATGCTGCCTTGGTGTTGACGTCTCTTAGTCCCCTTGCTCACACCGATAGGGCTGTGTGCACATTCATAATCTCTCCTGATCTGGGGCAGTTAGAGGCAGAAAGGCCGGATACACATTGATGGATCTTTCATGTACCCTTTATTTTCTTAATCACATAGGGCATTTTGATGGATCGCTATCAGACCGTGAGAAAGAAGGAGTAGAATGACCTTCACAGGCTGGGGTAATTGAGCGTCTTTCTCGGCCCCTGGTAATGATCAAGGGCAGTTCCCATCAAGAAGGCCCTAAATTCAAAGACCTCGGCATTCTGCTGGATGGAGTCCTAAGATCAGGTCACACCAAACTCCCGTCCCTAAGGTGCATTTCAGATGGGAAACAGGCACTGATTGCAAATCTGAAGACATTTCCGTTTTGCCCCAGGCCAGGATTTTATTTTATTTTATTTTATTTTATTTTATTTTAATTTTTAATTTAGAAAAAAATAAACCTGTCAAGGTCTAAAAGAAAGACTCTTAGATATTCTGGTCAATGGTTTATTTAAAAATCCAATAATGCAATTTCTTCAGCAGCAGGAGGCAAGAGACCTTCTCCGGGCTGAACGTCCCATCAGTGGATGGCAGTTCGATTCCCAGTCTGTGAAACAGAGGGAGTTTAGGAAAGAAAATTCTACTCTGTGACCCAGGACAGCCTGCCCTGAATGCATTCCCAGCACAAGATAAATGTGTGTTGGAAGCAAGAAGATCTGCTTTTCTGTTCCACTTATTATCCAGTGGACATGGCCATTCACAAGAATGTTTAATTTTAAGCACAAAATTTAAGTTTGTAACAAGCATGGCAATTGTCTACTCAGCCCTAGCCGTTGATAGCCCCAAAGCAGAGAAAAGGGAAAATTCTCCATCCACTATATCACCCCAACCTGTTGGTTACAGCTGATTGACCCAGAGAAGCACCACTGACCCCCTGAGCCAATAAGACTTCATCTCTCTCTAGTTTGAAATCCCTAGCTACAGAATGGATTCAGTTAACTCCAGGCACTGGAGCTGTAGGAACCAATTATCTCCAGGCTTAAAATAACCATTTTGACATAGCCATGATGAACTATGGCTAATCTGAAGAAGCTGGTCCTCAGACAGGAGACAAGATATAGCCTGAGAAAAAGAGAGTAGGCATCTGATGATGTTCTAGTTCCTTTGAGCCCTGCAAGTTAAGTTCCATAAGAATCTCTCACTTCCTTTTTCTTGAATTACTTTGAGTGAGTTTTTAACTACTAAAAACTCTAAGAGAATTCCATAATTTTCTATCTGAGCAATCTTTAGGTACCTCTTATCTTACCAATTGATTCAATTAATAAGTATTTATTGAACATGTTTTATGAACAAGGCCATCTGTAGTGAAAGCTGAGAAAGAATAAGCAAGCCAGGCATGTCTTGTGACTTTGTGGAGCTTGCATTTTAATGGGGGGAAAAGAACAAAAGCAAAGCTGGAAAGACATTTCATAAATGAACACATAAATGAAAGCACATTAACGAACTTACTACATGAACGGAAGAAGCAAATAGAACTCTGAGAAATAGAACACTGAGACTGGCCTCTTTTAAGAAGAGTAGTCAGAGAAATTCTCATAAGTGATACAGTGGCTATGACTGAAACAATGCACAAAAAATTATTATAGCTATTAAGGAACCTCAGCAAGATATACAAAATTAATTGTATTTCTATATACTGGCAATGAACAATCTGATAATGATATTGAGAGAACAGTGCCATTTATAAAAGCATTGAAAATAAAATTATGGATAAATCTAACGAGGAAATTTTAAACTTGTATTCTGAAAAAATGCTAAGTATCCATGAAAATAATTAAATGAAATACACATAAATGAAAAGACATATCATACTCATGGATCAGAAGACTTAATATTGTTAAGGTTGATCTGCGGATTCAAGATGATCTCTATCAAAATGCTTTCTGACTTTTTTTTTAGAAATTGACAAACTGATCCTAAAGTACATATGAAAATATAAGGGATGCAGCATAGTTAGAACTATCCTGGAGGAAAAAAAGAACGCATCTTGGGATCTCATGTTCCTGATTTCAAAACTCACCATAAAACAGCAGAAATTAGGATAGTATGGTACTGGCATAAAGATTAAAAATATAGATACACAGGATAGAATTGAAAGCCCAGAAATCTTCCATTTATGATCAATATACATTCAACAAAGATGTTACGGCAATCAACTCACTAAAAGGAAAATAGGTTTCTTTCCAACAAACGGTGCTAAGACAACTGGTAATTGACACTTAAAGGAAAAAAGTTTGGCCCCTTCTTACACCATACATAAAACTAAACTAAAATGGATTAGACCTAAATATGAGAGTTAAGGGCTTCCCTGGTGACTCAGCTGGTAAAGAATCCGCCTGCAATGCGGGAGACCTGCGTTCGATCCCTGGTTTGGAAAGATCCCCTGGAGAAGGGAACGGCTACCCACTCCAGTGTTCTGGCCTGGAGAGTTCCATGGACTATAGTCATGGGGTCGCAAAGAGTTGGCCATTTCTGGGAGACTTTCACTTTCACTGTGAGAGCTGAAGCTATAAAACTCTCTGACAAAAAATCACGGGAGTAAATCTTTGTGTCTTTTGGTCAAGCGTTGGTTTCTTAGCTATGACATCACAAGCGACAGGAAAACAGAGATAAATTGGACTTCATTAAAAAATTAAGCTTCTTATGCTTCAAATGACAGCACTGAGAATGTGAAAAGACAACCCACAGAATGCAGAAAATATTTGCTAGTAATATACGTGCTAAAAGATTTGTATCCAAATATGTATATGAGAACTCTTATAGCTCAGTAATAAAAACACTACCCAATTACAAGTGGGTAAAGGATCAGAACAGACATCTCTCCAAAGAAGAAACACTGATGGCCAATAAATATGAGATATTCTACATTATTAGCCTTTAAATAAATGCAAATCAAAGCCACAGTGAGATACTACTTTATATACTCTATATAATCAAAAAGACAGATAATAACAAATGTTGGCAAGATATTATGTGGATAAATTTGAATCATTTTACACACTGCTGTTGGAAATGTAAAATGGTGTAAACGAACTAGAAAGCAGTCTAGCAGTTCCTCCAAAGGTTGAGGGAAAATAGAGAGTTGAGTCTGGAGTGGGTCTGGAGTTTCTTTTTGGGGTGGAGTATGTGTGTGTTTGTGTATGTACATACATACATACTATATGTGTATGTCTATACACACACACACAATGAAATATATATGTGTGTGTACATACATGGAGTATGTGTGTATACATACACACTATACACACACAATGGAATATATGTATGTATACATACATGGAGTATGTGTGTGTGTATACATACATACTATACACACAATGGGATATATATGTGTGCATACATATATGGAGTATGTGTGTGTGTATACATACATACTATACACACACAATGGAATGTGTGTGTGTGTGCATACATGGAGTATGTGTGTGTATACATACTATACACATAATGGGATATATGTGTGTGTACACACATGGAGTATGTGTGTGTGTGTATACATATATACTATACACACACAATGGAATATATATGTGTCATACATATATGGAGTATGTGTGTGTGTACAGTGTACATACATACTATACACACACAATGGAATATATGTGTGTGTACATATACATACTATACACACACAGTGGAAGGTGTCTGTACATACATACACAGTGGAATACTACTCACCCATAAAGAAGAAAACCTGCCATTTGTGATAACATGGATGAACCTTGACTATTTTGCGCTAAGCAATGTAAATCAAAGAAAGACACATATCACATGATTTCATTGATATGTAGAATCTGAGAAAAGAAAACACCGAGGCATGTAGATATAGAGATGAGCTTGGTGTTTGCCGGAGGGAAAGAGGTTTGGGAGAGCAAAAGGCTGAAAGGGAGCAAGAGCCAGGAGAGGAAGCTTCCCATTCTAAAATGAGTAAGTCACAGCGGTGTCATACAGCCGGGCAATATGCTCAGCAACGTCGCATCAACTGTGTATGGTGACAGATGGTAAGTAAACTGACCATGGTGGTCATTTTGCAATTTATAGACATACTTCAGAGGTCCTACAGACTTGCCCCCAGACACCACAATAAAGTGAATTTCACAACAAATCAAATCACATTAATTTTTTGGTTTTCTAGTGCATATAAAAGTTATATTTGCACTGTGTGTGCTGTCAGTTCAGTTCAGTTGCCCAGTCATGTCCGACTCTTTGCAACCCCATGAATCGCAGCACGCCAGGCCTCCCTGTCCATCACCAACTCCCGGAGTTGACTCAAACTCTTGTGCATGGAGTCGATGATGCCATCCAACCATCTTATCCTCTGTCATCCCCTTCTCCTCCTGCCATCAATCTTTCCCAGCATCAGGGTCTTTTCCAATGAGTCAACTCTTCGCATGAGGTGGCCAAAGTATTGGAGTTTCAGCTTCAGCATCAGTCCTTCCAATGAACACCCAGGACTGACCTCCTTTAGGATGGACTGGTTGGATCTCCTTGCCGTCCAAAGGACTCTCAAGAGTCTTCTCCAACACCAAAGTTCAAAAGCATCAATGTTTTGGTGCTCAGCTTTCTTCATAGTCCAACTCTCACATCCATACATTACCACTGGAAAAACCATAGCCTTGACTACACAGACCTTGGTTGGCAAAGTAATGTCTCTGCTTTTTAATATGCTATCTAGGTTGGTCATAACTTTCCTTCCAAGGAGTAAGCATCTTTTAATTTTATGGTTGCAGTCACCATCTGCAGTGATTTTGAGCCCCAAAACATGTCTGATACTGTTTCCACTGTCTCTCCATCTGTTTGCCATGAAGTGATGGGACCAGATGCCATGATCTTACTTTTCTGAATGTTGAGCTTTAAGCCAACTTTTTCACTCTCCTCTTTCACTTTCATCAAGAGGCTTTTTAGTTCCTCTTCATTTTCTGCCATAAGGGTGGTATCATTTGCATATCTGAGGTTATTGATATTTCTCCCGGTAATCTTGATTCCAGCTGTACTTCTTCCAGCCCAGCGTTTCTCATGATGTACTCTGCATATAAGTTAAATAAGCAGGGTGACAATATACAGCCTTGACGTACTCCTTTCCCTATTTGGAACCAGTTTGTTGTTCCATGTCCAGTTCTAACTGTTGCTTCCTGACCTGCATACAGATTTCTCAAGAGGCAGGTCAGGTGGTCTGGTATTCCCATCCCTTTCAGAATTTTCCACAGTTTATTGTGATCCACATAGTCAAAGGCTTTGGCATAGTCAATAAAGCAGAAATAGATGTTTTTCTGGAACGCTCTTGCTTTTTTGATGATCCAGCAGATATTAGCAATTTGATCTCTGGTTTCTCTGCCTTTTCTAAAACCAGCTTGAACATCTTGAAGTTCACGGTTCACCTATTGCTGAAGCCTGGCTTGGAGAATTTTGAGCATTACTTTACTAGCGTGTGTCAGTCAGTCAGTCAGTTCAGTTGCTCAGTCATGTCCGACTCTGCGACCCCATGAATCGCATAATGCCAGCCTCCCTGTCCATCACCAAGTCCCAGAGTTTACTCAAACTCGTGCCCATTGAGTTGGTGAGGCCATCCAGCCATCTCATCCTCTGTCATTCCCTTCTCCTCCTGCCCCCAATCCCTCCCAGCCTCAGGGTCTTTTCCAGTGAGTCAACTATTCCCATGAGGTGGCCAAAGTATTGGAGTTTGTGTGGTAGTTTGAGCATTCTTTGGCATTGCCTTTCTTTGGGATTGGAATGAAAACTGACCTCTTCCAGTCCTGTGGCCACTGCTGAGTTTTCCAAATTTGCTGACATATTGAGTGCAGCACTTTCACAGCATCATCTTTTAGGATCTGAAATAGCTCAACTGGAATTCCATCACCTCCACTAGCTTTGTTCGTAGTGATGCTTTCTAAGGCCCACTTGACTTCACATTCTGGGATGTTTGGCTCTAGGTGAGTGACCACAGCATCATGATTATCTGGGTCATGAAGATCTGTTTTATACAGTTCTTCTGTGTATTCTTGCCCCCTCTTCTTAATATCTTCTGCTTCTGTTAGGTCCATACCATTTCTGTCCTTTATCAAACCCATCTTTGCATGAAATGTTCCCTTGGTACCTCTAATTTATTAATTGTGTAGTAGTATTATGTCTATAAAAATGATGTATATACCTTAATTAAAAACACTTTATTGCTAAAAAAAATCATCTGAGCCTTCAGCACGTTATGATCATTTGCTGTCTGAGTGTCTTACACCCATGTTGATGGCTGTTGATGGATCAGGGTGATGGTTGCTGAAGGCTGGGGTTGCTGTGGCAATTTCTTAAGTAAAACCACAGTGGAGTTTGCTGCATTGATTGACTCTTCCTTTCATAAACCAATCCTCTGTAGCATTCGATGCTGTTTAATAGCCTTTTACCCAGAAAAGAACTCCTTTCAAAGTTGAAGTCATTCTCTCAAACCATGCCACTGCATTATCAACCAAGCTTATGTAATATTATAAATTTAGGGGTGTCATTTCAAGTCTTCACAGTGTCTTCACCAGGAGTAGATTCCATCTCAAGAATCATTTTCTCTGCTAATCCATAAGGAGCAACTACTCATCTGTTAAAATTTATCGTGAGATCATAGCAATTCAGTCACATCTTCAGGCTCCACTTCTACCTCTTGATATTACCACCACATCTACAGTTACTTCATCCAGTTGAACCCCCTGAAGTCATCCATGAGGGTTGGAATAGTATGTGTTGGTATTTTGATATCCTCCCATGAATTATAAATGTTCTTAATGACATCTAGAATGGTGGATCCTTTTCAGGTTTTCAGTTGACTTTGCCCAGATCTACTGGAGGAATCACTATCTATGGCAGCTACAGCCTTAAAAAATATATTTCTTAAATAATCAGATTTAAAAGTCAGAATTATCCTTTGATCCACGGGCTGGAGGATGGATGTTGTGTTAGCAGGCTTGAAAACATTAATCTTGTCATACATCTCCATCAGAGCTCTTGGATAACCAGGTACATTGCCAGTGAGTAGTAATATTTTGAAAGGAGTCTATTTTTTTCCTGAGCAGCAGGTCTTAAGAGTAGGCTTAAAACACTCAGTAAACCATATCATAGACAGAGGTACCATCATTCAGGCTTTGTTGTTCCCTTTCTCAAGTACAGGCAGAGTAAATTTAGCATAATTCTTAAGGGCCCTAGCATTTCTGGAATAGTAAATGAACCATGGGTCCAACTTCAAGTTGCCCCAGCTGTGTTAACTCCTGACAAGAGAGTCAGCCTGTCCTTTGAAGCTTTGAAGCCAGGCATTGACTTCTCCTCTCTAGCTATGAAATTCCCAGATGACACCTTCTTCCAATATATGGTTATTTTGTCAACACTGAAAATCTGTTCTTTAGCATAGTCACCTTCATTAATTATCTTAGCTGAATCTTTAGAAAACTCACTGAAGCTTCTACATAAGCACTTGCTGTTTCATTGTGTACTTTTTTGTTGCAGTGATGACTTCTTTCCTAAAGCCTCAAGAATCAGCCTCTGCTGGCTTCAGACTTTCCTGCTGCAGCTTTGTCACCTCTCTTAGCTTTCATAAAATTGGAGAGTGTTATTACTTTGCCCTGGATTAGGCTTTGGCTTAATTGAAAAGTCGTGACTGGTTTGATCTTCTTTCCAAAGCACTAAAACATTCTCCATATCAGCAATAAGGCAGTTTCACTTCCTTTTCATTTGTGTGTTCACTGGAGTAGCATTTTTAATTTCCTTCAAGAACTTTTCCTTTGCATTCACAACTTGGCTAACTGGTGCAAGAGGTTTTGCTTTTGACCCGTCTTGGCTTTTAACATGCCTTCCTCGCTAACCTTAATCATTTTTAGTTTTTGATTTGCATGAGAGACATGGGACTCTTCCTTTTACTTGAACTTTTAGAGTCATTCTAGGGTTATTAACTGGCCTAATTTCAGCACTGCTGTATCTCAGGGAATAGGGAGGCCTGAGGAGGAGGAGGGAGATGGGGGAATGTCCGGGCAGTAGGGCAGCTGGAATACACACATTCGCCATCTTGTGTGGATGTGGTTTGTGGAGCCCAAATCGATTACAATGGTAGCATCAAAGACCACAGTGACAACTAATATTGAAAATGTTATAATAGTGATGATGGAAAGTTTGAAGTGCTGCAAGGATTTCTAAACCATGACACAGAGACCTGAAGTGAGCAAAAGCTGTTGGAAAAAGGGTGCAAGTAGATACAGGCTTGATACAGGGTTATCACAAGCCTTCAATTTGCTTTTAAAAAATGAACAAAATGGTAATACTTACCTGAGAAGTGCAATTAAACTAGTTATACCTATACACAGATGTTGAATTATTACATTGCAGACATGGAACCAGTATAGTACTGTATGTCAAATATGCTTCAATTTAAAAAAAGAGGAAATGTGACTTCCCCACGGATGATATCCAAAATGAAGAAACATTCTTGGATACTGATACCAGGAATGTCTGAATCCAAAGTGGAATTTTTGTCATTTTTTTTCATGTTGACATATTTCTTTTGAAATCAGATAAAGCCTTGATGACGATGATAAATGATGATAGGTAACATTTGCTTGCCAAATCTGTGCAAAGCCCTGCACAGGCATTGGTTTCTTTATTCTTGCAGCCACTCTCTATGATTTGTTTTTCCTCCTTTATTTTTAGATGGCATAATTGAAGATCAGACAGGTTAAGTAACTTGTCCAAGGTCACACACTTCACAGGGACACATCTGAAATGTGAAACCCAGGTATGTTTGATTCCAAAATTCATACTCTTGACCTCTGATTATGATGTTTCATAGCAAGCATGATTGTATTTTTGGTTTGTTTTTTTCTGTTTTTCACATTTTTAAGTATACACTTAATGCATGCTCATTGAGAAAATCTGAAAATCATACAAATGTGTCTTAGGTGGCATTTGGTAGCAACTGGGTGTTTGAAATAAGGAAATAAAATTGCTGATAAAATTATGATATAGATTAACATTTACTGCTCTTAATGGATGCATATGACATACTAAGTGAAATATGGGTTAAACATCAATGGAATCTTGTGATCTATTTACATACACACTTTATTATTTAAATATATGTAAATTACATATTGAAAATATTTGTAAAGAGAAAGATCTACACATTCTTATATCAAAATGTTGTCTCTGAGTGGATTTGGACAACTATCTTTCTTTTTGTTTTTCTGTATTTTCTAATTGTTTTAGAATCCTTGACTTCTGAACTAATCAGTTCTCGGGATTGACTAATTCTTTCCATTTCCTTTGAGAATATGCCTAATGCCCACTGCAAGTTAGACCCTCCTGGCTAGTAGACTGCTCCTTGATAGCCCAGCACACTTTTGCTTTCACTGACTTTCTATTAACCTACAATTACACTCCTGATCTCAACAGATAAGACTGACTCTGCTGTAACGGGAGCAGGCAGGGCACCCAGTGGGGATGATTAGTAAGTGGACTCTAGTCTCACCACTGAGTTGTGTGAAAGGGCCTCACGCACAGACTTCAGAATGGCCACTGTACACATTTCCAGGCATTCTTAGGTTTCGTTCGTCTGGGACATTCTCCTCTTTCCTTGCCATTTCCTTCGCGTGTTTAGCTGTCAGTCTCTGTCGGGGAATGACAACGACAGCCAACAGTAAAAGCCTCTGTCAGTTCATCAGTCCAGCCCTCAAACAAGGAGGCGGGGTGGCTAGTTCTTCCGAGGACAAACCCTACTAAGTGTTTATCTCAACACAGAGCACATTGGCAGTATTTGAATATTTGTGTCTCATTTTAATTATTCATAATAACTTGGAAGTCCGGGAAAAGGCAAGGAGGCTGATGGCAGATTCATCAGTTTTTATTAATGATAACAAATTACATTTCTTAGGAAAGACAACAACACACAGATTCACCCCTCTCCAGGGGGTTCACAGAATGATGTTGCTTTTTCAAAGAAGGTCTTTCAAGTGAGTTTCTCTGTTCATGGTAATAGCTCTCAGAATGTGTGGGAAAAGGCCTTAGATATTGAGTCTGGCCCTTATCTCACAGATAAAATGCTGAGGCTGAGATAGGGTAAGTGGTCAGCCCAAAGGAAAAGAGCAAATCACAGTCCAAATCCAAGAGCAGAACTGAGTCTCCTGACTTTGGGTCTAGGGCTCTTTCTGTACAGCATCCGGCAGTTATGTATGTGTTAAGTATGTGGGTAAAATTTACAGGGAAGGCCACAGTGAATCATGTAGACTGCAGTGGACTAGAGTGAATATGATCTGCCATTTTGCTGAAAAACACACACACATCTACAGGATGGATTTGGATCCTGACTCTTAGTATGCATACCCTACTATATTAAATATCTCATTTAGAAACTCCAATTCATTTATAAAGAGCTTTCTTTGTGTATATTGAATGGATGACTTCCTGGTTTCATGAAAGGGTTTCAGAGATCATTTAACTGAGTCTCCAGTTAAAATGCCTTTTGCAGCTGTCCAATCCCTCTCAGTGATGGGGAACTCGCCACTGTACAAGGTAGGACATTTGATTGGCAAACAGCCCCAGTCGTTAGGACTCTCTTCATCAAGACAAAACAAAGTTCTTTTTACTGATAAAACTTTTGCCTTTGAAGCCAAACAAGAAGTAGGATTCTCCATTTTAAAACTGTCAACTTTTGAAATACACACAGGTGGTTTGCATGTCCTTCCAAATTTTCTCATCTCCCTTAACCATTCTTCATATGATATATGATATTCAGCTGGGTGGTGTATTCAAAAAGGTAAGGAAAAGTCCCTCCAAACCAAAATAGCTCTTCAGATAGTCCATCATCATGCCTAAAAGTTAATCCAGGGTACTAAAGTATTCAAAGAAATGTCAAAAGAAGTGTAAGGAAGGTTCAGAAAGGAAACATGGGGAGGGTATTTGAAGTTAATATTAATAACAATGACATCTAACATTTATCAAAATCTTACAAATGTGCTAAGACTCTGTTGAAATCCTTATATATATATTATTGCATTCAACTCTCATTGTTACCCCCACTATACAGGCATTTTATCCCCACTCTGTAGATGAAGAAATTAAACCTCAGGGAGGTAAGTTGACCTGCTTTCAAGTTGCTTCCCCGGTGGCTCATCTGGTAAAGAATCTGCCTGTAATGAGGGAGACCTGGGTTCGAGAATGGAGCTGTTACCCACTCCAGTATTCTGGCCTCGAGAATTCCACGGACTGTATAGTCCAAGGGGTTGCAAAGCGTAGGACATGACTGAATGACTTTCACTTCACACTTCAAGTTCACTTAGCCCCAAAGCAGCAAAGTCAGGATTTGAATCACATCAGTGTAATACCAAGGGCTTCCCTGGTGGCTGGAACAGTTAAAGAATCTGCTTGCAGTGCAGGAGACATGGGTTTGATCCCTGGGTCATGAGGATCCCCTCGAGAAGGGAATGACTACCCACTCCAGTATTCTTGCCGAGAGAATTCCATGGACAGAGGAGCCTGGTGGGCTACAGTCCGTGGGGGCCTGTAGAGTCAGACACAGCTGAGCGGCTATATATAGTTCCAAAACCAGTGCACTTACGTGTCATCCTGGGACGAAGTACTGGAAAGTATACTGGAATTTCTGTTAAAACACTTGGGCGTGAGATCTATTACCGCCTGCTAACCTGAGCAATTTACTTCATGTCTTTGAGCCTCTGTCTTTTCATCTGTTCTGCATAATTCTTTCACTTGTCTCTTCTTTTCTATTTATCATGACACAGTTTCCCATGAATGGGATTAGTACTCATATAAAAGAGGCCCCACAGAGCATCCGCGCACCTTCCACCATGAAAGAACACGAGAAGTCTGAGCTCTGAAAGGAGGGCCTCACCTGACCCTGCTGCACTCTGATCTCAGACTTGCAGTCTCTAGAACTGTGAGAGATACATGCATTGCTATTGTTTGTAAGCCACCCCCTCTGGTATATTGATAGAGCAGCACAAATGAACTAACACACCCTGTTTACATGCTACATTTAGAATGTGCCCTCTTTCAAAGCAGGAGGTATATTTTATTCATTATATTTTTATTCACAACATGCAGCACACATTAAAAACAAAACCAAGTTAGTACCTACTATGAGCAAGATGCAACGCATGCTGGGTGCTGGCCTGTCGTAGCTCCTGACAGTCCCTTTAATGAAGCAGTAAATGCATGAAACCAGAAAGACCAGACTTCCTTCCTCCACAACAGTTAACATTTTATTAAATGGGATGAATTCCATTTGCCGCAAAACAGCGGCCCAAAAATGGCTTTCATTTGGATATGGAGATATATCTCCACACTCAGAGAGCAGAAGATAAAATCAGGTGCCCTGTCATTACCACCACCGCTGTCATTGTGGTTATGATGATGAATATGAGATTATTATTATTATTTTTATTCTCTTTAGCAAATGAGTGTTCTTTCTTTGCTCGGAGCTTCCAGGAAGGTTTCTCACGTGTTTCCAGCTGTTGCGTCTTGTTTTGACGCTTCTGCCAGGGAGCTACGTGGAGGGGGCGTGGGGGGGAGGATCCCGGGGCTGACCTTGGCCGCAGCCGGTCTGCTGGCTGCAGACTGCCCCGAGGCTGCCGCCGCCGCGGCCGTCTCTCCCTGGGCTGCACTCAAGGCCACCATTGATCAGCTCGCTGAGCGCTTTGCAGCCGCAGCCTTGGACAGGCCTTCGGAGAAATTGATGGCAGTCAATTCCCAGCAGATTGAGGCACATCGACTTGTTTCCTGGTCCCACTGAGCACCTTGGCTCCCCTTTTTAATTACTCCAGTAAGCCTTCTGCATATCAGCCAGGGCAAACCGGGGGAGAGAGAGAGGGAGAGACGCAGAGACGGAGGGGAGGGAGTTGAAACAAAACAAAGTGGGGCTACTTTCTTCACTT
This sequence comes from Hydropotes inermis, assembly GCA_020226075.1. Taxonomy (NCBI): domain Eukaryota; kingdom Metazoa; phylum Chordata; class Mammalia; order Artiodactyla; family Cervidae; genus Hydropotes; species Hydropotes inermis. The sequence goes on from CM035299.1 coordinate 3,823,269, forward strand.
GTGCCAGAAAACTAGGGCGCATGTGTTCGTTTTGAATTAGGATATGAATTACTGGAGAATTTGATTAGAGAATCAAGAATCAAGTTGAGTTCAAGACCCAGCTCAGCCAACTAATTTGGTGAACTTGGCAAGCTGTTTAACATAGTTGAACTCATCTTCATACCTAAAAGAGAAAATTAGTAAGACCACTATAAACAGAGGTAAATGTAGATAAAACCATGGCCACTCCTACAGATATGATGAAGACAAGGAGTGATAAGTGCTGATGTTTACTGAGCAATCAGAGCAACCATGATAAATGCTTTACACAGATGATTTCTTTCTTAATTCTTTTTTTAATCACCTTATCACTTGATATAGGGAAAATCTTTTCTTCATTTCGTATAAGCGGATGGTGAGGCTAAAAAGTTTAGGCTTGTTCATGTTTATAATACTAGAGCTCAAATCTAGTATCAATACCTAGATTCAAACCTAGGTATCTCTATACACAGAGTTCCATTCCATGTTGTCTATATAAAATACTGAGGAACTTGTTTACGCAAATTCCCCTGATTTTGTGTTTAGCCTTCCACCTCTCTATGTGCATTGTATGAGAGACGTTGGATATAGGCATCTTGGCTTGATACTCATTTAATTTAAAAGTCTCAATTCTCTTTCTTTTTTAGAACAAAGGAAAGCTCTGTGCCTCCAGTATTTACATGTCTGCATCTTTGCTTTTAAGACCAACCAGAAGTGTCAAATGTCAGGGGTTTCCACGTTGTACGTTCGTCTGTCTCATCAAGGCTTTAAAATCATGTCGTGATTGACTGTCACGATGGGCGCAGCAGACTACCTACATCAAAATCTCTCCAGGGACTTGTTCAAAAATATATTCCCCATCCCCTTCCAGCACTGTTTAATTACAATCCCTCGTGCAGGAACCCAGGACACTGCATTTTAACAAGGGCCCCTGCTGATTCTCAGGAACACTATAATGTTTGAGAACTGCCTGTGACTGAACATTCTGGTTCAACCAGAGCTTGAATTCAAGACAGTGCATCACCCGCACCTCAGCCCAGCAATCCCTGTAAGATGCTGCCTTCACAGCGGGTTTAGTGTCTTCCTTCAGTGTGTGTGATCTGAATACTTGGTTGTCTCCCCACCAACCACCCCCACACCCTTCCTTGCCTCAACACCTGCTTTCTTGGGCATAATACTGAGTTTCGTTGAGGGGAATGTACCCGGGCCTAGAGAATGAATCACAATTCACTGATGGGCAGCCCCATTCCTCTTTGCGAGTGACTGGCTGTGGATGAGAATGTGAGCTGATTCTGCTAATGTGAGGCAAAGGTGGGGGCAGGATAGGGGGTGCTCCTGGGAACCATATGCATTTCTTACAAAGAAATATACGTAAGGAGAAGCTCCTTTACTCAGTCTCCTTACTGCTTTGGCCGCAGACCTGTCAGGACATGGTATTTAAAAACACCCTCTTTATCTTGCCACTGTGAGCTGACCAACACAAGAATGAGAAGCCAGCGTGGTGAGGAAGACAGGATAGAAAAATGCGTCCTTGAATACAAGCTTAGCCTGACTCTGGTCTCATTGTGTGAATCAGTGTATGAATCTCACTGTATGAAGCTTAACTTTGGGTTAAGCTAATGTTAGTCCATTGTTAAGTCATCATTAGATTCTTTGCAGCCACAAACATCTTAACTTTCTCCTTACAGTCTTGACCTGTAGCATTTTTTCCCTCCAAAATCTATGCAGGATAAAGTTCTGAGACTTTATCAACCCAGCATGCTATCCTCTCCAGTGGAGGACTTAGATGAAGAGAAGTTAACACGGCCATTTAACTGAGCTGTCACATATCTGATGTCATAGCTAATCTTTAGCAGGTGTAGAGGGCAGCCAGAATTGTTGCTATAGATCAGGGCTCAGTAAGATGTGACCCACAGTTCAAGTCAGGCTCACGGCCTATTTTGTAAATTAAGCTCTGTTGGAATACAGCCGCACTCATTTATTTACGTGGAATATAGTTGCTTTTATGCTGCAATGACTGGTTTGACCATCCCCCCCCAAAATAAATGCAGTCAAAGTAACTGTCTGAGGAGGCCTTACAAATAGCTGTGAAAAGAAGAGAAGCGAAAAGCAAAGGAGAAAAGGAAAGATATACCCATTTGAATGCAGAGTTTCAAAGAATAGCAAGGAGAGATAAAAAAGCCTTCCTCAGTGATCAATGCAAAAAAATAGAGGGAAACAATAGAATGGGAAAGACTAGAGATTTCCTCAAGAAAATTAGAGATACCAAGGGAACTTTTCATGCAACGATGGGCTCAATAAAAGGCAGAATGGTAGGGACCTAACAGAAGCAAAAGATATTAAGAAGAGGTGGCAAGTATACACAGAAAAACTATACAGAAAAGATCTTCATGACCCAGATAATCACGATGGTATGATCATTCACCTAGAGCCAGACATCCTGGAATGCCAAGTCAAGTGGGCCTTAGGAAGCATCACTGAACAAAGCTAGTGGAGATGAAGGAATTCCAGTTGAGCTATTTCAAATCCTAAAAGATGATGCTGTGAAAGTGCTGCACTCAATATGTCAGCAAATTTGGAAAACTCAGCAGTGGCCACAGGACTGGAAAAGGTCAATTTTCATCCCAATCCCTAAGAAAGGCAATGCCAAAGAATTTTCAGACTACCACACAATTGCACTCATCTCACATGCTAGTAAGGTAATGCTCAAAATTCTCCAAGATAGGCTTCAGCAATATGTGAACCATGAACTTCCAAATGTTCAAGCTGGTTTTAGAAAAGGCAGAGGAACCAGAGATCAAATTGCTAATATCTGCTGGATCATCAAAAAAGCAAGAGCGTTCCAGAAAAACATCTATTTCTGCTTTATTGACTATGCCAAAGCCTTTGACTGTGTGGACCACAACAAACTGTGGAAAATTCTGAAAGAGATGGGAATACCAGACCACCTGACCTGCCTCTTGAGAAACCTATATGCAGGTCAGGAAGCAACAGTTAGAACTGGACATGGAACAACAGACTGGTTCCAAATAAGGTAGGGAGTACGTCAAGGCTGTACATTATCACCCTGTTTATTTAACTTATATGCAGAATACATCATGAGAAACGCTGGGCTGGAGGAAGCACAAGCTGGAATCAAGATTGCTGGGAGAAACATCAATAACTTCAGATATGCAGATGACGCCATCCTTATGGCATAAATTGAAGAAGAACTAAAGAGCCTCTTGATGAAAGTGAAAGAGGAGAGTGAAAAAGTTGGTTTAAAGCTCAACGTTTAGAAAACTAAGATCATGGCATCTAGTCCCGTCACTTCATGTCAAATAGATGGGGAAACAGTGGAAACAGTGGCTGACTTTATTTTGGGGGGCTCAAAAATCACTGCAGATGGTGATTGCAGTCATGAAATTAAAAGATGCTTACTCCTTGGAAGGAAAGTTATGATCAACCTAGACAGCATATTAAAAAGCAGACATTACTTTGCCAACAAAAGTCTGTCTAGTCAAGGCTATGGTTTTTCCAGTAGTCATGTATGGATGTGAGAGTTGGATCATAAAGAAAGCTGAGCACTGAAGAATTGTTGCTTTTGAATTGTGGTGTTGGAGAAGACTCTTGAGAGTCCCTTGGATGGCAAGGAGATCCAACCAGTCCATCCTGGGGGTGATTAGTCCTGGGAAGGTGATTAGTTCATTGGAAGGACTAATGTTGAAGCTGAAACTCCAATACTTTGGCCACCTGATGTGAAGAGCTGACTCATTTGAAAAGACCCTGATGCTGGGAAAGATTGAGGGCAGGAGGTGAAGGGGACAACAGAGGATGAGATGGTTGGATGGCATCACCATCTCAATGGACATGAGTTTGAGTAAACCCCGGGAGTTGGTGATGGACAGGGAGGCCTGGCATGCTGCGGTTTATGGGGTCGTAAAGAGTCAGACACGACTGAGAGACTGAACTGAGCTGAACTGAACTGACTGGTTTGAATGACTTCCACAAACACCACTGGCCTAAAAGCTGAAAATATTCACTATCTAGCTAGCCCTTTACCAAAAAAAAAAAAAAATTTGCTTATCCTTGATATAAATAAATCATCTGTTGGTCAAAGAGTATATCCTGTTTTAAATATCATATGGGAAGGAGATCATTCGAACTTTAAGCATCAGACTTCAGTTCAGTTCAGTTGACTTGCTTAGTCATGTCTGACTCTTTGCGGCCCCATGAATCACAGCATGTCATGCCTCCCTGTCCATCACCAACTCTCAGAGTCCACACAAACCCATGTCCATTGAGTCGGTGATGCCATCCAGCCATCTCATCCTCTGTCGTCCCCTTCTCCTCCCGCCTTCCATTTTTCCCAGCATCAGGGTCTTTTCAAATGACTCAGCTCTTCACATCAGGTGTCCAAAGTATTAGAGTTTTAGCTTCAGCGTCACTCCTTCCAAGGAATATTCAGGACTGATTTCCATTAGGATTTTTACTCTCATCCAAATGGAAGGGTAACCCTCTTGACCAAAGGTGTGGACAGGAGGGGTCTCTGTAAGCAGAACCAGTACATTGTCAACTAAAAGAATCTCAAATGTTCCCAGCCTTTGGACAGGCAGCCGGTAAAGCATAGCAAGACTCAGACAAGAACGCCTGCCAGGCAAGTGGCAAGACCCAAAGGAGACATGAACACAACCAAGAGTGAAGTTGGATCGAATACTGAGATTCAAAGGAGGATAATAGCTTAAGCTGAGCAGTGTGGTTTCTGGAACTAAAAACCAGAAGTAATACACTTGGGGAGTCAGGGATGGAGGGTCAGGAAGTCCAGCTTGACTCTGATGGACGGCAGTGTGTAGGTGTGGAGTTGGCCTTCAACTCGCTGTTAAAGGGCTTCCTAGGACCAACCTGGGGAACAAACAGCTGCTGAGAATTGAGTAGCTAATGGAGGGCCCACATTTCTGGGCAGCATGAGAGAGACTATGTGAGCCCCAATTTATTTTCTTTGAGGTTTGAATCACCAAATAATCTCCTTATCTATAGAAGAATTCTGTAGGCACTCAAATATCTTAGGCAAAAAGGGAGGACATCTTTAAAGGGGCATTTAAGGTCAGCTGAGCCCATGGGAGTCCTGGTTCACCCCTGCAACCTTCAGTAACATCTGAGCCCCCTGGGCCTATTCCCTTATCTATAAAATACAGCAGGTGGAGTATCAATAAAAATATATGTCAGTGGGCACATGACATTTAGAAACACATGAAAAAGTGCTTGCTAAATTATAAAATTCTGTGTAGATGTGAGGTGTCAGTATTACTGAATGTGACTCCATCCTGGCAGCCCTGCAGAGTGAGCTGGCCTAAAAGAGCACCTAAAATAGCCATCTAAATTAACCTGTTGAATGCAGAGAATTCATGACTCCCTGTAAGATATTGTAGAATGCCTGCCAAGAGCTCTTTCTGCTTAGTGTAATTGACACTGAGAAGATCCTTGTGACAGTAACTAGTCACAGATTCAACCTCTTCCAAAGACTGTTCCTTGTCAGAGATAATAAAGCAATAATATCCGCATGGATATGGGCGCCCGTTTTTCTGCTTGTTAGAAAGGAAATGTGTGTGCAGCTCAGCTACCAAAAAGCTCCAGCATACAGGTCTAATTTAATACAGATGTGAAGACCTGTATCAGGCCAGAAACACGGTTATGGGAACCAGAACATGCACAGAAGTACTACCTGGAAAACTGGAAACTACATGAGTGCCCAACAGTTGAAGGGATAAGCCAGGTGTAGAGTCCCTTATCAGCTTGCCCCTGGCAGAGGGTACAAGTTTAGGGAAGCCATGGGGCCCTGTCCAGGGCAGTCAGCCCTGCTGGAGGGAAGCAGGCACGTCCAGATGTTTAGATCAGAGTTGGGAGAACAGGGTTGGGTTGTTTGACCCTGGAATAGAAACAGTTCACTCCATTCTCCATCTGGGGTTTCACTCTTTCTCAAGAAACTCTAAAACGTCTCCAAGTTCTTAATTGCATGTGTAAGTTTGTGTGCTCTGAATTAGACACAGTTTTTAACATAATACATAAATTTCTGGTATTGAGCTTGAAAAGACAGCCTATCCTGCCTCATTTCACTTTGCTCTACACATACAGCCTGCTTACTCGCACAGGACTGATCTCTGCCTTTCCAGTTAAGTGCTGTGATATTTATCCAGATTAGTAGACTTCTCTCTGCTGAAGCTTTGCACGTGGCCAGCCCCATCCAATGCTAAATTTGCAAGTAATTCAATCTGAAATACAGCGATGAGAATGAAGTATCTACAAGTGTAGTCAACAGTATGGATGCATCTCACTCTTGAGCTAAAGAATATAGGCACAAATGATTCCATTTTTGTGAAGTACAAAAATGGCAGAATAACTCATGTCATTGAATGCATGATTCATGTATTTTTGAACACATCAAATCACAACAGTGGTTACTCTCAGACAAGCAGTACTAGAAGGGAGCCTCAGAGGGGCTTGGGGGAATGCTGTTTACATCTTTTTTCTTGGTTTTAGTTCATTGAGGTATTCCATTCATAAAAAAATCATCAAGCCATGAATTTATGATATTTCTACTTTTCTATGCATGTCATACTGACATAAAAAGTTTTAAAAATTGAATAAGGAACCATGGACGTAAGAGAGTGAAGCTCACAAGCAGCCCAGTCAAGAACTAGCACCTTGGCAAGTCATGTTGCCTGGCTGAGCCTCAGATGTCCCATTTCTAAAAGAGGATCAATGATTCCTGCCTCACAAGGCCATTGTGAACATTCGATTGAAAGGGAAGTTAGCACGTAAAGTACTTAGCACAGTTCCCGGCACACAGCAGACATCTCGTGTCTGGTCGGCTTTATGGTTCTGTGGTCCTTACATCATCCAGGCTGATACCATTTCACACTGAATGGTGATGTCAGTGTTAACCATTCTCTGGGGTCCATCAGGAGACATGCACTCACTGTGCGCTGAGGGGCACCCAGACTGGCACTAAACGCAGGAAGGAGACAGGAAATTGTATGAGACCAGGAGACAGAGCAGCATCTGTGGTTTCACTTTCCCTCAGTCTCAGTTACCCTCGATCCCAAAATAGTAAATGGAAACTTTTTTTCTAATTAAAAATCCACGTATTTTAAATTATATGCCACTCTGAGTCATGTGATGAGCTCTTGCACAGTCCTGTTCATCCTGGGATGTAAATTGTTCCAGTATGTGATATTTCCAAGCTATATATGCTGCTTGCCTGTGAGTTTAGGGATAAGCGTAGTATATACAGAGTTCTTGGGGAAGGAAATGGCAACTCCCTCCAGCATTCTTGCCTGGAGAATCCCAGGGACGGAGGAGCCTGGTGGGCTGCCGTCTATGGGGTCACACAGAGTCAAACATGACTGAAGCGACTTAGCAGCAGCAGCAGACAGGTTTCTATACTACTGTGATTTCAGGTACTCACTGGGGATCTCAAAACCTATCCCCATAAATAAGGGGGTGCTAGTACAAAGCTAGCACAAATCAAATCCCCTATGAACTATACAGTGGAAGTGACAAATAGATTCAAGGGATTAGATCTGATAGACAGAGTGCCTGAAGAACTATGGACGGAGGTTCGTGACATTGTACAGGAGACAGGGAGCAAGACGATCCCTAAGAAGAAGAAATGCAAAAAGGCAAAATGGTTGTCTGAGGAGGCCTTACAAACACCTATGAAAAGAGGAGAAGCAAAAGGCAAAAGAGAAAAGGAAGGATATACCCATTTGAATGCAAAGTTCCTGAGAATAGTAAGGAGAGATAAGAAAGCCTTCCTCAGTGATCAGTGCAAAGAAATAGAGGAAAACAACAGAATGGGAAAGACTAGCGATCTCTTCAAGAAAATTGGGGACACCAAGGGAACTTTTCATGCAAAGATGGCCCCAATAAAGGACAGAAATGGTTTGGACCTAACAGAAGCAGAAGATATTAAGAAGAGGTGGCAAGAATACACAGAAGAACTATACAAAAAAGATCTTCATGACCCAGATAATCACAATGGTGTGATCACTCACCTAGAACCAGACATCCTGGAATGTGAAGTCAAGTGTGAAGCATCACTACGAACAAAGCTAGTGGAGGTGATGGAATTCCAGTTGAGCTATTTCAAATCCTGAAAGGTGATGCTGTGAAAGTGCTGCACGCAATACGTCAGCAAATTTGGAAAACTCAGCAGTGGCCACAGGACTGGAAAAATTCAGTTTTCATTCTAGTCCCAAAGAATGGCAGTGCCAAAGAAGGCTCAGACTACCACACAATTACACTCATCTCACATGCTATCAAAGTAATGCTTAAAATTCTCCAAGTCAGGCTTCAACAGTACATGAACCATGGACTTCTGGATGTTCAAGCTGGTTTTAGAAAAGGCAGAGGAAGCAGAGATCAAATTGCCAACGTCTGCTGGATCATGGAAAAAGCAAGAGAGTTTCAGAAAAACATTTATTTCTGCTTTATTGACTATGCCAAAGCCTTTGACTGTGTGGATCACAATAAACTGTGGATAATTATGAAAGAGATGGGAATACTGGACCACCTGACCTGCCTCTTGAGAAACCTGTATGCAGCTCAGGAAGCAACAGTTAGAACTGGACATAGAATAGCAAGTTTCCAAATAGGGAAAGGAGTACACCAAGGCTGTACGTTGTCACCCTGTTTATTTAACTTATATGCAGAGTACATCATGAGAAATGCTGGGCTGGAGGAAGCAAAAGCTGGAATCTAGATTGCCAGGAGAAATATCAATAATCTGAGATATGCAGATGACACCATCCTTATGGCAGAAAGTGAAGAAAAATTAAAGATCCTCTTGATGAAAGTTAAAGAGAAGAGTGAAAAGCTGGCTTAAGACTAAACATTCAGAAAAATAAGATCATGGCATCAGGTCCCATCACTTCATGGCAAATATATGGGGTAACAGTGGAAACAGTGACAGACTTTATTTTTTGGGGCTTGAAAATCACTGCAGATGGTGACTGCAGCCATGAAATTAAAAGATGCTTACTCCTTGGAAGGAAAGTTATGACCAACCTAGACAGTATATTGAAAAGCAGAGACACTACTTTGCTGACAAAAGTTCATATATTCAAGGCTATGGTTTTTCCAGTAGTCATGTATGGATGTGAGAGTTGTGCTATAAAGAAAACTGAGCACCAAAGAATTGATGCTTTTGAACAGTGGTGTTGGAGAAGACACTTGTGAATCTCTTGGACTGCAAGGAGATCCAACCAGTCCATCCTAAAGGAAATCAGTCCTGAATATTCACTGGAAGGACTGATGTTGAAGCTGAAACCCCAATGCTTTGGCCACCTGATGTGAAGAGCTGACTCATTTGAAAAAACCCTGATGCTGGGAAAGACTGAGGGCAGGAGGAGAAGGGGACGACAGAGGATGAGAAGGTTGGGTGGCATCACCGACTCAATGGACATGAATTTGAGTAAACTTGAGCTGGTGAGCTCCCCACACAGGGCGGCCTTGTGTGCTGCTGTCCATGGGGTCACAAACAATCTGATACAACTGAGCGACTGTACTGATCTGAACTGAGCACAAAGCTGGAAAGCTCATTAAGGGAGAGATCATGGAGGTTAAAGAAGTCCAGAGGTTGGATTTTATTCTGCAAATGAAAGTTACTGAAGCTAATGCTTTGACAGAGAAGTCGCATGAAGCTAGGATTCTGCCAGATTAATCTTACAGAAAATTAAAAGGGATTAAGACAAGAGAAGGGCTTCCCTGGTGGTTCAGAGGGTAAAGAATCTGCCTGCAGTGCAGGAGATCCTGGTTCAGCCCCTTGATCAGGAAGATCTCCTAGAGAAGGGAGAGGCAACACACTCCAGTATTCTTGCCTGGAGAATTCCATGGCCAGTGGAAGCCTGAAGACAAATGTTACCTAAAAGAAAGCATATCAGGTCTCCAGAAATCGGGCAATGATAATGTTGTTCTTGTTATTATTAATACTGTAAGCAATAACAGTAACCCAAAAAGTGGAGAACAATGACCACAATCACAGTTATTTCACTGTGCATCTGCTAGGTACCACATATTTTAAAAGCATCTCATTTAATTCTACTCATATCACAATGAGAATGGTAGTCATTTATCAGGGTCTTACTAAGTGCTAGGCACTGTTCCAAGCCTTTATACATATTAATGCATTTAATCCCCATAAGAGCCCTGGGAGATGGGTAATATTGTTGTCTTTAGTTTATAAATGAGTAAACTGTAGCAAAGAGAGATTAAATAAGTTGTCTAAGGCCACACGGCTGTAAAGTGACAGAGGTGGGATTCAAACACTGGCAGTCTGACTCTGACACATACCCATTATATTATATCGATATTCTTGGTGTTATTATGCCCATATTCATTCACGCTGTTAACTAAGACAGCGGTTAAATCACTTGCTCCGAGACACAGAGAAAGAGGGAGAGACCCTGATTTGCATGATGATAAAGCTTATGGGCTTCATCACCATCCAGTCTGCTAAGAGCAATAGCTTCCAATCATGGTTGAAAACAAACGAAACATCAGTCAGATATTTTAAGGAAGAAAAGCATAGCAGTAGCAGTAGCAAACATTTATTGAACACTTTTATGCCTAGGAGTTTGTATGTGTTATCATATTCTGGAAACCCTATCAGGAAGGACTTTTTACCCCTGTTGAACTGATGAGGAAGCTGAGTCTCAGAGGAGTCACAGATGAGTCCGTGAGAAACCCAACTTTAGGAGCAAGGCAGCACAACCCCAAAGCATGCTCTTCTCATTCCACTTAACTACCTCTCAGTCTAAAGAAGCTGCTTCCAGGATTTGAAACATCTCTCGCCCTTCTCCACCCCCATCCCCAGCTAATTCTGCACTCAGTAGTATCCCCAGGCAGTTTAAAAAGCATTCCAAATCTTAACCGCTGCAAGGAACTCTTAGGTAACCTTTCCAGGGTGAGCTGCGGCAGCAAATTCTTTCCCAGGTTAGTAGAAAGCCTCAGGCTTCAGAAGAGCAGGTGCTTGGCTAACCCAAGTGTCACTGACGTCTGATGTATCTCATTAGCCTCAGGGAGAAACACAGTCTGGTTGGCTCCTTCTCCTAGGAAGAGCCGCAGGCCTGCTTGTGACGGAGCCGGAGTCAGCTCGTCCTCCGGAGACACAGGGGCCGCAGGGCCCCCCGGCCACACCCCTTCGTGCGTGGATGAGGCTCTGCTATGATCAGAGGCCTGGAAGTGAAGCCAGGGCCCGCACTCGGCTTCCATGGCATCTGTTTCAGAGGGAATTCAGAGGCTTCCTTTCCATAAATGTCTCTGCTTCCAGTCTTGTCTTGAGGTCCAAAATCCTTCCCCAGAGTTGGGGTAAAACTCTTTGTATCAGTCGGGGTTTAAGCAGAAAAGGAAAAGCAGCAGTTTAACAGAAACAGTGCCGGTAGGACATGCACAGACACATACATCCATGCACACATATATAATATACACACACATAGGTTTATAATCACTGGAAAGACTGATGCCGAAGCTGAAGATCCAATGCTTTGGCCACCTGATGCGAAGAGCTGACTCATTGGAGAAGACCCTGATGCTGGGAAAGATTGAAGGCAGACGGAGAAGGGGACGACAGACGAGGAGACAGTTGGATGGCATCCCTGATTCAGCAAGACATGGACTTGGGCAAACTCTGAGAGATGGTGAGGAACAGGAAGGTCTGACGTGCTGCAGTCCATGGGGTCAGAAGAGTCAGACCCGATTTGGTGACCGAACAACAGCAACAGTCTGCAGAGCAGCCCAGAAGGCTGGAAATTCTAGGGCAGGGGCTGCGGTTCATTGGTGGGGTCTGTTCTGCCTCAGGAAAACCTCAGTCTTGCTCTCACGACCTTTCAACTGTCGGGCTGGATGAGGTGCATCCAAATGATAGAGGATACTCTCCCTTGAAATCAACTAATTATTGATACTAACCACATCTACAAAGCACCTCCCTAGAGACACCTAGTGTTTCATTGCTTAACTAGGTACTAGCCAGCTGCCCAGTTTTATGCGTAACTTGGTCCAGCCAAGTTGGCAAACAAAATTAACCATTGTGCTCTTCATGTGACAATGGAAAGTTCATGAGGATAGTGGTTACAGCTCTAACGTTCTGTTATCTTCGCAAGGTCCTTTTTCTTCTCTGAAACTCAGGCCTCCTTCTGCAGAATGGATGTTGTGAAGAAAATGCAAAAGGAGGAAGTCATGGTGGTTTATATTTATTAATCTCATACTCCTAATTTATCCCTCCCCACCCTTTCCCCTTTGGTAACCTTAAGTTTGCTCGCAGTGTCTGTGGGTCTGTTTCTCTTTTGTGTATGAATTCATTTGTATTGTTGTTTTTTTTAGATTCCACGTATAAGTGATATAACATTTGCCAAACCACTATACATAAAATAGATAAGTGAAAAGAGTTTACTGTATAGCACAGGGAATTAGATTCAGTATCTTATAATAACCTAGTAATGGAAAATAATCTAAAAATATATTTTATAACTGAATCACTTTGCTATATACCTGAAACTAATACAATATTATAAATCAGTTATACTTCAATTAAAAAAAAAGAGTAAGGCATGAAAGTTGTTTTTAGATGTTTCAAAGTGTCTGTCATGAAACACCTAGCTTTGTTCTACGGAGTTCCAGAGGGCAGAGCCAGGGCCATTGCCTGGAAGGAGAAATGCAGATTTCAGCTTGAAGGAAGTTTGTCTCACAGTGAAGTTCCACTAAAAGAGAGGGCCTTGTAAGACAATAACCTCCCTGCCTACAGAGGAGTTCAGACAACGGTTGAAGGAGCGTTTATTTTGGGGAGAACAGTATAGTAAGCATTACATTTGGTGCTGGATCCCCTGCAGGAGGGCATGGCAGCCCACTCCAGTGTTCTTGCCTGGAAAATCCCGTGGACAGAGGGGCCTGGAGGGTTACAGTCCATAGAGTCACACAGAGTCAGATGCAACTAAAGGGATTTAGCATGCACACATAGTCCAAAAAGACTCCCCAGGTGGTGCTATTGGTAAAGAACCCGCCTTCCAGTGCAGGAGACTTTATAAGAGGTGTGGGTTCAGTCCCTGGGTTGGGAGGATCCCCTGGAGGAGGGCATGGCAACCCACTCCAGTGTTCTTGCCTGAAGAATCCCACGGACAGAGGAGCCTGGTGGGCTACAGTCCATAGGGTCACAGAGAGTCAGACACAACTTAGCGACTTCACATGCTCCAATACTCAAAACTGCCTTTCACTGTGATCATTCTTCACTGCTAGTAAGACTTGCCTTCTTTCCTTCTCTCTTCCTGGACCCTCCCCTGCTTCCAAAGCTTGTCAATGGACTGTGCCAGGCGAGATAAAATGTAAACAAATCCTGGAAGAACTATTGCTCATTGCCACCCATTGGATGTATGCTCTAATTTATTCATGAGGTTAACAGTATATCGCCAGGGTGATCTCCTAAACCAGTTTAGACACTCTCACCCAGGAAGGCACTGAGAGAGAAAGAAGGAACATTTTCTGATTTGGCAGATGAAACTGGAGTTAGTCAAGAATACGGGGATAACTGTTGTATCCAAAAGGTTGCTTTGCATAAAGACCCAATGAAAAATAGGTGTGGCCCCTGGCCTCCGGCAATATGGCAACACTTGGGCTAGCCAAGCACCTGCTCTTCTGAAGCCTGAGGCTTTCTACTAACCTGGGAAAGAATTTGCTGCCGCAGCTCACCCTGGAAGGGTTAGCTAAGAATTCCTTGCAGTGGTTAAGACTTGGAAAAAACTGCCCCAGGATACCACTGAGTACGGACTTAGCTGGGGATGGAGGCAGAGATGGGGGGGGGGGGTGGTCCTGGAAGCAGCTTCTTTATGGCTGAGAGGTAGTTGAGTGGAATGATAAGAATGTGCTTTGGGTTGGGTTGCTTCACTCCTAAAGTTGGGTTTCTCATGGACTCGTCTGTGACTCCTCTGAGACTCAGCTTCCTCATCAGTTCAACAGGGATAGAATGTAGACACAGGAGCTTGTAACAGATATATTGTGAGAACTCCAGCTGAGAGGGGCCACGGCAGAGGTGCAGATGGATCATGGTGAGGACAAGCAACTGCTTTTTAGTGGATGGGCAATTTTAGCTGAGATGGAACAAAGAAAGACTTGGACAGACAGGTGTTCTGGAGAAACGTGTGATGGATGGTCTGTACAGGTCAATAGGGTACAAGGAACGTACTGAATCTGGAGACAGTTTAAGTGAAAGGTATTGTGAGGGCTGCAGGAACAGTGATGATGTGAGTCTTATGGAACTGAAAGAGAAGATGGGGTCTAAAAATAAAGGAGGAAGTTGAAAGAAAAAGTGACAGTTTCCAGTTTCAATAAGTTACCAAGGGACAGGTTCTTATTAGGTTTTATCCTTGCTACCTATAAAAACCTCTTGCCGGCGGATGTAGTGGGGAGTTGCCACGTGGCCAAAAGCCTGCTGTCAATGCGGAAAATGTGTTGAACTCCCTGCCTGGCCTTGCTTACCTCTCAGAGCCTTGGTTTCCCAACCGGCATGATATGGATAATCTTCCCTGCTCTGCGGGCTTGCGTGGGTGCTGCTCTGTAAGCCGTAAACCTCTGTGCAAACACTCATGTACTCAGGGACAGATCCTGTTGGTCCTGAGGGAATTTACAGCACTTGAGACCAAGTCTCGAATCAGCTAAATTTTGCCATCCAAACGAAGGTGGCGGAGTTGACGTGGAGCCTGGTGACAAAGACATTCACCTTGTGGCCCTCAGAGCCGTGTGCTGGGTGTCTGTGGAGTGTGTGAGCTGCTTGGCTTGTTCAGTGTGAAATTTAATTTGGGCTCCTGGGTGAGCAGGGAGGAGGGCGTGAAAGATATGACACTGGTTAATTTCATGTTTTACAGGCCCAGCAACCCCAAAAGTATATTTCTCGGCGAAAACTGAGAGCCTGCAGGCCACTGCATGCAATGATATGCAGTCCAGGGAGAAAATAGAGATAGTGAGAGGAAAAAAAAAAGCCTCAAGAATATATCATTTCCTAAAATCAAATAAACTTACAAGCTTCCATCTCAATGGGTGAGACTGACAGGCAGAGAGAGAAAGGCGAAAAGAGGGTTTCTTTTAACTCTTGCCAATACATTTTCACGTAACTGCAAACACTCCTCAGGATGGCATTCCAAGTGCCTCGCCTCCGTCCTCATCCATCTTGCTGTGGGCAGATCGGATCATATTTCGCTCTTTCTTGCTACCTTGCAGATAATAGCGTAAGACTCAGACTCCAAATCGTAGCAGCTGTCTCTGCACTTAAGTCCTGCCTCACGTCCCCTCCTGCTCTCATCCCCACCCAGAGCTGACTCCACCAGCAGCACCGATCGATGAGTTCCCAAACCGCCTGGCTCTCTCTGATCCCCATCTCTACACCTGTATATTTATAGGTTCCTTCTCCCTGGGATTTCTTCTACTTTTGCTCTTTCCTAGGTTTCAGGAAAACTCAGTCTGTGCAGACAGCAAATCAGGGCCAAGACTTTGGCGTAAAGTAGACCTGATATTGGGTTTCCCTAGTGGCTTGGTAAAGAATCTGCCTGCAGTGCAGAAGACCCGAGTTTGATCCTTGCATCAGGACAATCCCCTGGAGGAGGGAATGGCTACCGGCTCCAGTACTCTTGCCTGGAGAATCCCATGCACAGAGGAGCCTGGAAGGCTACAGTCCATGGGGTTGCCAAGAGTTGGACACAACTGAATGACTAATACTTTCACTTGTTTCAAGCATGTTAATTTTACTGGCTTCCATCACATCATCCTATGGTCCCTGATTGTTTTTGGAGATTCAGTTGGTTGATGTATATAGTGGAGCACAATGCCTGGCACATGGAAAATAGTTGGTAAGTGGCTTGTTTTTTTTTTTTTTTAAATGAATGTAGCACGAATATTACTGCCTCTATGAAGGCTGCTTTCATTTCCACATTCAGGATCCAAGTGCTGGTTCCATCGCTCCATAAATGATCCACTTGCATCTTGAATGTGCATCAGTTACTGCAAACATTATGTTGAATATTGTACTTAATAGTCACTTTTGTGGCTCCCCGTCCCCATTACACTGTGTGTTTAGGTGCATGGGTCAGATTTGCCCGTCTTTATATGCTCAGGGCTTAGCCAAATACCCAATACAAAATAGATGCTTGATTTGTGTTGGCCAAACTAATGAAAGAGAGAATGAATACATGATTACATGCATGGATTACCTGCAAGGGCTGGACCAAGTGCCAGCTCTCCCAGGACGTCTTCCTTGTCTTTATCAACAGAATGGAAGATCCCCTCCTATAACATACCTCTTTGCCCAAATCCTGCCACCTTCATGTTGTGACTGCCACATAGGAGGCTCCATGTCTTATTCACCCCTGTCAAGCCATCATCATTATTATTATTATTAGCACAGGACTTGGAACATAGTAAGAACTCAGTATATGCTCTTTTTCATCATCCTTCTCCTTCTCCTCTTAATTATCATTGTTTCCAGGGTAGCCAACATTTGGGATTTCATCAGAGTCAGGATGGGGGAAGAGTTTGCTAGATGCAGAGGTGGCCATGAGGCTGGGTTTAGTGTGCAGACCACACACACACAAAGACATACGGTGGCAGGAAGCTCTGAAAGACTGTCCATGGTAGCCACAGAAAGTCAGCATCCAGGAGAAGCTGTGAAAATGTAGGAAAACACGAAGTCCTTTAGCTAGATGGACACTTGTAGGCAAGAAGGTTTGTGTTAGCTTCTGAGAACAGCATCACGGGCCATTTTGATTCTGTTTAGGAAGCTATCAATTGTGCGTTTTTGAGCAAGGAAAAGCTTTGAAACCATTACAGATAAACAAAGCAGGAGGTCAAAATAGTTATTGGACCAGTGCATATGTATTTGGAGCCATTTATAGAGCGTGTTTGTATGTGAAGGGAAATAATTACAATATAATTTAGTGTGTGCTTATCATGTGTTCAGTTCCTGCTCTCAGCCCTATACACGTATCGACTCATTTAAAACACACAGCCATTTAAAGAAAGCATTGCTGCTCTCATTGGAAAAGGGAGACTCGTGCTAAGTGAGTAATTTGCTCAGGGTCTTGTGGGTAGTGAATGGTGAGCTTGGATCTGCACCTGGGCAAGTGACTCCAGAACTCACGTTCTCCGTGTGTACAAAAAGGGTCGGCGGGTGTTCGGAGCAGCTGAGAGGCAAGCGCATGCAGCGTGGCTCCTGAGAAACATACTCAGCAGGTGTTTGCTGAGCACCTACTGTTGGGCCAGGTTTTCTGCTGGTTCACAGAGTGACCCCAGAATGAATGGATGGCACAGTCCTGCCTTCAAGAAGCTTACAAGCTTGGTGAGGGAGCAGGCGGATCCAAATAGATACTAAGGAATTCAGCTCAGTTTCATAAACTCCTGTACTGTGGATTCTGTGCTGGGTACTGTGTCCAGTCTGGAGAAATAGAAATGCGGAGGAGGACATGATCCAGGCTTTTGGGTTGCTCAGATAGTATCAGACAGGGGTAAGTTTTATAATTAACACACACCAGTCATCACATGCTTGTTCAGCACCAGCTTCCTCTCAGTATAAATCCAAAGCCCACCGTGTTGAGCCCACTGCATATTCTCCTGGCCTCTTGCTACTTTCTTTTGTCCTTTAGAAGGAATGCCCTTTCAGGTGTGGATCTTGTGCTCAGTGTCTGCTCTGCTGCAGTGGCTGGGCCCATTTCAGGCTCCACCCACTGAACCTGCCTTATCTTGATGCGTTTAATCAACTACTGATACCATATGGGTTATTGCGTCTGCCAGACCCAACCACTCCTACTAGACAAAAACGCCCCACTTACAGAACCCTACAGTTGGGGGCAAATATTAATCAGGTGAGGAATAGTCACCTGACCTGAGAAGACTTACGTGTTAGCTGATAGTGAAGCATGAAATAGCTTGTCCTAGAGGATGAGCTGAATACATCAGATTTCTTCTTAGAAAAGTCAGACTGGAAGGACAGGAGGATTAGTTTAGGTGTAAACAGGCAGAGAAACAGGCCCGTTCAGCTGGTAGTGGAGCACTTGGTGAGGATTTAGGAAGCTGAGTTGGCTGGATGACTGCACGTTCTGCTGTCTTGGAACTGGGATAGGCACCAGTGCCTGGACTCCTGGAGGGGATCCCTGACGACCTGAATCAGCTCCCGTGGCTCGCTTTCCCTGGAAGCCAGAATTGGTGGGTGGGTCACGCGCCTTCCTGCTCTAGTGTGTGTTAGTGTTAGCCACTCAGCCGTGTCTGACTCTTCGCAGCCCCATGGACTATATATCCATGCGTGGGATTCTCCAGGCAAGAGTACTGGGGTGAGTTGCCATTTCCTTCTCCAGAGGATCTTCCTGACCCAGGGACCCAACCCTGGTCTCCTGCATTATAGGCAGATTCTTCACCATCTGAGCCTCCAGGGAAGCCCCAGTTCTAGTGGGTGGAGACAAATCAAAGGAAGCAGCTGTCCCTGGGCTCTTCCTGGAGAAGCTGTTGACCACTTGTTGATGATTATCTTCCATCTACACACAGACACACACACACACACACACACACACACACACACACGTCGCTCCTTCTCCCTCTGGCCCAGCCCTCACCCCACGCCATTCTCTCTGTTGTGCTAAGTCACTTCAGTTGTGTCTGAGTCTTGGCACCCCCGTGGACCACAGCCTCTAAGACTCCTCTGCCCATGGGATTCTCCAGGCAATAGTACTGGAGTAGACTGCCATGCCCTCTTCCAGGGCGTCCTCCCGACCCAGGGATGGAACCTGTGTCTCTTATGTCTCCTGCACTGGCAGCCGGGTTCTTTACCACTAGCACCACCTGGGAAGCCGCTCTCTCTGTGGAGAGGGAATGAGTGACTCTGATGAGAGCAACTAACCAAGAGGGTTTTATTGGGTATTCCCTCTTCCAAAGTAGTGAAGTCACTTCAGGAGAGTCATATGGGAGTAGATTAATAAATTGTCTCTTGAGCATCTACCGTGGGCCAAGAATACAAAGATAAAAACCACTGCCCTGCAGGACTCCCCAGACTTGTGAGAGAAGCAGCCTTGCAAATGGACATTTATACTCCAGGGAGCCCTGGGCTTGGTGGGGGGACACTGGCTATCAGGCAGGCAGTGACTTACTTAACTTGGCCTCAGGAGAGCCGGTAGGTGTGAGCACATGTCATGGGGCCCATCACAGGGCGCTCTGGAAGAGGTGACAGTGAGCTGGTCTTTAAACAGGAGTAGGGGGTTCTCATCGCCAAGGGTGGGAAGGAAAAGAGCCAGGGGAGATCCTGAAGATGGGAACAGCATATGTGAAGACCTCAAGGCTCAGGAGAAATAGCTCTTCGCTGGAGAGCAGAAAGGGGTCTGCAGAGATGGGCAGACGAGTGTCTGGAGAGGACCTCTGATGGCCCCTTGAGGAGGCTGACTTTTCCCGAACACTGCTGGGAAGAGGCCAGTGACCAGTTTTAAGCATGGTAGTGGCGGCGAGTTTGGTGACTGTCTGTCTCCTGGATCGGAGCAGACATCTGGTAGCAGGAATCCAGAGGAACTCGGCAGAGCTCCGGGAAGAGGAGAGTGACCTGACTGAGGATGGTGTGTGTGCCCCACATCCCAGGGAGTCACAGGTGTGTGAGCAGGAGTCTCGGCGTCTCCAGACCCGGGTGAAATCCCTCCTCTGTTGTGACATAAATGTATGACTGGTGAGTGAACCCTGTCACTTCTTAGGGCTTCAGTTTTATGACTTGAAAGTTGAAGAACAGGCCTTGGGAGTATCGATTGTGAAAGGCCTTGATGCATTTTAAAAGGCTCCTCATATGCTGTCTGTCCACACTTTATTGGTTAATTATAAGTGGTTCAAGTTGTGTGAGTGAGTGTTGTGTGTGTGTACTTGTATGTTGTGTAGACTCAGAAGCATTTTTGCAGTTTGGGGGTGAGCCTGAGAGATAGCTGAGACCATAGGTATACCTCGAAACTAAGAGGAAAGGTGCCCCCCACCCCGAAAACCCTCAGCCTCCATGAGACTGAAACGCCCTGCTCCCTGGAGAACATCCCGCAGCCCCACGTTCGGTCCTTGGAGCAGAAGCCTCAGGTCGAAGCAGGGTATGGAGCTTTCATCCACAGCTTCGTCCCTGTAATTAGAAGATCCTTTCCGAGACACAAAGCCTCTCTGAACTGGACGGCGCTTAGGCTGCTGCTGGCCGGTGCCCATGTCCCCACCCTGCCTGCTGGCGTGTTCTGGAGCCAGGAGCTTGCATGCACCTTGCCTCATCTCTTGATCTCTCCCCTCTCCAGCTCACTCCACATTTTCTCGTTTGGTTTGATCTTGAATGATGTACTCCGGCCTCCTTCTGGGACCTGGCTTCCCTTACTGTTCTCGCTCTCTGGAACAGCTGTCCCTGCTCACTCGGCCCAGCTGTGCCGCATGCCCGTTCCATGGCCCTCACATCCATCCCATGCTCCCAGTGGCCCTCGCTCACCCTCCCTAGCCCCGGCCGTCTGCCCAGCTCGCCCTAGGGATGAGCCCTCCTGTTTCCCCAGACCCCTCCCTCACTGCATGGAGTCGCTTTCGGAATCAGTTTCGTAGCTTCTTGTTTCTAACTTCCTGTCTTTCCTCGTAGACCAGTGGCCGCCAACATATGGCGGTCTTGTTCCCAAGGGACGTTTGGCAACATCTGGAGGTATTCTGGGTCCACAACTGCTCTGTGCTGTCTCAGGGATACGGCTCCGTTCCCCGTAATGCACAGGACAGCCCGCTCCCAACTGAGAATCTGGCTCAAGATGTCAGAAGTGCCATAGCCTGCGGGCGTGACATGGAGAGACCCCCTTCCTAACCTCGCGTCCTGTGCTCGGCCACAAGCGCGTGGACTGGCCTGTCGTTGTCCAGTCGCCCAGTCGTGTCCAACTCTTCGCGACCCCACGGCTGCAGCATGCCAGGCCTCCGTGTCCCTCACCAGTGGATGCTCAGTCAGTTTCTGTGGACTGTCACACACACACACACACACACACGCACACGCACACACACACACACGCACACACGCGCACACACACACGCACACGCACACACACACACGCACACACATGCACACACGCACGCACACACACACACACACGCACGCACACGCACCAGTCTTGTGAGCAAACTCATGCTTGTGCCTGCCTTCCTCCCAGGGGCCACTTCCGTTCTTCCGTATACAGGACCCCACGCCCTTAGGTTGTGATTCCAAGTAAAGCTACGCCTTATACGTACATGCCTCATCCCACCTACTGTGTAACGCACCACTTCCTCAACAGGGAAATCATCTTACCAGCTTCCAGCTAGCCCCACACTGATCCCACACCCACACCCGTGTAGGTGTAACTGCGTGTACGTGTAGGTATACCCGTGCGTGTCCACGTAGATGTAGCTGTGTGTACACTTAGGTATACCTGCGTGTGTACCCCTGCCCAGAGACCTGGCGCATTTTCCTTCACCTGCACATCCTCTCCCAAGACACATCAGCTCTGCAGCGAGGCTTTCTCTTCTTTATCACATAGAGCAGGTGCCAACCAACAGGCCTGCACAGACACGCAGAGGAACACACACTAGTACTGCAGACCAGAAGACTGGGTGAGGGGAAGGCACGGCACAGAGGGAGGCCCAGGGCACTTAACAAAACCTCCCTGTGGCCCCATCTGAGCTGTGGGGCTGTGAAATGTGAGCCATTAAAACTCAATCTGAAACCAGACTTCAAGCAGAGGTAGCAAATCCAACCCCTATTAAATCCTCTGTCTCTCTGTCTCACCATCTCTGTCTCTAACACACACAGACACACACACACACACACAGACACCCACCCCTTTACAAATTTTCTTTAAAAAAAAAAGTCAAACCGCACAAAATAATTTTAATCAGCGTCATGCCAGTGTGGGCTGAGGGTGAAATAGGATATTAATGCTTTTATCTCTGCTGGGGACATGGCTGACTTCACCACTGATTCCGTTCGAAGTCGCACCCCAGGTGTGTTCCCATAGCATTTCTGCATTAAGCAGCTGCGAGACCAGATCTCACATCTTTTATTATCTCGGCAAAGCTGCATGCACCGAGTGCCGGGGCCATAATGAAAAGATCCAATGCCCCATCAGCACAGCTAAATATTTGACTTCTAAACTCAAGTGGAAAATGAAACTCATTGCCTGGAGAGGAGCGGGGAAGGGGCTTCACCGTCTGAGGACGGGACCGCAGTGGCTTCTGGCTCTGCAGCACCTCATGGTTTGCAGAGCCTCGCACATGCATCTTTTCTCTGAACATTCACCACTGCCCCCTGGTGCGGGCATTCTGAGCCCTCCTTCGAGCCAGGGAGCTGAAACTTGGGGAGGCCAAGTGACTTGGCCAGACCCCACATGGCCCGACTCCAGGCAGTTTTGGTCGGCAAAGTGGGAGCCCCAATAGCTTTTATTTATTCAACTTTAATTAATTATTTTTGTTGGTACTGGGTCTTTGGTGCTGTGCAGGGGCTTTCTCTAGCTGCAGCAAGCTGGGACTGCTCTTCACTGTGGGGCCTGGGCTTCTCTCGGGGGTGGCTTCTCTCACTGCATTGCAAAAGCGTGAGGGCCCACGGGCTTCAGTAGTTGTGGTACATGGGCTTGAGTTCCTCCAAGGATGTGAAGGCTGAACCTGTGTCCTGTGCGTTGGCAGGCAGCTTCTTCTTCACAGGACCCCCAAGGGAGTCTCTGCCACTGTAGGCTACAGTCCATGTCAGTTCTGTGTTTCTTTTGCACCCTCTGGCTCAGACTGTTGTGTTATATTGAGAATTTTCTCAACAGAGAATATGGTTTCCATTTCACATGGGGGGAAACCTGCCTTCCTGCCTTCGCTCTTCTCTCCCTCCCAACACAATTGTATTGAACCCCTGCTGCCACAATATGCGGCTCCGGGATAGATGCTCAGGATAGGGCGTCCCAGAGAGGGACTGAGCTGGTCCCTGTTATCATGAAACTTCCCATCCTTCTAGCAGGAGGGATAGGGGGCATTTCTGAAGGTAAGGAACAGAGAAATACAAGGAGCCAGAAGAACTGAGGGCATGTGAGGAGGATGGCTTAGGGAAGGCTTCCTAAGAAAATGACCTCAAAGCCGAAATTCATGTGGGGATCAGCTATGAGGAGGGGAGGAGATGAGAGTTTCCTGGAAGAAGTATCATGTGCAGATGCTCAGAAGTGTAAGGGGACATGCTGACTTCACTGTCTGAGAGCAGTCCGTTGTGAAGGGGAGGGAAAGCTGGTAGTAAATTGGCCAGAAAAGCAGACAAAGGGTAGACCTCAAGGGAGTTGGGGAACCGAGTTGAGAGGCTGCTGTGGAAGTTGCTGGTGGCTGCCTGCGGGAAAGGAGGGCACTTTCTCAAGCTTTAACATATGAATGAACCCACCGATGCATGCAGATTCTGATTGCAGAAATCTGGGATGGAGCCTGAGATTCTGCCCTTCTCACAAGCTCCCCGGCGATGCACAAGGTGTGGTCCACAGACCGCACTTGAGGGAGAAAGCCTGGCCGGCGCTATCTGACTTGGTGTCCCCTGAGCGCATGTGGCTGTAGAGCAACCGGAACACCGTCTGTTCAAACTGAGATGTAACTGGAGTGTGAAGCGGCACCGATTCTGAAAGCTTTGATAGAAAGAAAAAAAAAGTTAAAATGACCTCTGAGTAGTGGTTTTATTTATGTTTTGCATGTTGAAATGATAAAATTTTGACATAATGGATTAAATAAAGTGTCATTAAGAAGAATTTTGCTTGCTTTTACCTTTTGAATGTGGCTAGAAAAATGTAAGTTACAGATGTTGATTACATGTTAACCTCTTTGGGATAGACAGGTTAATTTAAATAAAATGATTCCTAAATTTGATGCTACCTATTTCTTTTCCTTCTGTAAATATGGGTCCTAGGAGACTTCGGATCACCCTCATGGCTTGCGTTCTATTTCTGCTGGTCTATACTGCTCTGGGCCTGGTTTTCCAAAGCCCCGTGCTGGTTACAGTTCATATATTGATACAGATGATTCATATATTCACACAAATGTGAAGCGAGCAAGGGTTCTCCTCTGCTTGCCTCTCTGATCTCTGAGGAATTACCCTAATTCTAGTTTCCTAAGGAATTTCAGTCTCCAGACAGTTCTGGGGGCAGCCCAGCAATTCGGGCCTTCTCTTAAACGAGGCACCTCCCGCCTTCTCTGCGGGTTCCTCTTTCAAAGTTGGACACAATACATTTAGAAGATTCTTCATTCATTCTAATTTCCCCTAAACACCCCTCTGGGCAGGAGAAAGGGTTTGTATAAACATTGCCTAAGGAGTCCTACTAAATCAGAAGGGAGTTCAAGGCTGACTTTTGATGGGACAGCTTGCACCTGGACAGCATCACTCTGGTTTCATGAATTTTCAAAGAGGAAGGGCTACAGAAGCCACTGTGCTGTTTTACAGATATTGGCATAGAGGTGGGAGTGCCTTAGTCGAGACTGTAAAGGCAGTTAGTAGCAGAGAAGGAAAGGGCTCAATATCTAGACTTCCAATTCTTGTCATGGCCACCAGTGCAACGGTGTTGACACAAGGCCCAGCCAAGGACAACATCGGTGCTGCTCCGCTGACTAGCAAAACCAGAATGAGCAAGCCACCGCTCTTGGCCTTACTTAAATCAGTATGAATTTATAAGTGCAGGTCGATGTGAACACTGCAACTATAGGTGCAGTGTAAGTGGGGCTGTGAGTCTCATCTGGTGGTACGCGCTTTCATCCTTGGGGGAGTTTTGTCTTTTATTTGTATATCCCTATAAGACGTCTGGGGTCTTCACTGTTAGCTCAGTTGGTAAAGAATCTGCCTGCAAAGTAGGAGACCCCAGTTCGATTCCTGGGTCAGGAAGATCCCCTGGAGAAGGGATAGGCTACCCACTCCAGTATTCTTGGGCTCCCCCAGTGCCTCAGCTGGTGAAGAATCCGCCTGCAATGCCGGAGACCTGGGTTCGATCCCTGGGTTGGGAAGATACCCTGGAAACGGGAAAGGCTACCCATTCTGGTATTCTGGCCTGGAGAATTCCATGGACTGTATAGTCCATGGGGTCGCAAAGATTCGGACGTGACTGAGCAACTTTCACTATAATACCTCTGTCCAATAGAAAGATAATGTAAGCCAGAAATGCTAGCCGTGTTTGTAATTTTAAATTTTCTGGTAGTCACATTAAAAAAGTAAAAAGAAATTGGTAGATATAATTTAATAGTACATACTATTTGAGTGAATATATCCAAAATGTTATCATTTCAGTATGCAATCAATTAGAAAACAGCCCTAAGAAGGTATTTTACATTCTTTTTTCCATACGAAATTTTGAATTAAAAAAAAAAAAAAAGCGGTGCAAAGAGAGTTAAAAGAAACAGGTAAAGTTACTTTTTAGTACTGTGTAGTTCAGCGTGTATTTTATGATTACAGCACAGTTCTTTTCAAGGTGGCTCCGTGTTACTGCGCCAGGGCCACATGTGGTCAGTGGTTACCCTGTCGGGCAGTTCCAGCTATAGAGCTTCGAAAAGTGCCGGGCACATAGTAGGAACTCAAAAAGTGTTTAGGAATAAATGAATGGACTAGAAAGGTGCGCCTCACCAAGCCCCTGGTATAGTTCAGTAGTGTCAGAGAAGGGGAGACAAGGCAAGATGAGACAGTGACTCACTCCACATCAGTTCACATAATTGCCTTCCTCTTGGACTAGAAAGCAAGTGTGGCGCCCGGCCAGGGAGCAGGCCCTGCCTACCCTTGAGCACGGCTACCCGGGCGCTCGGCACAACCCCGACATATAACAGGTGTCTGGTAAATGTGTGTTGAGGGAAAGGTGGCCTCGCTAATCGGTAAGAGAGCAGAGAAAAGCGGAGGCTCCTGCCTCCCACCCAGGGCTCTTTTCATTGCTGCCTGCTGCCATGGAAATCGATTCATGCTCAGGACCTGGAAGAGCGTGTGACAACTGCATCAAGGGTATGCTGAGGGGTGCAGATACCGAGACACCGATCACTGTTTAAATGGCTCTGTGAATAGGTGTTCAGTGGGCGCAGTTGGAGCTCATTGTGTTGGGGCCTGAATGGGCCGGCGGTAGGGATACTGGATGTCACCTACATGGAAGACAGGAGCCCGCTCCCCGGTTCCTTGCAAACAGACACATGCTTGGGGATGTGCCTGGGGCTCCCTGGACTTCAAGCCGCAGGATGACAGAGCTGGCAAGGCATGCCTCAGCTAGCCCCGGTCCCCATGACTGTGGATCTCCATTCGCACCGCCACCGTTTAGGGCCCAGACAAGGGCAACGCCAGGGAACCTCCCCACACCCGTCCCGTGCAGGGAGGAGCCCCGCTGTCTCCTCTGGCCGAGACACAGCCGAGCTCCCTTCTCTCCAGCTGCTTTCACTGGTTTCAGGCAAGACTGCATTCCAAGGGCGAAGTCGTGTCTCAGAATCACACAACTCAGAGCTACCGCATGTCTGGGTTCAAAGGCATCTTGCTTGTCTTCTAAAGCCGATTCCCAAACTTCACGTATTTGTATATCCCCTCATGATCTTTGTTATTCCTATCCTCCCATTCGCACTGATTTGTTTCCTCTAAAGCTTTCTGCTTTCTAAAGTTAAATAAATTTATTTTTGAAGGAAAATAATAATAACTTTGAAAGTATATGCATGCATATTACAAATATACTCCATGTGAAAAGTAAATATATAGCTATTTGATGATAATCAAAATGTATTTAATATTTACATGGAGCCACACAGTCTCTCTACATCTTCTAAAACCAACTGTGATACACGTTGATACACTCCACCAGTGTATCACCAGTGATACACGTCTCGCTCTTAAAACACTGTTTTCTAGGGCAGCAGCCTCATCAGACGGAGAAGACTGAGGCTTAGGGAGAGGCAGGCTCCATCTGTCACCAGGCAGGCCTTACAGAGATTGGGTGGCAGAGCTGGCTTGGCACTTGAACTCACTGCTTCTGAGACCAGAACTCTATCAGCTATTTCTTTTGCTGTGGGAGCAGCCAGTGGTGAACCTCAGTGCTTCTGTCTGATGTGGTAAGAAAAGAGAGGCTTTCAAGTCACAGGTTCGAATCCCAGCTGTGTATTTGGGGCTGCCTGAGTTCATCCAAGAGCTTCATCTTCCCCATTCTACACCTTTCAGGAAACGGGGATGATGCCCAGCTTGGAATCATAGAGACATCTGCATTTGTAACCTGGCTCACAAAAAACTGCTTCACACACTAGCCCAGAAGTGTTTGGAAGAAACGTAAAGCAAGCCACCTAGATCCTTTTAAATTTTATAGTAGCCACATTTATAAAAAAAAAAAAAAGAATGAGAAGAAATAGGTAAACTTAATTTTAAAATGAACAATATAATTTATTTAACCCATTATCTCCAAGATACTCTCATTTTGATATGTATTCAATTTAAAGTGTTTAATGGAAGTTTCCCTTTTTATGTTATGTTTAGTTTCAAAATCCACCCTTGTATTTTATATTTCAAAGCGTGCTGAACTTGAACATCTTCAAAATACTTGTACCTGTGACGGTTTATTTGCTCACATCACAGCCACTGATGAGACAGGCTGGATAGATATTGACATCCCCATTGTAAAGATGGCAGAACTAACTAACACTCAGGAAGGTTAAATGACTTGTTTAGTGCCATACAAGTGGCAAACAGCAAAGCCAAGTCTGGAATTCAGCCTTGCCAATTTCTCAAACAGGTCTTTGCTCAGAGTCCTTAATGAAGATTCCAAGTTCACCTACTCTTTGTAAAGCAGTCTGATTTGAAGACCAATCTACTAAGCTTATTCCTTTAAAATCCCTGTTTTACTATATAGTTGGTATTATGCGTTAATAGCTTGAGCCCATCATTTTTTTTTTCTTTTTAAGCTAAAGGGAAGAGAGATGAGGTTATTGCCAAATGCTGAACTAATTAGCTCCACTGTAGGTTTACTTAGAAGGCTCATTTTAGCAGGTGTATTATTTAAGCATCAGATAACTGATTTGTTAATAACTCTTTTTCTTGCTCTAGTGAGTATAATTTTCTTCTCTGGGGTTCAAAGAGGTAAAACTTTGCCCACACAGAGACTTGATTGTAATGTTCAGTCTTTGATAAGATTTATTCTTATGTCAGGTTTTCTGGTTTTCTTTCCCTTTTCTTTTTCTCCCCCCGGGTTGCTGGGTGTGTGGGAGTGCTAATCTATATAGAATCTTTTTCTTCTCCTCTGTTTGTCTTCCTTTGACTATTTTCTCTTGTGAAGGCAAATACAATAATAACATCTTACTTTCTAAAGCTCTTTTCATCCTGATCGAGTTCCGAGCGCCACAGAACACATTGCATTTCAAAACTTATGGAAATGCAGTCTTACAGGTTACAAATTTAGACAACATGAAAAGTCAGACACACAGGGCCCTTGAAGCACATTAATTCACTCACAACACGCTCCGTCCTCTGAGCAGCTACAATTAATCGTCTCTGAGCTAAGCCAAGCCTTTTGCTCAAGGTAGCACAGACCTCGTTAAGAGAAAGGGAATGATGTTTATTTATGTGTCTACATTTCCATGTGATTATTGGGAGCCCACGCAGATCTTGGTTGGGTTCATATCAGCGACGCTGCAAGAGGAGCTTGTATTCTCGCTGCAGTTTTGCAGACAAACCAAACGTTTGCATCTCTATTTATTTATTTATTTATTTTTTACAGCTCACTTCTCCTATTCCTTCTCTCCAGAGCAAAAGAGTCCATGTTTCTTTTATAAACTGTGCGAAGGCTGCCGATAATAATTTAGAAGAATACAACCCAAATGCCTACCATCCTGTGTGAAGCCTGGCTTCAGCAATAGCCTGCCTCATCTCAAACCATGGATACCTCTCACCCACACTGCCCAGCCTGCTCCCTCAGCCCCCTGGGCTCTCTGCCTTCAGCCACATTGGGATTTTTATCTGGACCAAGTTCCTCTTGCCTCCAGGGACATTCTTCTTATAATGGTCTTCTGTCAGCAGTTCTGCTGGCTTCTGATTTCTCAGAAGGTCTTGGCTCACACAGCATCTTCTCTCCTGGACCTGCTCTGTTAAGCTGTCAGTTTCTGTCGTGTTTTTCTGTCTTACTGTTTCCCTTGCACCTCTGCTGTGCGCTTCTCTTGTTGTTCACTGGTGTAGTGTTCAGTGCTCTCAACGGGGGTGTAGCCACGGCATTGAATGCATCGTGGAGCCCCCAGCAGACTGTTCTCTTCAGATGCGTCACCCTTGAGAAGAGAGAGTTTGGAGTCATTCACAGTGGTTTTTACTGCAAATGTCAGTGTTTAGGGTCCAAGAGTAATTTCTAAATCTATCACCCATGCTGGAATGTAGAAAGTAGCAACTGGTTCCCTGCCTCCAGCTCGTGGCTGGAGAAAACTGTTCCTCCATTGGTCAGATTGGTCAGAGGATATGGCAAGAGGATTTAAATCACTGACTTTTCCATCCAACTACTTGACATTAGTTTTTGCCATTGGTATCCTCTCGAGAACTTCTTACTTAGCTCTTCTATTTGTAGTTACTTTCTTTATATTGTACATAATGGAAAGGGAACCCTACAATTAGAAAGAATCAGCATAAGTCCCTTTCACTGTTCCTTAGTCCTAAATGAACATGTAAGTTGATTTCTAGGAGAAGAAAGCAGCTTGTAGTACACGGCACCCATGTAAACTTTGTGAGAGAGAGGGCAGTGGAGGTCGGAAAATAGAAAATTTACCATTGTCTAATGTCAGAACTTCCAAAGTCCTTTTACATGTGTTATCTCACTTAATGTTCAGATCAAGCTTAAATGGGAGTTGAATAGAGTAGGATGCAAAGACGAAAGTAAAGACTTAATAGGGAAGACTCTCGGGTTGCTATTTGTACCATAAAGGATGTGTGTGTGTGTGTGTGTGTGTGTGTAAGTGTATTTCACATGGGTTTCAACTCAAGCGTTTACCTGATCTGTTTGTGGTAACTGTGGACAGAACTGTTAGGAAAGATTCTGGGACTGTGTCCAGGTTTATCCAGACTGTGTGATGATTGGCCATGTCTGTCATGGATGTGGCTATGGTGGTGGTCAAAAGGCAGAACACACAACATATAATTTAAAACCTTGGAAAATTCCAAGTTCCAAAGTACTAGACACCTGTGTAATCTGGCTTTTGAGTTATTGAGACACCAGGATCCTATTTCTGACTCCTCCACTAATGAGTAGTGCAGTCTTCAAAAGGTCATTTCCTTCACAAAGGTCATTATGAGTCTGTAAAATTTGAATATTGCAGTAGATAATTGATACGGTTTTATCCAGCTGAGAGAGTCTTTGATTTCTATAAGAAATTTATAATGACCACACTTTTAGAACATGTATTCTTAAATAATGGTATATTCCATCCTAATAGACAAGTGCGTTTTTCTCCTCTTTTTCACCCATATAGGTTCCCTGAATAGGATGTTTTCTTGTATAAACAACAATACTGGCCATATTGGCTATTTAAAATGCCAGTATTGACTCATTTTGTGTAAAATTTGAAGGTGCCATGTGTTTTCTCTAACGCGTATCTTGGAGCACTCAGATTCTCATTTCTTCTTGTTTTTCATGGTGACAGCAGTTGACCTACACAACTCATTCTCCATAATGAATATATGCTGGTGAACATGCAGGTAGCATAGCAGAGAATCACAGATGCAAACTATGTAAAAAGAGGATTAAAAGACACTACGATTCTTGAAGTTCTGAGGGATTTTTGTCCTTCCTATGACAAAAATAAAACATGTTCATAATGGAAAGATTAATAGAGAAGAAAGAAGAAGCAGTCGGTTTGCACGTGTAGTCCATGATAGCAGAAAGTATGTCTAACTTGCCAACTGTTGTATCTCCAGTGATTTGTAGAATGTCTGGGACTAATTAAAATAGATAGATGCTGAATTTATGAATAAGTCAATGAATGCCAGATAGAAGGAAAAAATAGACACACCTAATCCTGAACCACAGAGATAAGCACTGTTAACAGCGAGTGTACCTCCATCTCGACTTTTCGCTGACATGTGCGTATTCATTTTTTAAAAATCAGCTTTATTGAATATAATTTACATACAACAATAGGTGTCAAGTTTAGACTGCAGCTCAATGAGTTTTGTCAAATGTATACAGCCATTACAAGCACTGCTACAGTCAGGATTATTTCTTCATCCCCAATAAATCTTGTGATATTTTTGTAGTCAGTCTTTTTCCCTTTTCTTGACCCCTTACCACCACTGATCTGATTTCAAACTAATCTGGAATAACACAGTATGCAGTCTTTTATACTTGGTTTCTTTCACATGGCATAAAGCCTTTGAGATTCATCCATATTGCTGCGTGTCATTAGTCTGTTCCTGATACTTTCATTGGTTATACACAATTTGTTCATCTGTTCGCCAGTTAATGGATGTTGAGCTTTTCCAGTTTTGACTATTGTTATGAAGCACTTAACATTCCTGCACAAGCCTTTATATGGACATATGCTTGGCTTTCTGTTGGGTAAATACCTGGGAATGTAAATGCAGAGTTAAATTTTAATTTTATGTGAAATTACCGTCTTCCAAAGTGGTTGTATTAGTCTGCATTCTCACCAGAAAAACTTGTGAGAGAGCAAAATTTGCTGTTGTCTTTCTTAATTTTAGTCATTCTAAATGAATGTATAGAAATATCTCATTGAGGTTTAATTTGTATTTAGCTTATGACTAGGGATGTTGAATATCTTTTCCCGTGCTTATTTTGCCATCTGTATGTTATCTCTTAGTGAAGTGCCTGTTCAGATTACTTTTTCTTTCTTTTTTTAAGTCTAGTTGATATCTTTTTGTAATGGAGTTGGATGGGTTATTTATATACACTGGTTGCAAGTTCTTTATCAGATATGCTTATTTCATATTTTTCCCAGTGTGGAGTTTGCCTTTTCATTTTCATTACAGTGTCTTTTTAAGAGCAAAGAATTTTGATGTGGATGAGGTCCTATTTGAAAATTCTTTATGGTTTCTCTTTTTGATATGCTATGGTTGAAAAATTTTCCCTAGCTCAAGGTCACATGGATTTGTTTCTGTATTATCTTCTAGAATTATTTTTTAGCTCTTACATTTAATTTTATGATATATTTTGAGTTAATTTTTGTGACTGGTATGAAGTAAAGGTTGAAGTTCATTTTTTAATATGTACATGTTCGATTGTGCCAGCACCATTTGTTTGAAAGGCTAATACCTTTTCCCATTGAATTACTTTGACTCCTTTGTCAAAAATCAATTAACCAATTATGTCTGAATCCATTTCTGATATTCTTTTCTGTTCCATCGATTTAAATGTTATTTTTATGCCAAAACAGCCCTGTCTTAAGTCTGCAGCTTTATAAGTCTTCCAAACAAGTACTTTGCCTCTCAGTTTTCTTTTTTTCAAATTGTTTTGTTTTTCTTAGGTTGTTTGTATTATTTTGATTTCCACAAAAAATGCTTATTGGGATTTATTGAATCTATTTATTAGTGTGGTGAGAATTGACATCTTAAAAATATTGTCTTCTGATTCATGAGCATGATATATATGCTCATGAAAAAAGGGAGATCCTTTTTTTCACATCTTTTAATAGCTTTCTTTCACCAATATTTTCTAATATTCAGTATACAGAAATTTTCATGCAGTGTTAAATTTACCTCTAAGTGTTCATGGTTTTTATGTTATCATAAATTATATTTGTTCATATATATGTGTACATATATATTTTTTAAAAATTCACTTTCTAATTATTCATTGCTGGTATATAGAAAAAGAAAACATTTTGGGCACTTATCTGGTATTATTCAGATTAAGAAATTTATATTTCTTTCCTAGTTTGCTAAAGGTTTCTTTTTATTAACAAATAATTAATGGATTTTTTTCAAGTGCTTGTTCTATATTGGTCAAGATAATATGGATTTTCTTATTAGTATAGTAATATGATAGATAACATTGATCGATTTTGGAGTGTGGTTACAGAATGAGGAATTTGTCTGATCTTTGCTGTCCCTGGTTCCTGGAATGGAACATTTGTAATTTCCTGACTGATAGAAGTGTCCTGTTATTCATGGTGGGTCCCTGGGAATGTGTCTGGACTTTTGCTAACAAGGCGATTCATGAGGAATTCCTAAATAGTTTCAGAGTGAAAGCTGGCCCTGATGGAAAGACCAACCGTGCTGTTAAAGGCTTGGGGTTTTGGTCTAGCTGGTATCAGCCTGACTTCTAGGGAGAGCACAGAGACTGGAGATTGAGTTCAGCCACATGCCCAGTGATTCTATCCACCAGCCAGTTTAAAGAAATCCCAGTGAAAATTTTGGACACCAAAGTTCATTTGCACTTCTGGTCAATTGCCCCATCAGTGTTCCGGGATGGTGACTTGCCCAGATTCAGTGGGGAGAGAACTTGAAATCTTCATCTTCATCTCATCCTATATAAGTCTTTCCTTTTAGCTGGTCCTGATTTGTACCCTTCATAGTAAAACTGCAACTATTAGAAAAGCACTTTCTTGAGTTCTATGAGTCATTCTAATGAACTATTGAACCCAAGAGGATAGTGAAAACCCTTGAATTTGAGGCCAGTTGCTCAGAAATATGAGTGGCCTGGGGACTTTGCAATTTATGCCAAGTGTCTGAAGTCATGGCAGTCTTGTTAGGGACTGTTTTTAACCTGTGAAGTCTGTGAGAACTCAGGATAGTCAGTGTCAGAACTGCATCATAATATTGCAAATGTTGAGCCAGTATTTTATTCTTGAAAAAATAATTCCACCTAGTCTTAAAGATTTATCCTTTTAAAATATCACTGAATTCATTGTGTTAATATTTTATTAAGGAACTTTTCATCTACACTCATGAGAGACATTGTTCTATATTTTTCTTTTCTCTTAATGTCTTAATGGTTTTGATGTCAGAATAAGTCTGTATTCCTAAAACACACTGGGAAGTGTTATCTCTTTCTATATTAATCTGAAGTGTTTATGTAAGGTTGGTATTATTTCTTCCCTAAATAATTGGTTGAGTTCACCATTAAAGTTACATGGGCCTGGAATTTTCTTTGTGGCAAAGTTTCTAAGTGTAGATTCAAGAACTTTAACGGATACAGTGTTCTAGTTATCCATTTCTTCTTCAGCGAGCCTATGGTTGGTGTCACTTCATTACTTAATACCTTTAGTCTTAGCTGTCAACGTCTTTGTCATATAGTTATTTGATATGTGATATTCTCTTATTATTCACTTAATATCTACAGTGTCTATAATGATGCCCCTTTTATCGTTCCTGATATGGATCATTTCTATCCTCCTTTATTTCTATTAAATCTGATAGAGTTCTGTCTGTCAAATTATTCTCTTTTCAAAAAATCAGATTTTTGTTTTATTAATTTACTCAATTATTTGCTTGCTTACCATTTCTTTGATCTTCTTTCTTAACCTGAGTGTTTTCTTTTTCTTCCTACCTACATTAGATTTTCTTTGATCTTCTTTTTCTAATTCTCATGTATTGTTTTCTGTGTATTTTTTTGCTTTTATGTATTATGCATTGACTCGAGACCTTTCTAGACTAAATATATGATGCTACAAATTTCTGTCTAAGCACTGGTTTATCTGCATCGCCCAATTTTGTCATGGCGTATGTGTGCGTGTCTGTGTGTGTGTGTGTTTATTTTCACTCAACTCAGTGTTTTTTTAACCTCCTCTGTGATTTCTTCTTGGACTCATGGATTATTCAGATATGTGTTGTTTAATCTCAAATATTTGAGGATTTTTTGGAAGACATTTATTTTGATTTTTGGGGTGCCTAGATTGTTATTTTTTGAAATGTTTAAAATGAAAGTGAAAGTCACTCAGTTGTGTCCGAATCTTTGGGGACTATACAGTCCATGGAATTCTCCAGGCCAGAATACTGGAGTGGGTAGCCTTTCTCTTCTCCAGGAGATCTTCCAGACCCAGGGATTGAACTCAGGTCTCCCTCATTGCAGGCAGATTCTTTACCAGCTGAGCCACAAGGAATGTTATCTGGAACTACACTTTTACTTGAAAGAATGTGGATTTTGTTGCTGTTCTGTGCTGACATTCCTTTGAAGTTTACTTTATTTGATTTTTAATATAGATACTTCAAATTTCTTCTGTTTAGTGTTACCACAGTATACTTCTTTCCCATTCTTTTACTTTAACCTTATCTATGGCTTTATAATTAAGTGGTTATAGGTGTCATACAGTTCAGTCTTGCAGTTTGCTATACAGTCTGTTAT
The DNA here is from genome assembly GCA_020226075.1 of Hydropotes inermis. Classification (NCBI taxonomy): domain Eukaryota; kingdom Metazoa; phylum Chordata; class Mammalia; order Artiodactyla; family Cervidae; genus Hydropotes; species Hydropotes inermis. The sequence goes on from CM035299.1 coordinate 3,858,569, forward strand.
GTCTTTTTCTAGAGTTTGGTTATTTATATTTAATTATTGATATAGCTTTATAGCTAATGTTATGCTATTTGCTTTCTATTTGTACCATCTGTTCTTTGTTCACTTTCTCTTACTTACTTTTCTTTCTTTAACTGAGCATTTTCTGTGGTTTTATTTCATATCTACTATTTGTTTACCAGTTAATCTTCATTTTCATTTTTTTAGCAATTAGTTGCTCTATGGTTTATGATATACATCTTGAACTTATTGCTGTTTATCTCCAAGTAATACTACATCAAGTTACATATTATATAAAAGCTTTGCAAGAGCATGCTTCTATTTCCCTTATTCTGGCCTTCATGCTGTTGTTTTCATAAATTTTTACTCCTACATATGTTACCAATTCCATAAAACACTGCTAGCATGTTTTTAACAAGCAATTACCTTTACCAGTGTTTAAACTTATGAGGAAAAGGGACATATACAAAAACTATGTGAATTATTAATTTTAAGTGTGTCTCCTAAGGCATGACCTTACATTATAATTAATTTAGTTCAGTTATCTTCACCTTCCCATTCTTCAGCTTCATGACTTAGAAAAATGTTAAAGGGCCCTTTTAAAGCAGGGGTCTTGATAGTACTTTTGATAATGCATCTCTGGGAGTAAAAATGTCACGAATATATGTCTCTATGTGTGACGTGTTTATTCATAAATGTTTACGTTGCCATGGCACTTCCCTGGAGGCTCAGTGCTCAAAGAATCTGCCTTCAATGCAGGAGACCACCTGCAACGCAGGAGATGCAGTGCAATGCCTGGGTGGGGAAGATCCCCTGGAGAAGAAGATGGCTACCCCCTCCAGTAGTCTTGGCTGGGAAATCACATGGACCGAGGAGCCTGGCAGGTCACAGTCCCTGGGGTCACCAAGAGTCAGATGTAAGTGAGCAACTAAACACATTACTTTGTTATTCTTATAGAGTGAGTGCCTTTGTCATCAAGTATGTACATAAGAAAAGTAAACTCCAAAAAATAAAAAATAGAAATAGAATTCAAGTATCTTCTTCTCAAAACTCATTAAGGATTATCTTGGCATCTCTAAGATGTATGTTTACCCATGTTAGAGACTGCTGCTCTCAAATATGGGATGTCCTGATGGCTCAGACAGTAAAGAATCCTCCTGCAATGTAGGAGACCCGAGTTTCATCCCTGGGTCTGGGAGATCCCCTGGAGAAGCAAAGAGCTACTCACTGCAGTATTCTTGCCTGGATAATTCCTTGGACAGAGGAGACTGGAGGGCTACAGTCCATGGGGTCACAAAGAGTCGGGCATGACTGAGCGACTAAACACTCTCAAATATAAAACAGTATAAAATATGGGATAGACAGGCAAGGTAATGAATAGACTTATTGACATGACATATGACAACTCAAAAAGGCATAAACTTATCCTTCACATGGTATTTTATATATATATAAGGAAACTGAGGCTTACATAGGTTAGCAAATCAGCTAAGATTGCATATTGGGCAGAGAGGAGTCAAGTATAAATGCAAGTTTCTTCATTATGAATCTAATTAAGTTTTCTTTTTGAAAACTTAATTCCACCTTTTGAAAAATGATACATTATACCTGATATATATAGACAGCATCATCAAGCAACTGCATAACTGTCATTAACTCAAAAATCTTTCATAATATGAGGTTAAAACTGTAGATTCCAAAACAAATCACACAAGGTATTTTATTAAATTAGCACTATTTAATAATGAAATTATAATCATGTTAGAATATATAGATGGCATTTAATCACGTGTTTCTATATCATTTGCCCTTAATTCTTTCATTTCAGATACAAAAGTGAGGTCAGTATGAATTAACTTTTCATTTCCAATTAATAAGGGAAGGTTTGTAGAGAAAAGTAGGCCTAGAAGAATGACATTGAATCAGACTAGAAGGAGGGAGAGAGGAAGCAAGACTATTTGGAGAATCGAGGCCTCTTTGGAAGAAGTCCCAAATCCCAACTTCTGTCCACCAAGTATTCACATAGAGCAGACAGTGAAAGACTGGACCAGATTCAGTCACTGACCTGAAGATGAAATTCTGCACTTTCCATTATCAACTCGGCCAGAAATCCACTCCCCCTGGAGCCATACTTAGCCAACTTGCTATCTCCTTATACCCTGCCTGTTTCATAAACACAGATACGGGCATGGAGGCGCACAGACCCAGCACTTCTTTCCCAAAGGGCAAACTATTTTTGTACAGCGTCAAGCAGAGTGCAGGGACCAGAAATAGTTGTAGTAAATAAAATAACAATATTAAATCCTGTTCGCAGTTCTGTGAGTGATGGGTAAAAGGAGATAAGGAGAGAAGAGGAAGAATCAGAACTGAAAATCTTCAGCCCACCGGCTGTAGTAAAGTACATACATTTTATGGTGGTTTATTTTGGTGCAAGAGAAGGAGCATATGGGCTTGACACTGAAGAGACCTGTGTTTATGCTCCCAGTTCTCCCATTTCCCATGGCTGGATTTTTAGCACACCACCTCAACCTTCCTGGCCTCAATTACTTGACATTTCAAATGAGAATGCAATTACTGAAGTCACCATAGAATTGTACTGGATATCAATGTGAGAATAAATATGAGACTGTTTAGGTAGCGTTTAATATTTACCATCTATGCGTTCTCCAGGGTCATGACGAAGACACTCTTCCCTCCCAACATCTGATCATTCCATTACCTTCATCAAAAGTGACTGTTACCTCTTCCTAGATCCTTCAGAACAACTGGTAGCCACATTACAAAGAGTAAAATGAAATGGATGAGATTTATTATGACATTTCACTAAATTCCACAAATCAAAAATACCAGAACTATAGCATGCAACTAATATAAAAAATAGCAGATAGTTCATGTTTCTTTTCTATACGCTATCAATATACGGCATGCACTTTACACTTACAGTATGTGTCAGTTCAGACTAGCCGTATTTCAGTTTCTCAGGAGCCACTTGTGTCTAGCCACTGCCACTCCCAAGAACTAGTCCAAGGGAGGACAAGTTTCCTAGTCTCTATGGACTGCATGCTTTTCTAAGGCCATTCTTGAGCGGCAACCACCATCCAGTGAACCGGGGCAGCTCTCCATAAAACCAACTTTGTTTTCAAGTTTTAATCATTTTACATATCTTTCCTAATAGCTGAGATTCAAGCATCAGGTTGAAAATGGGACTTGACCTTTGAGGGTCATGTTAGCCCTGACTCAGTGCCCCATGGATACTTTTTAAAGGCGTCCTCCACTGTTCAGATAAACGAAGCTGGGAAGAGAGATTAGAAGCTGATTGCTCTCCTTTAACTACCCAGCAGCGTTCAAGAGCTTAAGTGTTACTGAGGTTCTGTTTGTGCTGCATGAATGCAGAGGTGCCCAAGTGTATAAGACCCTTGCGCAGTCTACCATAGCCTACATTTGGCAGGCTCACTAAGGCATGGAGGATTATGCAGCTTAAATTGGATGAGAATGGTGATGGTTGTTAAAAAAAATATCATCAACAACAACAAAAATCAAAATAGAAGTAAAACAGACGTTCTCTCACCCGCCAATGTAATGTTTTATCTCAAGGCTCTAGACTAGACCAAAGATCTCTTAGAGCCAGACAGTCTTAACCGAACCTGTTAATCTTGAAATTTCACGGCTATTAACATGTGGGGAAAGTGCCCATGGGTTTGTAAAAGCATGAAAGCCTGAAGAAGGGTCTGGATTCCACACTGTTTCTGCATAAGCCCCTGGAAACAGTCCAGACTTATGATAATTTAGTAGGCAGTGGATGCACACTGATCCTCTCTAAGGTAGATGGCAACTTCCCGGGAGACAGATGTTTGCGCAATGAATTCTGGGCACAGTCAGATAGGATCAGTACTTAGAGAGGTATTTATTTGCAGGGGAGAAATGCAGTCCTCATTCCACTGGAGCCCTGGAGAGCAGCGAAATATCAACGCAGCTCTCCTGCGTTGTCTCCTGCACATGTCACCCCAAACGAGCTCGTGATGAACAGGTCTAACTATTGTGACTTGAAAATAATGCGTGCTGCAAGTGCTTGAAAATGGCTTCATGCTTCTTCCCACCACACAAGCTGCATTTTATGAAAGCGGGAGGAGGAACAAGGATCCGGGTCTGATTATAGCTCATCAGTCAAGGGAGTTTGCAGCTAGTCTCCTCTGTGAAACATCAAGGCGAAATGAAAGGTCCCTTCTTTTCTCAGGGGACCCCTTTCTTGCCTGCCTTCAGAGGAGACTTGCAGAGCAGGCAGGACCTATCTTGGCCCATTTGGGGGTGACCTGTCAGGGATTTGGGGCACCAACCAGAGCTGGAGCCCTTGCTGCACCTTTTTCCATATCCCAGGTTCATTTCAGTTTATAGGTAATTTTTCTTTTTTTAACAGAGTAAATGTAAAAAATGGGATGGTGAGGAGGGGCCTCCTCTCACTCAATGTGCCTTACCTTCCGCATTGTACAGGGCAAAAATGGTAACATGGCACATACTAGGGGAATATTTTCCCTTGTTTGACTGGCTCCTAATGCAGGTAAGTTCATGAAGCAGAAAACATTGTGGTTGCTCATCAGAATGAACTTTTCATTATTGGATGCAGAAAATGATAAAAAGAGATAAAAGGAAGATTGGATTAGGTATTGGTAAAACTAAGTGTATTGATTATTCATTCACTCAGTAGCCATTTGCTGAAGGCATATTCTGTGTTAGATGATATCCTAGGTTCTGGGTTTTAATCCTGCAACTCTCATAAGGCCTAGGCCACTTTCTGAACCTTCGTTCCCTTAACAGTGAGATAACACACAATCTGATTTCATCATACACTAGATTGAGAATTATGTAATATTTTTATTATTGAATTTTCTAAGCTGAAAAGTATTGGGCCACTTTTGCATATGAGAAAATTGAGACTCAGAGAGGAGAAATAACGCCCCATTGGACCAACGACAGAGGTAGGATTTAAACCTGTCTCTCTCTCTCTAAAGATTATATTCTTTACCTCTGTGTGAAGTGTTTATAACCACACAGAACTCTTCTCCCTTAATGCTTTATTATGGTAGCACTAATTTCACATATGAACCCTAATTATCTCTATGGAAGATTGGGAGATTTTCCCAGCCAGCTGTAGGAGATGGAGATTTCCTTTTGGTTGGGGATGACCTGGTGGGATAGAAAGTGGATCATTGTCATCCTTAGGCCCGATTCATCAGAGCAGCGTATCAGCTAAGCTTCTCTTGCCGTAGGGCTGAGACCTGGGCAGCAGGCTTTGTGCTGCACCTGATCCTGAATCTGTGACTCCTGGATGTAACACAGAAGGCTGCCACGTGGCACTTAGGTTCCCAGTGCACACCAGCGCTCATGGGCCCACAGGCAGGCAGAGGTGGAAGGTACTTTTGAGAGGTTGTCATTCAGTCTTCTCAAAACTGAGGCCCTCAGGGATTAAATAATTTTGTTAAGGTCTGTTTTAGTAGTATTCTCCAGGGTAACAGAATTTATCATCTCTGTCTATCTAATAGAATATAAATATATAATGTTATAGTATGTTACACCCCACTCCAGTCCTCTTGCCTGGAAAATCCCAGGGACGGAGGAGCCTGGCAGGCTGCAGTCCATGGGGTCGCTAAGAGTCGGACACGACTGAGCGACTTCACTTTCATTTTTCACTTTCATGCATTGGAGAAGGAAATAGCAACCCACTTCAGTATTCTTGCCTGGCGAATCCCAGGGACTGGAGAGCCCAGTGGGCTGCCGTCTATGGGTTCGCACAGAGTCGGACATGACTGAAGTGACTCAGCAGTAGCATAGTATGTTATTATATTAGAAATTATATAATAGTATTTATAATACATTACACAGTTATAATATATGCAATAACATATAATATGTCTATTATATCAGCAGAAAAAAGCTAATGCCCCAGTTGGAAAGCAGTCAAGGGAGAAGAATTTTCTCTGACTGAGAAGGTGTGGGGATCAGTCATTTTCTTTCTGTTCAGATCTGCAGCTAATTGGATGAGACCCACACACAGTAGGGAGGGCAGCCTGCTTTACTGAGTCCACTAATATAACACCCCTTCCCAGTAATAATCCAAAGAGCATCAGACCAAATATCTGGGCACCCTGTGGCCCTGTCAAGATGGCACATCAGATTCTCTAACCATCACAGGGTCACCCCACTGAAAGGGTGGGGAAGCCACAAGGAGAACTTGGACCGCTGGATTTGCTTTTTGGATTCTTTCCTTTTACATGCTAATTTTATAAATCTCTCAATATATTGATTAGACATATCCATGCATGTACTTTAAAGAAATCAATATCCTATAAGCTAATAATAGAGATCCAAGAGTGGGGAAAATGCCATATTCAGGTTATTTCTGATTGTTTTATTGATATTTTCAACACATAGATACCTAAATTATGCCCTGTAGTCTACTTGAGCCAGGAAAAAGGGGCCATTAAGATATTTCTACCTTCCATCTTCTAGTCACATGTACTTTCTCTTGTTCTTTGGGATGCTTGTGTTAAAAAGATTAAAAAAAGAAAGTTTAAAAAGAGAAATCAAGTTTTACTATCTTTGGTAACGTTTAATAACATCATGAAAATATTTTAAAATTAACTGTGACCATTGAACTATAAAATGTGTCAGGTTCAGCAATATATCTCTGTTCTGGGATTCTGAAGCAAACCTGAGAAAAATGTAGGGAAAATATTATCTCTGTGTTGAAGATGAAGATATAGATTCTAAGAAGTTGTTAAGAGACACAGTTAGCGGTGAAAGTGAATATCCTGAGTGTTACCTAGTGCTTTTCAGACAAAAGATTTTTTTAAAATTATTTAAAATGACTTATGTGTGTTTTCCCAGGAGAGAATGATGGCCAGATATGATCAGGGTGAAATGGGTTGCTGACGTTGGAGAACTTATCTCTTCTTCATGGAGAGTCAACCGGAGAAAGTCTGTGCATGCACTTAGCCAACCCAGAGAAGAACTGGGAGAGGCAGGATGAACTCTCTCAGGACTCATCGGGTCGGAGCCAAACCTGAAGCTAGTTATATGTCTGTTTTCATCAGCTATATTATCCAACAAATTTCTTTTTTGTGTGTGCTTCTGCTGGTTTCATGTGAGCCTCTTGTCATTTATGAGCAAGACAGTGTTAATTGATACAGCAACTTTGATTAACTACTCCTGTTCAAAGCCTGTCTGAAGTTGTTGTAACCCCCTGGAGTGTGTAGCCATCCTGCAAGATGATTAGCATGGAAAAGTGTATGGCTTGGTTGTATCATGGTCTGATTATTTAACAGTGTTATCAGCAAGATCTAATATAGGCAAATGTCCTAGCAGAGAAGAACAATGACTAAAGTCATTAACCATGGCTTTGTTTACTGTCGCACTGTTTAATCAAGCAGACATTAATGTGTTTCTTGGGATACCTGTCCCAAGAAAAGCCTGCAGTGCCCACCTATGAATGACAGAGAGTTGGCTATCTACAGCTATGTCTGAGTTTAATGTTACCTTTCCCACCAGCCAGCAGCAGGGACCCAGGCTCTGTCCATAGTGTTTTATGTGGACACTTGTAATAAAACAGATGAGAAAAGTTATACAGTGTTTGACCTTCAGACTAGAAAGGTCCTTAATTCACAATTAGATAATCCTGTCTATTTGATCTTGCCATCAGACAGCTTGCCTTTATCTTACACACCCGAACAGGAACCTCCCCCATCTCAGGGAGAGAGCAGGCTGACACGTAGGTTTCATCTCCAGGGACAGATCTAACTGATTGGCAGTTGTTGCCTAGAGGGCTGTGAAGAGGCAGGTTTTGGATTACTGGGACAGGTTCCATGATGTGTCGGCAGTGCCCACTCTAGGCAAGAGGTGGACAAGAGATAATACCCAGGAGACACTGAGACCTATTGAAAACCTATAATACTTGGTAGCCTGAAACAAAATACAGATGAGCTAGCTCAGCTCAAGCTAATTGCAGCAGAAGTCAGTTATAATCAGTGATGAAGGGGTATTCTCGTCATAAAATAACAACTAACCATACCTTCTCAAAAACCAGTAACCCTGAACCCAGAAAGGAGATATGTTTATATGCCAGTTTAATATTATTGTGTATTCAGGCAGACAAGGTTTACAGTATGAGTCATGGTTTGCAAAAGTGTGACCCAGCCTGGCTGAGCTGAAGAACATGATTACGGGGCTGGGTTTCAACTTTGTCTAACTGTGTGTTCTTATGCAAATCATTCCCCCTCTCAGATCCTCAGTTTCTTCGTCCATGATAATGGAGATCACCTGTGACTCACAGCCTTTCAAGGAAGATTGTAAAATTAATTTTTTAAGTTTAATAACATTTGTAAAGCTCTTAGCAAACTTTCTGTCACACTATAAGCATGAAACAAGTGCAAAAAATAGCAGCAGTGCTAGTGATATCATTTTGTCTAACCCCATGAGTGATGATAATGTGGTCGGAATTTGTCACACATGGGATACTCAGGGTGTGGAAGTAGCATATACAGTTGGGATATAGGGAAGGTTTCACCTTTCAAAAAATAAACATGCAAGCAGAAACTCCCTGCTTTGTGCCATCCGTTTTGCTTTAATGACATCTAATTAAAGGTGGTAGGAAATCATGGTTAAGTGCATTGAATTGTGAGCTCAGCTGTGTGATTTTAATTTCAGTTTGGTACTTATTCTTTTCTCATTGATGATGGCAATGACAGCATCTACCTATTGGGATTTTTGAGAAGATTACATAAGTTAATACACAGGAAGTAGTTGGAGACATGCCTGGCCCAAAGTAGGTGTTCAATAAGCATAATTGTCAATAATAATATAATTCCTAGTCAGAGGTATAACACTTCTAAGCATGTCTCCAACTGACTAAGGCTTACTGCATGTCAGGCTTTACATTAATTGCTTATCTCCTTTAATCATTACAGTAACCTTATTGGGATAAATGTTGCTTCGTAAGGAAACTATATGTTCCCACGGGCAGTTGTGTATATTCACTGCTTTAGACTCAAAAGCTGACTCAGAAAAGGTGCTCATTAAATAAGACCTGGATAAATTATTGGATCCCCATTTGCCACATGAAGTGAATATTAACTGAAGGTGTTAATGTTAGGTGTATAATAATATTCCTGGTAAGACTTACTGTAGTAATGCCAGGTCTGGCCCCAAATCTGTCTGACTCCAAAATCTGTTTCTCATGTCTGCTATGCTCACTTGAATTGAAAATAATTAGTGTTTATTCATACCTCAGGAAAACACGATGTCACCCAAATGAAAGTTTAACTCACCGGGAGCAAGCTATCTTAACTATCTTACTGGGGCAAATGTGAACTCATCTTCACACCCCTTATTCCCCCAAATCATGCTCATGTAGATAGGATTAACTCCAAAATTATAAACATCAACAGGGCAGGACTTTGTACAGAACACTAATCACTGGATGGAGAAGCTTTGCAAGCTAAGAGAGATTTCTCACTTTCTGGCCTTGAAAGTATTTCTGAATGGACACGAGCTGGCTGTCAGGGAACAAGATGTGGAACAGGACTCCCCAGACATTTAGCACAAACAGGTGTTAACAGCTGATCATGCAAGGTTAGAGCTGAAAGAGAAAGCTAAAGAGATGTTTTCATCCAGCCACCTAATTGATGGATCCTATCAACTTCCCATTACTGCGAACCAAACTGCCACACATTCAGTATCTTAGAAAAACATATGCTTATTGTCTTATGGTTTCTGTAGGTCAGAATTCCAGGCATGGGTGGCTTGCTTCTTCGCTCTAGAGTCTCACTAGGCTGAAACCGTGGGGTCAGCTGAGGCTGTGGTCCCCTTGCAGGGCTGAGTGTCCTGCACTGAGCTCAGAGGGCAGAGGCACAGCCCCTTTCCCTGTGACTGTAACACTGAGGTTCCCGTTGTCCTGCCAGCTGTTACTCAGGGACTGCTTTCAGCTTCTAGAGGCCACCTTGTTCTTCGCTGTATAATGTAGCTTAATTCCAGCAGTGCTGGTTCACCATAAGGAGAGGGGACTATACAAGGGCAGGGGTCACTGGGGGTCACCTGTAGAAATCTGTCCACCAGACACGTTGAGAATGCATGGCCCAGAGGACAAATAGGCGTGATTTGTCTGGGGAACAGGGCTCTACTGGTGCCAGAATTCACCTGGCTCCAAGTTCGTCTCTATACTTCTGCTCTCTGTAAATCACATGCTTCAAAGTTGTGTACCTAAAAGTCAATCATCCTGATTTATAATGCTCTACTATTCAGAACACATTTGGTAGCGAGTGCGGAAAAAAAATACCCAAATGAAGCTGACTTCCATAGAAAGGAAGGGTGTTGGCTCAAAGGGTGAAGGGTCTGTGACCTAAGGAACTTCCGATCTGTTCTGTGGGTTAGTGGCCCCTCCCTGGCGCCTTCAGGCTCAGGAAGGCCTCCTCACTCGGGGGGCAAAAGTGGTCTCCAGAACTCTCAGCTTGGATTTTGCCAGCTCTGTATGTGCATTACTATTATTTTGGCTTTAGGAGGACTTTTAAATAATGGTTCCAGTAAATATATTCTGGAACTGACTCTGATCGTACCAATTTGTGCCAATACCTATCTCTAAACCAATCACTGTGACCACTGGGATAGAGCAGCCTGACCGGCCAGCCTTGGTTGTACATCCTAGACATGTGTTAGAATCAGCACCTGTAGGACCACGGGAACTGAGAAGGCTGGTTTCCCAAAGGAAAATAAAGGTCAAATACTGCCAACAGCCCATGTAGGCTCGCCCTCGTGGAGTGTGGCGGAGAGTGAGCGCTAGGGCGCATGCTGAGTCCCTTCCGTCACGCGCAACCTTGCGCAGCCCTACGGACTGCAGCCCCCCAGCCTCCTCTGTCCACGGGATTCTCCAGGCAGGAATGCTGGAGTGGGATGCCGTGCCCTCCTCCAGGGGACCTTCCCGACCCAGGGACCGAACCCACGTCTCCTGTCTCCTGCACTTGCAGGCGGCTTCTTTACCACTGGGCAGGCCTATTAGTGAAATGCCAGACTGGAGGAAGCACAAGCTGGGATCAAGATTGCCAGGAGAAATACTGACAACCTCGGATATTCAGATGACACCACCCTTAGGGCAGAAAGCAAAGAGGAACCAAAGAGCCTCTTGATGCAAGTGAAAGAAGAGAGTGAAAAAGTCGGTTTAAAACTCAACACTCAGACAATTAAGATCATGGCATCCAGTCCCATCACTTCATGGCAAATAGATGGGAAACAGTGGAAACAGTGACAGACTTTATTTTTAGGGACTCCCAAATCACTGCAGATGATGACTGCAGCCATGAAATTAAAAGACGCCTGCTTAGTGGAAGAAAAACTGTGACCAACCTAGACAGCATATTAAAAAGCAGAGACATTACTTTGCTGACAAAGGTATGTCTAGTCAAAGCTATGGTTTTTCCAGTAATCATGTATGAATGTGAGAGTTGGACCATAAAGAAAGCTGAGCACTGAAAAATTGATGCTTTTGAACTGTGGTGTTGGAGAAGACTCAGTAGTCCCTTGGACTGCAAGGAGATCCAACCAGTCCATCCTAAAGGAAACCAGTCCTGAATACTAATTGGAAGGACTGATGCCAAAGCTGAAGCTCCATACTTTGGCCACCTGATGCAAAGAACTGACTTAATAGCAAAGACCCTGATGCTGGGAAAGGTTGGGGGCAGGAGGAGAAGGGGATGACAGAGGATGAGATGGTTGGATGGCATCACTGACTCGATGGACATGAGTTTGAGCAAGCTCCGAGAGTTGGTGATGGACAGGGAAGCCTGGCGTGCTGCAGTTCATGGGGTCACAAAGAGTAGGACATGACTGAGCAACTGCACTGTCTGACTAAGGCCTATTAGAGTAATGTGAGAACAAAGAGAATAGACTAGATTGACTGTTCGTTAAATCACCAAAACAGAGAAATCAGGAATTGTCTTGATGTGTCTGAATACCTGGGTTCAAGTTGTGTGTCCATTATTGCAAGGTAGTATCTTTATGCAAGTCACACTAAGTCCTTGAGCCTGTCTCCTTTTCTGTAAAGTGGGGCTACCTGCTGTGCCTACCCCATCTTTCAGTCACTGCAAAAAATAAGGTTTCAGAAAACAAAGGGAAACAAGGGAGAGACTATCTGAGATTTCAAAAAGACTTACATATGCTGAATTATTAATTCAAGTAGAACACTGAAATTTGCAATAAGGTTATCCCTTGAGCCTGAGCCAACAGGATAGTATGCTTTTAAATACCTTCTCTAAAACCCCTTTTAGAAGTCACATTCCCACCGGGGTAACGACCTGGGCAAGCTTGGATCTCAGGCAACTGAAACTGTGGCAGCCCAAAGGAAGCAGAGAAGAGAGAGGAAGCTGGGCATGTATATCAGAACCAATCTTTAAGTGCTTATGTCCAAAGACATCCACTCTCGTGGCTGGGGGAGCCAGTTGGTAAACCAGGAGAGGAACAAATCCTGGCTGAAGTATTTGTCGGTGATAACATGGCTCTAGAATTTCAGTGTGTTTGCTGAAAGCATGCAGCCATAGCTGAAGATACAAAGATTACGATTCACATATGCAAACAAGCTTCATAAAAGGCAGAAGAGGATCGGTAGACTGAATGATTTAAGGGCTTAGGAAGAACCCTGTTTATTCAATAAATGTATACTGGACTCCTCCCATGCAAAGGGGTAGGTAGAGTGGTGACTCTTTACTTGGCTTCCGGAGTGGGGTGACTGGGTTTGAATCGTGATTCTGGTAGGTGATACAAAGCAATCTGTTTAACCTCCTTAGTTTTCCTCATAGTACAATAGGGTTCCTAATCATGGTGACAGTACTGATGTCATAGGACTGTTTGAAGATTTAAATGAAAGGTTATTTGTCAAGCCTGCAGAATAGTTCCCAGGACATAGGGCATGGTTAGTACATGTTCACTGTACTTGTATGTACCAAGGTCTCATCACAAAGGTATCTTTTGTGCCTCTGGGTTTTAGTTCTGGCTCAAGAAATATATATTAAACAATAATATCACAAATAACTGTTTAACTACCATGATGATACCTGCTATGAAAGAGAAGTTAAGAGTTGTGAGAGAGTTGATATCAGACCTACCTTGGTCTGGAGGTCAGAGAAGTGACATTTATCCTGGTACCTACAGAGTGAGCAGGACTTAGCTAATGGAAAATGGCTTCTGACAAGAGGCAACAGGCAGCCCAAAGACCTTGGAATAAAGGAACTTTGTCACTCTAGTTACCGGAAGAGCATCAGCATGTTTGGAGTGGAGGGGGAGACATGATATTAGGGAGAAAGATCGTGTTCATCCTTGCCCACTTCATGTTAAAGTGTTATATCCAGACTGAGGTTGTAGAGGATATGACAGGCATGCATGCTAAGTTGCTTCAGGTGTGTCCAACTCTTTGTGACCCCAGGGACTGTAGCCCGCCAGGCTCCTCTGTCCATGGGATTCTCCAGGCAAGATTACTGGAGTGGGTTGCCATGCCCTCCTTAAGGGGATCTTCCCAACCCAGGGATCAAACCCGCATCTCTTGTGTCTCCTGTATTGGCAGGCGGTTTTTTGTTTGTTTACCACTAGTGCCACCTGGGAAACCCTAGAGACATGGCATATGAGCTAAATATTTAAGGAGGAGTTAGATTTGGTTGGGCTTCCCTGGTGGCTCAGCTGGTAAAGAATCTGCCTGCAATGCAGGAGAGCCTGGTTTGATTCCTGGGTCGGGAAGATCCCCTGGAGAAGGGAAGGGCTACCCACTCCAGTGTTCTTGGGCTTCCCTATTGAATCAGATGGTGAAGAATCCACCTGCAATGCGGGAGACCTGGGTTCGATCTCTGGATTGGGAAGATCTCCCGAGGAGGGCATGGCAACCCTCTCCAGTATTCTTGCCTAGAGAATTCCCATGGACAGAGGAGGCTGGCGAGCTGTAATCCATGGGCTTGCAGAGAGTTGGACAGGACTGAGTGACTAAGCACAGCACAGATTTAATTACACGGAAGTGAATGGTTGCTGGAAGAAAAAGACATGGCAGTGGAAGGACCAGTCAGTGATCCCCTAATTGGGGCACAGAGAGAGAGGGACACTGGAAGCCAGGAGCCAGTGAGCATTTTTTGCTAACAGAGAAGGTTGTTCCTTAGTCGCTCAGTCGTGTCCGACTCATTGCAACCTCATGGACTGTAACCTGCCAGGCCCCTCTGTCTATAGGATTTCCAGGCAAGAATACTGGAATGGGTTGCCATTTCCTTCTCCAGGAGATCTTCCAGACCCAGGGATCGAAGCCGAGTCTCCTGCATTGGCTGTGAATTCCTTACTGCTGAGCCACAAGGGACGCCCAGCCGAGAAGGTGCACGGGTGACAATGAGCTCTGAGTAAAAGGGCAAAGGACGCAGAGGCCAGGGGCCAGAGGGCGCCGAGTCCTGGGTAGAAAAGTTCTGATTTTGGTATTTTTGTATTTTGGTATGCAATTACACATCCTCCAGCCTCTGGATAAGTAGAATGTTGGCTAAAAATTGTGTTTTAGGCATACTGTTCCAGCAGGTTTGGGACAGGGTAAGGATGGAAATGGAAGGGCAATGAAAGAGAGAAAATGAATTTTAATTTTTATTCCATGAGAGAGATATTCATAAAAACCTTGATGAAAGACATGGAAGGCTTGGATGTTGCTCATATATACTAATCGCTCAGTAAATATTAGTTTTTATTCATTCAATTTCTTTTAAAATAAAATAAAAAAAATTCAGTGGTTTAGTCGCTCAGTGGTGTCTGACTCTTGCAACCCCATGGACTGTAGCCCGCCAGGCTCCTCTGTCCGTGGGATTTTCCAGGCAATACTGGAGTGAGCTGCCATTTCCTTTTTCCAGGGGATCTTCCTGACCCAGGAATTGAACCTGGGTCTCCTGCATTGCAGGCAGATTCTTTACCAACTGAGCTATGAGGGAAGCCCATAAAAAAAAAATTCAGTAAGTGCCAAATGTTGTATCTCATCGAAGCACATTTTTCTTCCTGTTATCTCTTGTAGCATCTCGTGTAGACCTTGAGCATGCCAAAGCTACATTCTGTGGTGTATTGTGATCATTTACAGAAAAGTTTGTCTTGTCTGTGGACTTCAGCCTCCTGTAAGAGAGACCAGCAAAGCTGTTTACTTCTGACTCTTTCGTATCATCTCACATTCCGTGGGCACTCAACTAATGTGGACATTTTTCTACCTTTGTTCGGTCTATTCTAAACCCAAAACATTCCAGATTAAGGAATTTTAACTCCTTTGAGATTTGATAGGAGTAGTGAACTCAGACTTTCAATGCAGCAGCAGGTAGCTCAAATTCCTGCGCTTTTCAGTCGCTAAGTTGTATCTGACTCTTTGCAGCCTCAAGGACTGCAGCATTCCAGGCTTCCCTGTCCTTCACCATCTCTCAGAGTTTGCTCAAACTTGTGTCCATTGATTGAGTCAGTGATGCCATCCAGCCATCTAATCCTCTGTCATCCCCTTCTCCTCTTGCCCTCAATCTTTCCCAGCATCAGGGACTTTTCCAGTTAAGTCAGCTCTTCACATCAGGTGGCCAAATTATTGGAGCTTCAGCATCAGTCCTTCCAATGAATAGTCAAGTTGATTTCCTTCAGGATTGACTGGTTTGATCTCCTAGATATTCAAGGGACTCTCCAGCACCATGATTTGAAAGCACCAGTTCTTCGGTACTCAGCCTGCTTTATGGTCCAACTCTCACATCTGTACATGACTACTGGAAAAACCATAACTTTGACTATATGGACTTTCATTGGCAAAGTGATATCTCTGCTTTTTAACATGTTGTCTAGGTTTGTTATTGTTTTTCTTCCAAGGAGAAAGCATCATTTAATTTCTTTACAAATAGGGCCAACTCTTATCTTTATTTAAGGAGGAGAAAGTAAAACTTTCAGTTCAGCCTTGAACATTTATCTGTATTTCTTGTCTATTTGCAGGGGGGAAAAAGTCAGTTTGACCAGCTTTTGGTTTTTCTTGTTGACTTCTGTTTTCCAATATCTTAAGTTCAAATATAAATGAAGCAATCTACAAAATATAATATGGTCAGGCTGGAGATCATAAAAGTCATCTACTGTATGTGTCCTGAAGCCAGAGTCCAGGTGTAGACATCCATGAATGAGACTGGCAGAGAGGAATTCTGTAAAATTCCATGCAAAATTTTGTAGGTACCTAAAAAATATGTATTTTTCACAAGAGAGAGGATCCGTAGAAGTTGTGAGGTTCCCAAAGGAGTCTATGACTCTAAAAAAATAATCCAATGATTATCAAACTACCATGTTTTGAAGACTAAAATGGTACCATCCCATTGTCTCATTAAATGTCCTTGGGGAAACGTCCCTTTCTAGTACCACCCAGGATCTACAGACAGGAAGTTCTTCCTTGAGTCTATCCTAATCCTTTGGCACCTCCCTCATCATACAAGCCCTTGGTAAATTCAGTGGAAATAGCAAACAGCTGCTCACCAACACCCACCCCAAAGAAAGAACAAGACATTTCTCACATATCTCAAGCTGCCTTAAATGTTCTTTCTTTGGCAAAGAAGAAAAAAAAAGAAATATATTTTTGGCCTCTAAACCTTTTCCCACCCGTGTGTATTTCTGCAGAAATGTTATCCATATGGTTCCGACTGCTTCCTCCGTAAGTCATTAGGAATGCTTTGCACTGAGAACTTTTCTGATGACCAAAGAGTCTTTGGAGGCTTTTAAAAATGCCCCCTTTAGCCTTTCTTCATAGAAACAAAGCTGCTAAACAGAGCCAAATGCAAATGAACTAAGACCTGCAACAGCTGAAGTTTTATTCAAAACTCAGAAACCATGAGGCTTGAGTGAGTCTTAAATATGTCCATGCAAAGCCTTCATCTCCTCTTCCAGGTACAAGAGGTGATGAATACTACATTGGCCCAGAGGATGCCATGGTCTGATACATTTAAGTTGATATTTAGAGTTGGATGTGGTGACCCCATTAAATTCTAAGCTCTTTCAATCACCTTGAAGCTTCCCCATTATTCCCAGAGGACACAGTAAAGATTTTAAAGTCAGTTTGGGTGTGGAATTCCTGACTCCATCATCTACTATTTGTACCTTGGTATGCTGTTAGCTATCCCATACCTCAAAACCTTTTTTAAATTGTGAAAGATAATATAGGGATGATCCAAATTAAATGCTTGATACACAGGAAAAGTTCAAGACTTCTTTCTTCTTTTTCTCTTTCTCTATAACAGTAAATGGAATTTGGAAGGGTTCTATGTTTCCTGAGGGAAATATTGACTGTGCTTGGTGCAGGAGAGGGTGATAGGAAAATGTTCCATAGCGTTAGGTCCCCTGTTCCTAAGTCATCTGGACCACAGCCCATCTTGGGAGTTTGATTAAGACAGAAAAGTTAAAAGGAATTAGTCGGTACCTTGGACTAGGTGTTTCAGACTGATTTCAGAACTGCATTCCCAGCAGGGCTGCTGTAGCCTAATATGACTTAAGGTGGGATATTTGAGCTGGGAGATCGTGGAGTAGCAGAAAGTAAGAGAAGAAAAAAAGGAAGAGGAACAGGACACCGGGGACGGGGGTGGGGTGGGGGGAGGGGAGCGGAGAGGCAGAAGAGAAAGGAAGAAGCAGCAAGCAGTAGGAGAGATAGGAGACAGTGACCTGGGGCTGCATACTGACATGGACGGGAGAAGCAGTGTGTGTAGTGAGTGTATTTCTTTGTGGTCAGAATCAAAGACAGGGCTGTTTCAGGGACCACGGCCCAGGATCTGAACCTGAGCCAAAAGCCGAGGGAAGGAGAGAACTGTCCGAGCAAAAATGGGAGAAGTTTCTACCAGGCAGAACCAGAAAATCCCTCCCGTGGTCAGTGGCTGGAGAGCTGTCCGTGGTGCTGACTGCCCGTCCTTCGGAGCAGAGAGGAGAAGGAAGGAGGGACTTTGAACGGGCTACTGGTCACTCTGTCTCCTCCTTCCCTCCTCAGTCCTGCACTTCTCAGACACAGGTTCACTCTCTTTTCTATTTCCACATCGCCAGTTAAATATTTTCTTTGCAAGTTCTCAATTCCTCACTCAAGAATGTCCTTTCCATTTTGTTTCAAGACTCCTCTTCCTCTATTTAATGCACTAGCCTCTAGATCTTTTAGGTCTAACCATCACATCTCTCTCTCATCACCCTTTGGATAATAATAACGTTAGTAACAATAGCGACTGTAGTTAAAGGTAGCATGCTTTGAGCACCCAGCATGTGCCGGGGAGTATTCCAGATTTTCTTAGATATATTAACTCATTTAAACATTACACCAACCATGTTCGTAGGTAGTTACATTTCCCTGTTATACAGATGAGGAATTAAGACTTAAGAGGTAAGTGATTTGGCCAAGATCACATAGCTATAGGATTCTGACTTGTCTAGAGCCAGCGCTTTTACTGAATCTGGGTTCCTTTAAATTTCTCATCAATTTTTCGTTATTGTTCCTTGCCCCTTCATCTGGTACCCTCATCGATGCCGACCCTTGCCTCGGCTTCCAGGGACTTTAGGAGCCCTCACTGCTGATTTGGTTTAAAAATTTAAAAAGGAGGCAAAGGAAGCAAGCATACAGAATATGCACTGTGGGAGAATTCGGATTGTATTCTGGCCTTCGTTTCTCCTTTAGGAAGAGGCCCCCGGGTCAGCAGCCCCAGCGGGCATCTCAGACTAAATGGGGAGTCTTTGGTTCTGGGTATCAATGCCTTAGCCCCCGTATCCTCGCCCCTTTCCTGTCTCTGGTGGTATCGAGAGAACTTTGCGTCTCCTCAGCGTCTCACTCCTACGTCCTGCCCACATAGCGAAGCTCTCGCTTAATTCTGGGAGGTTACACGGGCTCGTGCCTACACATACAGAAAAACAAACAGCCTTAAGTACTCACAGAGAGGCACTAGATACAAACGGACCCGCACGGGCACCTCCCCAGACGAAACCACACTCGGGTAGTTACGCACCGACACACAAGCGCCCGCATACCCAGAAACACTCGGACACTCGCGACGCGCACAGCTGCAGACCCGCCGAAGAGCATCGCGATGCGGGGGTCTGCGCATACCCGCCACACACAGTCCCTCCGGTGCTCAGACTCGGAGACGCGCCGCCCCAGCCCCGGACCCACGCGACTCTCAGCCCACCCAGGCCGCCCCTCCCTCCCAGGAGGAGGCCTCCCTCCCTCCGTCCTCTCTCCTCTCCTCCTCCTCCGCCTAAAGATGCACAGAACACTTCGGCACAAACCCCGGCCCCTGGCTCCTCCCCGCCCGCCCCCCGGCAGCCGCTCCCCCATTCATTTTCGCCCGTCGCCGACAAGTCCCTCCCCGCGCGTAGCCCGGCCTCCGCGGCTCCCCGCCCGCAGACCGCGGCGCACTTGGACTCCCCTCTCCATTCGCCAGCCGCCTCGCTCCCGGGCCCCGCGGCCGCGAACTGGTCTGGCGCGGGGAGGGAGGGCCGAGGCAAGCGCCGGCGAGCGGGCGAGAGAGGGAGGGTGCGAGCCACCGCCGGGGCGCCGGGAGGCAGAGGCAGCAGAGACCGCCTTCCGGAGCCGGGATTCATGCCTGTCCTCGGGACCAGCCAAGGGGTCTTGACGGCCGAGCATGAGCCAGGCTGCTAGGAGCCAGGTACCCCCACGCCTGCAGTGCCCGCGCCGTTCCCGGTATGCGAGCAGGACGCAGGTCTCTCCCAAGTTCCCTCCGAGCCGAATAAAAAGCGTCCGCCCGCAGCCCTCCGCCAACGACGGACACTGACTCCAGGTAAGGCGCGCCGGGCGCCGCGCCGGCAGCCCCGCCGCCCTCGGAGACCGCCCGGGACCGCATGCGGGGCGCCCCCGCCCGCCCGGCGCCTCCCCCTCCCCGCACCCTTCGCGCTCCCCTCGGCCGCCCCGCCGCCGGCAAGTCCTCGCAGGCTCCCGGGAAGGAGGGGTGTCTCCGTGGTCTGGGGCGCAGAGGGTTAAATGCGGGTCTCAGTGAGTGGCGTGTGTGTTCCCAGCGCGCTCCCGACGTGTGTACCATGGTGAGAACTTGATATGGTGCTGGTGTGTGCGTGCGTGTGCGGCGTCGTTTGCGTTCGATGCGTGTATTTGTGATGTGTGTGTGTGTGTGTGTGTGTGTGTGTGTGTAGGGGAGGGGTGAAGAGAGGTCCTATAACCTACTTAAGGCACGATGTGTGTGTGCATGTTTGTACGTGTGTGTTTGTGTGTGCGCGCTTGCCTTTTTTAAATTAGGTCTCTCCAGCGCACAGGGAACGGGATCCTTGTTTTAGGATCACGTAGCCATCGGGAAACCCGCTTGTGGGCTCCCTCTGGGGCTCTGGGCTTGGGATTTGGCGACGATTCTGGGGACTGGGATGGCACCTTCTTCAGCCCAGTATCGGTACCCTTGAAGGAAGATTTCTCCAAAGGATGGAGATCTGCTGCGCTTGGACTCACCGTTTAACATGAAAGAGAAGCGGCCAAACCCTGAGGCAATGAGACGCTGTCACTTTAAATCCCACACTGGGCAGATTCCAGGATTCTGGTGGGAATTTGGAGTCACTGGGTAGTGGGTGACGAAAGGAGAGAAGTCATCTGTGGACTCATCTGGGGCTTGGCAAGTCCGGGTAGAGTCAGCCCTGCCTCTGTGTTTGTTTGTAATCATAACAGCATTGCATCCCCTCCTGCTCCTGGGGCTCTGGGGAGGATCTGGGCAAGTTTGCATGGATCCCCCTCAAGGGACAGGAGAAAGGGCCCTCGGGGCTTGCTCATCCATCATAGCTGCACAGAATCGCAGAGGAAATCTCATTTGGGGGCAGCTCTGGGAAACATGGTAGGAGATGGATGGGGCACTTGCCTAAGACAGATCCCTCATTCCCGTCCCCATTCCAGGCTTGGGCAGTCCCAAGAGAATCTTGTCCTATATTGTGCCTCCTCATCGCTCCCCTGGGCTTAGGAGGGTACTGGGAGAAGGCAGAGAGGCAGCGAGTGTGTGTGTGTGTGTGTGTGTGTGTGTGTGTGTGTGTGTGCGTGTGTGTGCGCGCGCGCACGCGCGCAGGCATCTGTGTTTGTCTGTGTTTCTGTACTGAGGGAGACCTACAATTTGGGAACTGGTCGTGGGTGGGGAACTCATGGTGGAATGTGGCGGCAATTGACTTAAAACTGCTGCTGATGTGCACCCCGCTTCTCTTGCTCGGCTCCAACAAACTGCCAAGGGCACATGGGGTGGTGGGAAGAATCTCAGTAAGGAGGACAGTTTGGGTCCAGTCCCTCTTTCCTCTTTCCTCCGCCTCCTAGGAGGCAGCCCCGCTAAGTCCCTTGGCCTCCCTGGCTAGGTCCTGCTAGGCTTGGACTCTAGGGCCAGCCATTGATTTGATTCCCGGATGCCTCTCAAAGGCTTGCCCTACTCAGCAAAAATGCTGGGTTTTACTGCTGTTAGCATGGCTTCCAGACTCCGGCAGCTGTTACTTTCCCAAGGTAAGAGGCAGCCGTTCTACTGTTAGGCAGTGAGGCTCCGGAGGACAAGGGCTGAGGTGCTGGGCCTCTTGTCTGCGTCAGCAGAAAGGGGCCCCTGAATTGGCCTTCTAGGGGGAGACGTAGAAATATACTTGTCTTAAATACTTACATGTATTTATTTCTCTTCCCGGGAGAGATAAAAGCAAAGGTGTTTGCAGGAACCTGCCCTGGCGGCTGGGGGCGGTGCTACCTGCAGGCACTTGCAGACACACCGTTCTCTGGTCAGAGGCTGATGTCTCAGGCGGAAGCCTTCACATGGCCACAGGGAATCTGCTTTGGGAAACTTAGGTCACAGCAGAGGTCCCTGGTTCACTTTGCCTGGGGTGTGTGAAGGCAAAGGACGAGGCCCCATGTTAGGAATTGCTCTCATCTTATTTTTTTTTTTAAAGACGTAGACAGTCAAAGCTGGAAGGAATATTAAAGAGCAGACAGCAGGAGTCCGTAGCCAGAGAGGACGTGAGAACTCCCCAGCCTTCTCTAGTGAGTTGGTGGGATGCCCAGGTCTAGAACCTGTAGTGCCTGACACCCAGATCCATGTCCTTTCCTCTCATATCACTCTCCACCCCTACCCTGCCACCGTGCTCCTGTCCAAGATAATCACTTGTCTTCCCTCATCAAACTTCTCCTTTCAGAGCTGCATTTCAGAGCTGCTCCATCTGGAAACATGATCTGGAGAGAAAAGGTCCAATGCTTTAATCACAGTCCCCATTAGACAGACAGACAGACAGACAGACACACACACACACACACACACACACACGCAGAGAACATACATTCTTTCTCCAGTGCCTACAGAGAATTACAGACAGCCGGGGACCCATACTGACCATGCCCAGTAGACAGAAGCCAGAAGAGAATCTGGACTGGACCTGAGCTCTTCAGTAAGAAACGCTTTGCTTTCCAGAGAGCCAAGTGTCCACCCATCTAGTGATGCAAATGTTTCAGGCAAATTCATTTCTTTACATTAATGAGACTTACCTTTATACAGCCATACGTATTGCCGTCATAGGAGCGTACACAAGCACATACGCATACATGCGGTCTCCTGGACACGTGCAGATTCCGAAATCCTTTCTACTTGCTATATTTCCCAGCAGAGAATTGCAACCTCCGCACCAAATTGCATTCCCCTATGTCATCACCCACATGGAGACTGGGACTTATAGTCCCAGGGAAGAGGAAGTGTATAGTCCTATGAAAGATGTGCTCTTAAGAAGGCAGAATCAAGCCCATGCAAAAGTGAGCTCTTGGACTCCTCGGTGCTCGGTTTCGGGGTGCAGGTGAGCATGGAAGGAGAAAACAGGGGTTTCAGGCCCATCTGCGGTAGTCTTTCCACACAGGCTTTTCTAGAGCTGGATGGCACTTTAGCTCCCAGAAGGGGGAGCTGTGACTCCATTTCAACCAAGAAGAAACAAGCTCAGAGATTCCAAATCAGCTGTTGGGCCCCTGTTGAGTTTAGACAGCCTAGCTCAGGCTGCAGCAAATATATTTAAAATTGTACAGGCAGAGACCCTAGAAACACTCTACCCTGGTCAGTCCAAATAAGACATCTCCTTCTTAATGCTTTTAACGGGAAAGTCCTTTATTTCTCTGGAAAGATCTATGCCCCAGGGGCCTTCAGTTGTAGGAAGAGGCAGTTTCTGATTTGCATCCTCTAGCTTATCCCCTCCCAGTTCCTGGACCAGATCACCAGTACCTATCACCTGAACAGGCCACCAGGGTTAGACACATCCTGTTCTTCTTCCCTCCTCACCCCCCCCCCCCCCCCCGCTAAAATCTAAAGATTAGCAAATTGTCCACTAAACTCCAGGTAATCATACTGTAGACAAGATGGGGGTCATGTGAAGAGGACAGGTCTTCAAATGTCATTCTCCAAATAATTCCTCTCATTGTTCTCCATTCAAACCCCTTCTGCAAGGAATACCTCTGTCTTTCCTCCATCTCACAATGTCAGCCTCACATTTTTCAAAATCATACCTGTATTTTAACATGCAGCTCAAATGACTCTTCCAGGAAGTCTTCCCCACATCTTATTTTGCAGTCAGTCTCTTTCCACCCCGTCCTTGCATGTAATTTTGTCTGACGCTCTATTTTAGCTTGCATCTCTCCTTGCCCTGTTTCCTGGCTCTTTGGGCCTGCATCTTGCTTGCCCTCTTCAGTACGGTCAAAGGTCTCAGGAGCATCTTCTGTTCCCAGGAACTGACACAGGCTAGTTGCTCTAGAAATGTTTGCTGTTACATTTGAAGCCCAGACTCATCAGTGGCTGTAATTTCTCTCCCTCTTTCTCTTTCTGATAATTGTTTCATATTCACTCAAAGCAATGCAATAATGGCTTCAACATCACACAGCCTTTACCAACAACGTAGGAACACCAGTAATGATACACAGACTGGTAAACTTCTGTCCTTGGAAATGAAGATTTGCCTTCTGTGTTCCAGGGTCTTTAGTTTTGTTCTTATTTAATCTTCCTTCTCACCCAACGAGACAGATACGGCCCCGTTTTTACGGAGGAGGGAAGTGAAAGGATGTTGAGGTCCCCTCACATAACCAACGGAGCTAGACTTTGAATCTAAGACCTCCTTGCTTCAGCATCTCTGCCTTTCCCCGTGTACCGCTGAGTTAATGGTAGCCATCGTGGATGGCTAACAGGATTGGGGTTGTTCAGTAGATGCTAGGAAGAGTTGGGGGCCTATCATTAACTCTTTGAAATTGATTTTTCATGATGTTTTCACCAAGGAATCTCGGTGTTTTAAGACTTCACTATAACCAAATCATTCTCATTATTCAAGAATCAAGAATCTGTTTTGTAATAATGCTAACACATGACCACTCAGCCTCATTTTTTGTACTTTCAGCAGTAGTGACTTCTTTGTCACACAAACCAGCCTATGTTGTCTAGGGAGGGCTTTGTTGGAATTCCTCACCTTGACACTAGATCTCTCTTCTGTCCATGGGTCTCTACAACCGTGCCACACAAGTGTAATTCTCTTCCAGTCTTGCAGCTGCAAGCATTCTCTCTCGGACTGGATGGGCTTGTTTTCACAGCCCTGTCTCCTGTAATATTCCTTCAGGCCTCTCACCAAGCTCGATGTTGGCCTAGACATGGTCTAGTTTATCTTACTTACAGGGCAAGCCAAAAAAAGGAGAGGTGAAATTGAGTGAGGATTAAAAGGATCGTTCATTCACGCACTGATTTGACTAGCTGCCTACTATCGGCTGCCTGCTATTCTTCAAGCACTGCTGTAGGCCAGTGCTGCCACGTAGAACTTTCTGTGACGCTGGATAGGCTTTCCAGGCTGTCCCCGTAACCATGTGGGACTGCCGAGCACTTGAAACATGGGCAGTGTGACTGATAAATGGGTTTTTAATGTGACTTGGGTTTTATTTGTTTTTAAAATATAAATAGTTGTATGTGGATAGTGGCTTCTGTATTGAATAGTGCAGGTCTAGACATGGGAAATGTAGCATCAACATGGAGCTGATGATCTAGTGGGGAGAGATTGCTAAAAAGGAGTAAATACATAGCAAGCAAAGTAATTTCCTAAAATAGTAAATATCATGCAAATAAAAATTGGGGCTAATAGGCTACAAAGAAATGTAGGTCCCAGAACTTTAGATCGGGTCATCAGGAAAAGAACCTTCGGAGAGGGTGATATTAGAACTGAGATTTCAGTGGGAAGGAACCAACCATGTGATTACGTGGGGAAATTCTATCGAAGGCAGAGAACAGTGATGGGGTCACTAGGCGGGGTCACCCTCAGGAAATCTAAGGGATGGTGGGGCTGAAGCTTTTGCCTGAGAAAGAGAGCATCACAAGATGAGGATAAGATAGGGAGGGGCCGGATCACAAAGGCCGCGCACAGGGTGAGGGGTGAGAACTGTAGACGTCTCCCCTTTGAAATCTCCCTGCCTGGGAAGGAAGTGGTCCGCGGACTGTGCTGAGGAGAGCTTGGAGATTGACAGAAGCTCATCGTTACGTATTCTCTCTGGGTTTTCATTGTGTCCATTTTAAATCAGTCATTTCAGTGAACGCTTCTAATCTTAATTCCTAGTCCTGATCTGAGCGCGTGGGTGCCCTCTGGAAATGCCCAAATCTAAAGGGAAGGGGGCAGGACCTGGAGAGGGGAAAAACGACCAGAAAAGGAGGAGGGGAGACGGATACCTGGGGAGAAGGCAAATAAAATGAAGTCTGATGAAAAAGGACGAAAGCTGGAGTCAGTTAGGATCAGCAAATATTTATTGCAACTCTTGTCTGGGAAAGGCCTTGAACAAAATGGCTTAGGGGGTATGGTGATGAATCCTGCCAGAATTAGAGGAGATCTGCAAATCCATAAATAATTGTCTTTCATGGGGGACAAATCATTGTCATTTCAGAAGTTCTGGGAGACTCTGCGGAAAGGGAAGATTCAAGGAAGACACAGAGGTGGTGATGGTGAGAGGAAGGAGGCTGTGAGAGTAAGGTGTCAGAGATCAGAGACGATGTCTTTTCATTTTATGTCTTCATTAACTTCAAGTCTCACATACTAAGACCACAGGGACTCAGGGTGCCTGGTTCTAGTCCTAGCTCCTACCACCATGTATCTGGACTCCCTTAAGAACATAGCTGCCCTTCTCTGACCTTGCCTCCTGCAAGCTGGGAAGGACCATACAGTGGCCTGCTTCACAGAAGGGGTTTGCTCAGCTTTATGGAAATGGTGCCTGACGACATTCTTGCGAAAGTGGAGAGAGAGGCCCACACATGATAGTCACGCTTCCTCATAAGGTACAGATGTCTTCTCAAAAGCAAATCCAAAGAAGTCATGACTCAGGGTGCAGATTGTGACTCAACATAGGGTTGCTGGGTGGGATAGAACTGCCTTTCTTGTAACACTTAATGTCAGAGTGATTAAGTGGTAGCATGGAACCCACTGTCCTCCTGGACCTAGAAAGGCTGCCGAGAAATCCACAGACAGTCCTTGCTACTGAGGGGGCAGAGAAGACAATTAAGAAGATAATGAGGCTGAGGAAAAGTGAAATTAATTTCTTTTTTGCACGTGAGGGTGAAGGGGATCTTTATTTCTCAAAGGAACTATCTTTTGGAGATTGCAGGTGGCCTTAAGGAGAACACACCGAAAAAGACAGGGTGTGAGAGAGTTAAGGGTGGTAAATTACCAGGCCTGTCTGCGGTCCGCAGGCGGACACCCATAGGAAAGAAAGCCTGTGGTGGACACAAAAGACATCATTCCGAACAAATCTTGTTCTCAGTTTGTGGAGATTTTCTCACGGGGTTCAGAGCTATATACAACAATGCTGGGGCCATCTTGGGAACAGCTAGGAGACTGTATGCCCCCCAAGGCTGAGGAGGTAGATGCATAAGGCAATTAACATAAGCAAGATGCAATAGTTTTTGTGCAAATTGCAAAGGTCGGAGCAGCAGGGCTCCCAGTAAATGGCCCATCTGAACAGCTAGAACCCTTTGCAAGGGTTAACCCAATACTGGCCCAGAGGGATTTCTGAGATATAATTTATCTAGCCTTTCAGAGGTCCTGAGAGTGAACCAGTGGGAACCTCTCTGAGAAATAATAGATCCAGGGGGTACCGTGGAGCCGCCGGGTTACAGACTACAAGCTGATTCAGATGGAGGGAGGGCAGACAGTTAGGACACGCTGGCTCTGTAGAGAGCTCCCGGTTCCAGGTGGTCAGTTCTTACACAGAAGAATTTCTCGTGGCCTGTGGGATCCCTAGAGATTCTGGAAACCCCAAGATCAGTCCGGAAGAGCATCTGAGCACTGTGACAGAGACTCTACCTCAAGTAAGTATGTTGGGTTTGCACAGTGGTTGATAAGCTGAACTTCTCACAGAATTTCTCGGGTTCTAAATTTACAGGCACATCATAGGGGAAGGACCCACACAAAGCCTTAGCTGGCACTATAAAAACATCTACACAAAACATAGGATCCATTAAAAAAAAAAGAAAGGAAATCAGCACTTTGGTATGTTTGGGAATTCAGAGAAAGATGGAAATGTACGTTACCCGGCAGGGGCTGGTAATATGGTTTTTCTGTTGGGACAAATTTTGGAAGCATGACTCTTTGAGATGACAGTGGACTTCATCATATGCCATTGCCAGGGATAGATGAGGCTAGGTGGGGAGGATGGTGTGGCTGAGAGGGGTCATCAAGAATTTTATCCTGAATGCATATCAGCAGGACAGCATCATTCAGAGTCCAGTGAAGCCTTACAAATGATCCCCGAAGAAAATATTTCTAGATCAGCCGCAATTTCACCTCCTGTCATTCCTGACAGTGGGAATTACACATTTAGGCTGAGCATAGGATGGAACTTGAGGAGATCTGGAAGGGTCTTCACCCACAACATTTAGAGATGGCTGAAATATCACAATCAGAAAGCCAGTTTTGGAGTGGAAGAGTGTGTGTGCCAGGCATGTCACCAATGCTTTGTGCCGGAATGGGCACTTGATGTAGACATCCCGTTGCATGTTCTCAACAAGCTCGTGCATAAGCAGTATCACCATCCCCGCATTCAGTGCTCCGTGCAGTGATGCCGCTCAGTCAGGGCCACACACGGAGCCGATCGTGGTGAGAATTTGTACTATGTCTGTGCTACTTGAAAGTGCAGTGGTTGAAAGCTTGGTCGTCAGACTGTGTGCCACCTCTGCAACTGGCTATGCCTGTGACCTTGGCCAGATTACCTAATGTTCTATGCCAGTCCACCCATCTGTAAAATGAGGATAGCAGTGGTCACTCTGCATAGAGCCACTACGGGGTTTTGATGAGTTTATACGACAGGCGCTCTGAACAATGCCTGATAGACTACCACCATTCTGTAAAGGTCTACTATCATGACTGCTTTTTAAATTATTACTACTATACCCTGTGGCACGAGATGAGATATTGCCCATGCCCCAGGTTTGTTCCCCAACTGGAAGTGCTCTGTAGGAAAGAGATCATCCCTAGGTTCGAGGCACGACCTTGCAAACGAGCTTTTGCAATCGTCTTTGCCAATCCTGTCCCTCAATGTGGCAATGTGATACCAGCAGTTACGGGGGAGATTGAGAGAGTGGGAAAAGGCCAAAGATTCAAAGCGGTTGAGGCAGATTTTTAAATTCTTTCTGTCACCATGGGTCCAAAACCAGATATGTTAAGAGCTGTACAATCATCAAAAAGTCATCAGGGCTTTTCAGCCTCAGGGCTGAAAAGTCATCTTCAGTATGGTCTGGGTCAACTTGCTCATTTTTTTTTGCATATACGTTTTTTCCTCTTTAGGATCAAACTGTATCTGAGGTGGTTGTGGTGCCCTCGTCCCCTGCAGCCTGTGGCATTGCGCCTTTTGGTTCGATATCCTCATCTTTCACTTGCAGGAGGGCCTGGGTATCCAGCCGATGTCGGCGGGCAGGCGGCTGATTGCCAGCAGGCTGCATGTGCTCCTGTGAACCGTGTTTGCCCTTCTCCTCCTCACAACGACTCTCCTCTGCCTGGTCTTTATCATGGATCTTGCTGTGTTTCATCTTACTCCGGCTTCACAGTCACTTTCTCAAGTTGGAATTATTCTCCCCATTTTCCAGATGAGGACCCCATGGCTCAGAGGTGAAAAGATTTGCCCCCAAGATATACAGTTAGTGATAGAATCACATCTCAAACCCACATTGGGCACCAAACATAACGTCCTTCCATTGAACCGCCCTCCCTTCACACACCCCCTAAGGCATGGTCCAGGCCTTAGCAGCTGGATGGCTTCCCCAAATCAAGGTGGATTCTTGCTGTTTGGTCTCTGTTGTTTTAGTCCAGTACACTGTGCGAATGTTTAAGCCTTCCGTCAAGTCAGCTCAGCCCTTAATCCCTGTCTTGTATATGCCTAGATGAGAAAGGCATCTATCTTACGTGTTCCAGGAGATGTTACAAATGGCGCCACTGAGGGATGCTTCTTAAATCTCCTTAATAACCTGCATTTTGCTTTCTCTCCTTCTTTATCTGTCAGCATCATGAATATCTTCCACTCTTCCAGTGCTTTCTGGCTGCCAACTTCATAGCCGCTTAAAATAGTAATTTAACTTCACAATGCCTCAGCAGGAAACCTCAGCTTAGCATGTTTATTTGGACCCTTCAGGTGCAGAAGTTCCTGTGTTGTTGAGACTAGGACCAGTGGTCATAGAATAAGCTCCTTTCTCACTCTGAGCTCCAGCCAAGAACCACAGTCTTACTTTTCTTGAGAATAGAATTGCCAAAGCCACTTCTGGTAGCAGTAGCAGGTTTAAAAGTAGCTCAGGAAATAGAAGGGTGGAGGTGGCATGAATTATGATAGGCAGATGTTGGAAGAGAAAAGCAATAGTTAGATAGAATATATATTATGTAATATACATATAGAAAGAATATGTATGTATGTGTATTCTCTCTGTATACACAGATAGATATCTGAATAGAATCTCTCTCTTTACACACACACACATGCATACATGTGAGTGTATAAAGGAGTATTGTATGTAGTTGAGAACAGGTAGAAAGGAGAAAAATGATAAATGTAGAAGGAAATGTCCAAGGCAAAGTTCTCTGTTAATGAAACACGAGCCCAGATGTGGTCATAAGCTCATCTGTTGTCAGAATGTGATCAGGGAAAGGGTCGTCCAGCTGAAATGGGATGGGGAGATTGGGCTGGGGAGGGAGAGGGGAGATTGGGGCTGACATGTATGTACTGTTGACCCTGGGTGTGACAGAGATGACTAACAAGAGCCTACCGGGTCACTCAGGGAGCCTTGCTGGATGCTCGGTGGTGACCAAAATTGGAAGGGAATCCAGAACGGAGGGGACATATGTGTACAGAGAGCTGATTCATTTTGCTTACAGTAGAAACCCGTACAGCAGTGCAAAGCATCTATACTCCAATAAAAATTAATTAAAAAGTGAAAAAAAGCAGTGATAAAAATGAGATGAGCCTGGTCCATAAACCTACACGAAAACAAAATATTCGGATTCCCTAGTAATCAAATAAAGGAACGTAGCAATGTGATGCCACACAACATCCTCAAAATGTGTGTGTGTTTTTTTAATGCCAGCATCCAGTCTTGGCAAGAATGAAGGGAAAAAGACACTCTCCTGGGGCACTGGCAGAAATCTTTATTGAATACAACCTTTTATGAAAACCGACTTTCATTCTTTCATTTAAGAAACAAACAGGCATTGTTTATCGAGCACTTGTTCTGTGTAAGACATTGTTCTAGGAGCTGTAAATGCAGCAGTG
Organism: Hydropotes inermis; assembly: GCA_020226075.1. Taxonomy (NCBI): domain Eukaryota; kingdom Metazoa; phylum Chordata; class Mammalia; order Artiodactyla; family Cervidae; genus Hydropotes; species Hydropotes inermis. The sequence continues at coordinate 3,889,335 of CM035299.1, forward strand.
AGCAAAATCGACTAAGCCCCTACCTTCTTGGAGCTGACATTCTTGTGAAGGAAAAGAGAAATAAACACGCAAACTTACAGTGTGCCAGGTGGAGAGGAGCATCGTGGAGGTGGAGGGCAGTGTGATGGGAGAGGCCGGGCTGGTTTGGTAGGGGCAGTGGCGGTCCTCAGTGAGATGTTGGGATGGGGCAGAGGTCTGGAGAAAGTCAGGGGAGAGGCCTTCAGACATCTGGGAAGAGCATCCCAGCAAGAATCTAGTCCCTGAGGTCAGACTGCATTCGGGGAGCAGTGAGGAGACCAGGAGGAAGGAGGCAGATAGAGGGGTGACTTAGGGCAGCGGCAGATCCCTCTTTCCATCTCTACCACCATCATTGTCTCTGTCCCTGTTTTTTTAAAAGAAGATGTATATCCTCCCATTTTAAGAAATTTCCCATTCTAAGGAGGAAGTAATTATTTGTGTGCAAAATAGGAACTCTATTAGAGCATTTGGGGAAACGAAACAGCAAAACAAAGCATATCATGGACCATCTCAGAATGCTAGCAGAGAAGCACATTGATGTGTTAGAAGGTGGAGCGAAAAGAGGGAACCTGTGAAACGGGGCCAGCAATGGTACCTCCCTGATGTTTTGCTATGAGAATGAATGTCATGTGCATAAAGAACTTAGCAACGTTAAGTGCTGGATTAATGGCACTCATGATGACTTTTATTGATATGGATATATTTTTTGGTAACCTAAGTTAAAAAAAAAAGCATAAGGTAGAGAATATTGTGTATAGCATGCTGTTTTTAAAAAGATCCCTGATATTTGAGTGGTTATCTTGGGTGATAGGCTATGAGTGAATTTCAGACTCCCCTTTATACTTACCTGTAGCGCCTAATATTTCTTTAATGAATGTATGTTACTTGGGTAATGAGTGTTTTAATAGTAGGATGTGGTGGACCAGTGAACAGTTCTTGCTAGAAAAAAGACCCAAGGCAGAGACATGTGCTTTAATGCAGAGCTTGCTAAATTTCTAAGTCATTTATCCTAAATCAAATTTAAACGGGCTCAGTCTTTTTTTTCCTTGACCTTGGCCTGAGCAATTATAGTTATAAAAACCAAATATTTGGTAAGTAACTTATGCAATCCAGTATACACTAAGGTAGCTACCATGCCCTTGAAAACAAACTGCACCACCTTTGACTAATCCGGAATCGTTTCACACACTGACAGTACCTTGTGTACTTGGGAAAGCACGGGTGGGGAGTCAGCTTTGACACTTAAGAGAGAGTCGCTTTTAATTTTGGGTAAATCACATCTCTTCTCTAGATCTCAGTTTCCTCTTGTAAAATGACGGCTTGAGATTCAGTGGAGTCTTAAGAAGCCCTCAGAGGAAGATTGAGCAGGTGACCCTGGTTCAGAATCCATCCTCACCTTGCCGTCCACCTAGGGAGACCTACTGTATCTGCTTGGCTTTGTTACTCTTGTTTAAGAGTTGAGTAAAGGGTTCCAAGGCTTTAAAAGAAACTTGAAATCATTGGTTTACACATTAAACAGTCTCTAAAGGGGATTTAAAAATGATAGATTTTGTCCTCAATTAAGTCATTGTCTTGAGCTCTTTTGGAGGATACGTATGGCTCTGACATATGCCCAAAGGCCAAGTGGGAAGAGAAGATGTATAGAAGACTGTGTCTTTGCCACCTTTGTAACCCCAATATAATTGCTATCAAAGATTGAATGAATTCACAAAGGTACATGTGAGCTGTATTCACGGCAGCCTCTTCTGGCAATGAAATACTCCACGGGAAGCCTGAGGAGTGAAAGTGTGCCCGTCCAAGTAGCCCAGGAAAGGGTGGCGGCGGTTGTTTAGTCACCTAGCTGTGTCTGACTTTTCTGACCCTGTGGACTGCGGCACGCCAGGCTTCTCTGTCCTTCACCAGCTCCTGGAGTTTGCTCAAACGCGTGTCCACTGAGTCATCCAACCATTTCATCCTCTGTTGCCCCCTTCTCCTCCTGCCCTCAGGCTTGGGACAGGCAATGGCATTGGAGGGAAGGATCTGACTTCATGGAAATGGAAAGGGGGCATTCCACATAGAGGAAGTGGTTGGCACAAAAGCACGGCCCCAAGCCTGTGTCCGTTTCTCGTCGCAGAACCATAGAATGTTAGAACTGAGCTAGGAGGGACCTTAGGATCCATCACACCTGACCCTCCTCCTTTCTCTGAGATAAAACAGTGAAGGCTCTGACAGGGGGAATGTCACGGCAAAGGCCTCGATCTTTATTAGTAAGGTTGTTAAACCTAAAACCCTCAACTCTTGACTCCCAGACCACAGTTATTCTACCAACAGAACATTTTCATTTTCCATGGTGCGCATGCTATTCTGTAACTCTGAGGAAATGTCTTTGTGTGGTCAGGTAAATTTGGGAATTACTTCAATGATGTACCCTCTTCTTGGAAATAAAATTATGTATAAGCACACGCAAGGCTCTGACAAAGTCCTGTCGTGGAGATTTTTATTTATTTTTATTTAGTTCTTAATGTTCTATATGGGGCTTCCCTGGTGGATCAAATGGTAAAGAACCTGCCTCAAAGGCAGGAGATCCAAGTTCCATCCCTGGGTCAGAAATTTCCCCTGGGGAAGGCAATGGCAGCCCATTCCCAGTATTCTTGTCTGGAGAATCCCTTGGACAGAGGAGCCTGGCAGGCTATAGTCCATGGGATTGCAAAGAGTTGGACACAGCTGAGTGACTAACAATTAACAATTCTATGTAGCTTACTTTGGGAAACTACACGAGGCAAATCTGTCTCCCATAAAAAATAAGAATATTTTGAGTATTGAAAACTTTTATATAAGCAATTCTGATGGTCCATATTATTTCAGACATGATTATCTTATTAAGAAAATTATCAAAGATGAGGAAGAAGGGAAGTTCCCCGATTTGATATAAATTTCACCTTTGTTCCCGTCTCTTCCTTCTGCTCTGCCATTCTGCTTTCCCACTGTTTTTCTTTGCTTCCTTATTCCCCTCCCCTATCCCTCTTTCAGTTTATTCTGGCTTCCCCCTTACTTTTCTTTGGGAGTTACTGTGTTGTACAGTCTTGACAGTCTTCAATGGATAGGACGTTTCTCTGATCTGAAGCTCTGCTGGTCTGATAATGAGACAGATGTGCATCCTGAGGTCATACAGAGAAGCTGGTTCTGAAATTGGAGCATCACAGCATGCTAGGGAGAAGAGAGGGCGTCTGTCTGTGTGAGCCACGAAGGATGGCTGGACGGAGGAAGGGCCTTGCAGGTAGAGAGCGGGAGATGGAACAGGGCATCCTGCCTGGAGAATGGGCTCAGAGGCGAAGCTAGAGACAGAATCTAGGGATGGAACATATGCAACCTTAGAACTTCTATCAAGTAATCTGTGTTTAGAACATTGTTGGTAACTCTTAAAAAGAGAATGGGCTTGATCAGATCAGTGGTTGAGAAAGGCAGAGAGGGGAGTAGGGGAAGGGGAGAGGGGAGTCTGGTGGCCATGTAGTAGGTTATCAGAATTGTTCAAATGACCAATAGAAGATCTCCTTCTCGGCTTAGGGAACTGGCAAGGGAATGGAAGGATTGGAGAAACAGTGATGGTGGGACACGGGAAAGGGAGGAGTTAAGGATGACTTCCTCCAAGGTTGTGCCAGACCTAGGCCTGCTCTCTCTAAATAGTGCTTCCAGAAACAGCAGGGTCTCAATTATCTCACTGTGGGCTGTGAAATTCTAAAAAAAATAGTCCTCAAAACAAAATTAAGTTTAATTTGCTTTAATTGAAAAATAAACACATGGCATGTACAGCACTCTTTGGAGGAAGAGGAAAAGCTGGAAAATGAAATGAGCAGTTGGTTGTGGTAGACCGTTAATTATTAGAAATTCTGAAATGAGAATTGGTATTGGTTGAGGACATTAATTGGAGTTAAATTCAGAAATGGGACTTGTAGGCCTTCTCTGTAGGCATCGGTTTTCTTAAATCTCTCAAGCAGTTGTTTTCATTATTATGAAGAACAGTATCATGGAATAGAATCTGTGAACATACTGAATCACTATGCCATATACCTAAAATTAATACAATATTATAAATCAATTATGCTTCAATTTTTAAAAAATGAACATTATAAGGCAGTTGTGGAATAAAGGAGTACAAAACATGGGAAGTGGGGCCTCCTTGTTTGCTCAGCAGTAAAGAATCTGCCTGCAAGGTGAGAGGCGCGGGTTCGATCCCTGGATCAGGAAAATCCCCTGGAGAAGGAACGGGCAATGCAGTCATAGCTTGCCTGGGAAAGCCCATGGACAGAGGAACCTGGTGGGCTACAGCCCGCGGGGTCCGGGAAAAGTCGGACCGACTGGGCGACTAGACCAGGGCAGCATCAGTGAACGGAGTCAGACGGTTAGGGTGTGATCCTTTCTCTGCCGTGTTAGCTCTGTGAACTTCGGTGAGTGCTTCCATTTCTTAGCCTCGGGCTCCTCATCTGTGAAGTGAGGATACTAATCCCTGCATTATTGGATTCCCCTGAGGATTATATAATTAGTATACTTGAAAGTTCTAACATACTGTGAAGAAAGGACGGAGAAGGAGGGGGAGATGAAAGAGGAAAAGGAAGCAAAGGTGAAGGACGGCGGAAAGGAGGCGGAGGAGGAAGCCTGCCGTGAGTCCCGTGGAGTCACTCACTCAGCCGGGATTTATGGACAGCCGGCCCTGCCTCACTGCTGGGGGCTAGAACCTGCGGAGCCTCGCCTCTGGCGCCTCTGACGATCAGAATTCTCAACCTCCAGGCTGTAGCATGGAGTCAGGGAGGAAGGCTGGGTGAAGGGGGGTGTTTGGAAGGCCTTGAGTTGTGTTTTAGGAGCCTGTATCTCAGCTGCACCGCTCTTTCTCTTCAAAACCACTGCCTTCCCCTACCAAGTCCAGATACACGTGTCATATGCGGACAGTCTGACACTTTCACATCAAGGTGGTGGCAGCTTGGGATGTTTAAGCTTTAAGTGTTTCATTCTAATGATACCAGCATGTTAGAATCAAAGTTATCGAATCTTAGGATAATAAAAACTGAGAGTCAGAATCTCACAGACTCGTAGAAAGTAATACATATGGAATATAAAAATCAACTCTTAGTACCACCAAATCTTAAAAATCATAGACTCATGAAATTAGTCTCATGGAAGGGAATGGCATTTTGTGGTTATCTGGTCCACCCTCCATCCTAGTTCCTGGAAAATACTAATATAGCATTAAAACTACAAACGTTCTTGAGAATCTTTGTACAGGTTAAAGGTATCCATGAAAGAAATACAATGCTTAATAACACTGATGGTGATACATTGGCCCACGGCCACTGCCAGTGGAGACAGGTGGAATTTCTGAACATCATGAAAGTCCTTGATGGGGAGTAGGGAGGGCTGCCATTGACTTTACTGTACCCGAGACAAACACTTAAGTAATAGAAAGCTTGAAGCAAAATAGAAGTCAGGGATTTTGCTCACTGACCATCCCTGTTTTGTGATTATTCATGTTGTCATTTTAGAAAATAGTCCGCTGAGCATTCGCCTTCTTTCTTAGGACTGTAAGCTCTGGGAGGGTGGGAGTGCTATATGGTTCTATGTGACTTCTGCACGGCTTCTAGGAAAGTGCTCCACACAGATGGACCCTTGAGGCCTCATGTCTTATTATCTTTTCTCCCCACGGCTTCCTCTCGTTTACAGAAGGTCAGCTAGTGCTGATCTCTGTCCTTGCTTATGTTTCTTCTGAAGTGCTGGCTTGCACAGCCAGGACTTTTCTTAAAAAAATAAAATAAAAAAACCCTGGTGTCCATTTTGTGTGGGGCACTTGTTTCCTTCAGATTCTCTCACAGGTACAGACAGAACCAGGACTAAGAATGTGTGAGCTGTTTGCTTTATACAAGGGAAGCTGTGTGTGTGTGTGCGTGTGTGTATGCACCATGTGTTGACATGCGCTGCTCACATAAAATGTGAGTTTGATTGCTTGCACGAGCGTGTACAATTGTATCTAAACGTGCTCCTGGATTCCTGTGTGCATTCCGACGTGGATAAACTTGTGTGACATGAATGTGCTTCTGAGTAGGTGAGATGTGTGAATGATGACGTGGCTCTCGACATCTGTTTGGTGAGCATCTACTCTGTATCTGATATTGAAGAAAGTGCCTCCATAGATGCAAGTCTGTTGCATTTACAACTATGAAATAAGTATTAGAGTTTCCATTTTGAAGATATGTCAACTAAGGTTTTTAGGATTGAAGTGATCAGGGCTGGGATTTGGAATGGAGTCTCTATATGAAAGACATGTTTATATGTTTTTGTGTTTGAGTGTGTTGATGTGTGAGTAGGGGAGTGTGTGTGTGTGTGTACCTACAAGTTTGTTCATGGGTATATGGGTACATTTATATTTCTCTTTTTAACGTGCATTTTTAAATACCTGTGGATGCCTCTCTCTATGTGTGTGTGTGTGTGTGTATGAATATGTAAGTAGTAAATATGTATACACTGGCTGAAACAGTAATCATCCAAAAGAGCAAATCTGTGTCTTTGGTTTTGGGGGTCAAGAGAATGTGGAAAAGCACATCCATGAGGCAGAGGGTGGAAGCTTAGTGTAATTCATCCACAGTGCTGACATGACCATGTGCTTTGCAAGGATTGTTCACTACAAGTTATTAACCTCAGAGATCTTTTTTTTTTTTTTCAAAATAAGTATATTCAGGACCAGTCTAGACCCACTGGATCTGATCTTCCTTGGTAGTGCTCTGATTTGAATGTACTATAAAGTCCCCTCAGCAGTTCTGAAGAGCATCCTTAACTAACAGCCTCTGCCCTCTGGCAGCCTTCCTCCAACAGAGGCTCCCAAAGACTGGTGTGTGTCCTCATCTTTGCGGATATTGGCTGACAGGCAGGACCCCAGTCTCCGCAGTCCCGGAGCCTCCCTCAGAAGTTCGTGGTCTGGACACAAGATGCTTTTGAAAAGCATCAGACGTGTCCATTTCAGGCAACCCCAAGACCACAGTGAGTGAAACATTAAGGGAGGCTTTAAAGATAGAAGACAAGGGGAGCAAAGAAAGCAGCTGTCCGAGGGCATCCACGATTCGGACACTGAAGGAGGGGAAGGCGATAAAGAATTGGGAGGAAGGATGCAGGTGGCATCAGGGTGCTCTTGAGTGGTCCTTCTGGAAGATGCAGGGGCAGTGAAAACCCGCAGGGATTATTTCCTCTGTGTTCCACTGGTGCTATTTCAGCAGGAACCCTCTGAGCCAGGCCCTGTTTCTCTGTTTTTCAGATGATGTGACTGAGGTTCAGATTTAAGTGATTTTTTGAAGTCACACAAGAACAGAGCTGGGATTCGAACCCGGGTTTTCCTGCCACATGCTGCCTGCCCCCTCCCCCAAACTTCCCTCCCCTATTTCCTACGCTGAGGTTTCTCTCAGACCCTGACCTGAACCCACATAAATCTCAAGCAGTCTGACACCCAGCCAAGCCACATAAACATCCCACATGCATTGTACTGATGCTCTGAGGGGCTAAAGAAGAACCTTGAAATTCTTCTTCACTTTTAATTAAAAAAAGATTTAGGCCAACCCCGGGTTCCCAGTTCTATTTAACTGCGACTGCTTTTAACCGTTGCTGTATTTTTATTGTTGCAAATGTGACGCACCGATCCATCTTCCTTGTAATGCTCCTTGGTTTCTGCTCCATCTGTTGGAGAGAAAACATTTGCAGAAATCTCTCGGCTTCTCTCCAAGGGCTGAAACTTCAGTTGTAGCAAGGATTGCGGTGCCGGAAATGGAGTTGGCCATCGGTGAAATCAGGAAACTGGCAAAATCTATTTCAGGTATCTTTTGGACGATCATTTCCCCAAACTCTGTTCTCCTACATGGGCGACCAGTGCCCTTAACATTTCCCAGTGTGCGTCTGGGGGTGACTGGGCACCTCACCGTTAGGTTTGTGCACCCATGTTTACAACGGAACCATCCATTCTGTTCTCATTTTTGTCTGTCCTGTATTTCAAGTTAGATCCTAAAAATTGGGGTTTTTCTAATAAACTATCATTCGTTCCTAATAATAAGGTCTATGCTTGGTGAAGAAGGGGGTTAGGACTCACATGCTGGCAGACTGAGTTCAAATCCTTTGTTTGCCACGTTTTAACCCAGCGAAGCACTCAAGCTCTCTGAGCCTGGATTTCCTGGGAAAGCCCGGGGATGGCCTAAGGATCAAATGGTTTAATTAAAGCCCAGATGTTCTGCAGATTGTGAAATGCTGCACCCATGCTATACATACCCCGCATGCTTTGTCAGCTTATTTTGTTGGTTCATTCTTTCATTTGCTTATTTATTTGTGAGACATTTGCTGAATGAATGCTGTGCTTTGGTGTGGGGGATACTGACGTGAATAAGACAAAAGCTACATGCTCCAAAGCCCATATGTATGGCAACATAAGTGTTGGCATATTTGTGGCCTCTTTTCCTGGGGAATCAGGGCATTCTTCAAAGAGAGGATGACCGTGAACTGAATGTTAAAGGATAAGGGGTTAGGTTCAAGTTGGGGATACGGTGAAGAGAGCATTCTTGGCAGAGGGATTGGCTTCAGAAAAAGGAACAGAGGGGCAAAATAGATTGGGACATGCTGAAATTATCTGCAGAGAACCTAGAAAGTGAACGCAGAGATTCTGGGCAGAGGTACAGAGAGTAAGGCTTGGGGAATGAGGAAGTACAGTGACCGTGGCTGGTAGTCGACATCCAGAGGTGGAAGGGAGCCCCTGACAGATGTAATCAAGGAAGTAACCCAGTGTGATATTATGATTTGTCATAAGAAATATAAATGTGGTCTTCATCCCCCTTTCTGGCACAGACCTCTGAAAACTCTTGGAATTTCCTTAGTGATGAGTGCTATAAACATGTCTTTTTTTTAATGTTAATGAGATACCTTTTGAAAAGCACCTAAGAATGGAGGCTGGATGCCAGTGGGGCCAACCAGGTAATTAGGGGGTTGGACCTTTCAGTCATATCCCCCCACCCTCTGGGGAACGGAGAGGGGAAGAGAGGTTGCACCAGTCACCCATGGCCAGTGATTCTGTCAAGAAGGCTCATGTAATGAAACGTCTATAAAACCCCCCAAAAAGAGGGTTTGGCGAGCCTTGGGGTTGGTAAAGACTTAGAGAGATGGAGAAAGTGATGCCCTTCCTTGCCGTTTGCATCTCTTCCGTCTGCCTGTTCCTGTAGTTGTAGCTGTATTTTCTTAAAATAAATTGACAATCTAGTGAGTTCTTTGAGTCGCTTTGGCAAACTAAACCCCAGGTGGGAGCTGTGGGGACCTCTGCTCTCTAGCCAATTGATCAGAAGTAGAGGCATTTATAACCTAGGCTTGTGATCGGTAGTCTTAGATGGGGGATAGTTGGAACCTTCAGTCTGTAGCCAGTTGGTCAGAAGCACAGATAACAACCTGGGTTTTCAAACAGCATCTTCAGTCCAAGGCGCACAGTCTCTGGGTAGATGGTGTCAAAATTGAGTTGAATTTGGGGACACCCAGCCGGTGTCTGAGGATTGCTTCCTGTTGTGGGAACCACCACTCCCCCAACCCTGGTCACATGGTCATTGTTCTCAGAAGACCCAAAACCCAGCAATAACAATAGATGGCTCTTTCCTGGACTGTGTTATTTTATTGAATGCTCAGAAAACTAAGATGCTACAGAAGAGGCGCAATTCAGCTGAAACAGAAGGTGAGGTGACAAGAGTTGACATGGTTTGCCCATTTAGAGAGTGGGATCCACCACTTGAGTCAAAGCCAGATCTGTCTGCCTGTAGTCTCTGCTCTTTACCTACTCACTATCCACATTGGCATTTTAGGAATTCCCAGTTCACTTGGGAAGGAGCGGGTAAAGAGGAAGAGGCTGAACAAGTAACAAATTGTGGTTACTCCTGAAAGAAAAAAAAAAAATCCCTGTAGAATTCTAAAGAGAAGTCACTCTGGTAGTGGGATTCCTGGCCTCATTCCCAACTTTTTCAGGGAGGCAGGCTGGAGAAAGGAGGAAAGTCTATGTGGCAACTTTTCACCATGGGGGTGAGACAGGAGTAGGGAACAAAGCGGAGCCCTCTAGCTTTTGTTAATTAACATCCTTCACATCAACTCTAGCAGGCTGTTAGGAAACACCTAACATTTCTGGGTAATGTCAGGGAAGCTGCCTTCCTTGGCAACCCCCCAGACACAGAACCCCAAAGTGAGAAGGCCATAAAACAACCCATAAACTTTAATTTTTTTTCCTCCTTCTATAATTACATTTTTATGGCATTTTAAAATTCCTTGAAGGAAGAGCCATAGAATCACAAACTCTGTGGTCTGAAATGTCTCTGAGATTTTCAGCCTCTTTCTCCATCTGTGAATGCCAGCACCCACAGCTCTCAGCCCTACTTCCGTCTATCGCTGGAGTCTCTGCCTGTTGGGTTTTTCTTTGGTTCTCTGCTATTCTTCTTTGGTCGAAAAGTATAGATTGATGGCTTTCAGATGCAGATCTAAAATTTGTTCTCTAAATGTGAAGGACTGTGTTTTATTCTGTTTTCTGTCACTGGTTAAAATGTACTTTCTTTTATAAAATGCTGGTAGTAGTATGTTTGATTTCTGTTTAGCTAGATGTTCTTTCCTAGAACAAGAACAATGTTGATAACTTCATACTGGTTCCCAAAATTGGTTTTATGAATTTGACTTGGCCATGGAATCAGAAAGATTAATGTTGCTGCTATAGGTCACACAGAATAAGTATGTTTTTCTTTCTACATTTGACTACAGAAGGTTTCTATCATATCTTTGTATAGCTCGTCATCTCCTGTTACACCTTGGTAATGCCTTGCGCCTACTAGGTCATCATTAAATATATGATAAGTAAGTGAATCTCCAGGTAATCAAAAATGTATCGAGTAGTCTTTTCTGCATTCAGGACTGCTTAGTATTGAAGCATACACAGTAGTATAAATAAATTTCAGCCCGATGCAAATTTTAACTGTGAGCTTACAGTTAAGGCTTTGGAGTTGGGTAAGGTTAGTGCTTAAGGATCAGGTTCTGGAAACAGACTGCCTGGGTGCGAGCCCACTCACTAGCTGTGTAACCTCAGGCAGTATCCTTAAGAATGTACATACCTGTCTGTAAAGTGGGCTATGATAAAAAGCCTCTTAAAGTTGCTATGAAGAGTTTATCCAGGTAAAATTTTAGAGCAGTACCTGATACATAGGAAGTCCTCAGTAGATGTTGACTCTCATCATTGAGACTTACATCATCAGGCACAATAGAACAGGGAGTCCTGGTTGACCTTGATTCCCAGCGTACATGGTCCTGCTCCTGTCTTATTAGTTGAGTAAACTTGGAAGAGTTGCATAACCTCTTTGTGTAAATCCAAATTCAGTAAATCCAAAGTCAGTAAGACTTTAGTAAGGTAACAAGTGTAGGATGGAGAAGTTGAAAAAGACTCCGTGAAGAGGGACCGTAAAGGATGAACAGTCTGTTGCTATGAAGAAGGCAGTGTGATGGGTGGCTGAAAAGCTGAAGTAGCCTCTGGAAAAGATCTGGAGCCACCTAGTTTCCTCCTTCTGGAAAGTTCTTTGAAGTATCCATATGTTTATTCTTTTTTCTTAGGGTGGAGACATTGACATGATCGCAGATGCGACATTCTTTTTCACGGAGACACCTAGAAACTGAACATCCGTTTTCCACCCAAATTCACTACCTTGACAAAGACCCTGCTCATTATAAAGGAGTTGATGAAATGATGATGAAATTTAAAGTTGCAAATGAAATTAAGGGCACTCCCGTTGTTAGAATGTTGTTCAGGGACTGGAATTGTTACCAAGTATACTTAAGATGGGCTCAGTCTGGTAAGGTTTTCTGTGTGACGTGAGTGGAATCAGATGTGTTTGTGAGTATTCAAGAGGCAGAGGTTGTCTGCGCTTCTGGCTCCCTGGATTTTGCTTGTTGCCAGAGATTAGGCAGCCATCTGGATAATACCTGCATCCAAGATGTTGCATAGATTCTTGCTGACTTTCAAAAGTTTGTCAACAATGCCTTTGTTTATTTTCATGCAGAGAAAAAGATAAATGCTAGAACATTAAGGTTAGGAGAAGAGATTGTTCATGTAGGGTGGGGCCAGGAGGTCTGAAGCTCAGTTTTCCAGTGCTTGGGGCGGGGGTGGGGGGGATGGGGGGGGGGAGGAGGAACTTGGTAAACCACAGCCAGAGCAGAGTTTAAAAAATTAAAAAATCAGGCTTGAGCAGAGGATGCAGAATGGATTATCTATTTGAGTGTGTCTCTTGATAAAGCCAAGGTGCTGTGCAGCTGGATGGGAGCTGTGGCGTTTGAGCTGACGGCGTGGCCAGAAACTGAGACATTGCAGGGGGCGCCTAAGCTCAGCACTGGGTAAGCGTCTTCACTGGAGTACCTTGGCAGCCCACCTGTCCACTCACATGTCCATCTGTTCACGCAATGAGCATGTGCAGGCAGGCTCGTCTTTGTCCTAGAGGCTGTGGTTCAAACGGTAAAGTAGAGATGTCTCTGCTCTTAAGGAGTTTAATCAATTGATGAAAAACCTACCACGTGCCAAATACAATGTAAAAGTGAACTAGACAGTCTGGGATTTACTTTTAATGAGCTTAAAATTCAGGAGAAAGATTACTATTAAGCAAATAGAGTATGATATGAGTGTGCTAGAACATATATATATATATATATATATATATACATTCCAAATAATAACAATACATATTTATTGAGCATAGGGCTTAGTTAGTAAAGAATCTGTCTGTTGTGCAGGAGACTGCCTGCAATGCAACAGACCCAGGTGAGATCCCTGGATCAGGAAGATCCCCTGGAGGAGGAAATGGCAGCCTTCTCCAGTATTCTTGCCTGGGAAATCCCATGGACAGAGGAGCCTGGAGGACATGGGGTCAAAAGAGTATGACACAGCTTAGTGACTAAGCCACCGCCATGTTTACTGAGCATTTATTTACTATGGATGAGGCATAGCACTAAAGCACTTTATTATATGTACTTCTCAAAGGACTTTCCCTGCTACTGTCTGGAATAGGTAGAGTACAGTTACCATCCAAATTTGACCAATAGGAAAACAGGTTCAGGGATGTTAAACACGTTGCCCAAGGAAACAAAGGATGAGCAGAGTGGGAAACAAGACCTCAGAGCCTCTCCTCTCAGCTTCTTTCCCTCTGGTCCTGACACATGATAAGGGCTCCGGAAGGAAGAGCCACTAACACACTTGGGTCAGAGGGATGGGGTGGGGGCAGGAAAAATGCTTACGCTTGGGTCCAGTTACAGTTCATTAGGAGGACACATCCAGGCAGAGCCGCCCAGAGTGCGAGAAAAGAGTGGTCTGAACCCTCACAGACTGTTGAGAAAGAATAAAGTGGAAGTGACAGTGAAGTCGTGTCGTGTCCGACTCTTTGTGACCCCATGGACTGTAGCCTACCAGGCTCCTCCGTCCATGGGATTTTTCAGGAAAGAATACTGCAGTGGTGTGCCATTTCCTTCTCCAGGAGATCTTCCCAGCCCAGGGTTTGAACCCAGGTCTCCGGCATTGTAGACAGATGCTTTGCCATCTGAGCCACCAGGGAAGAATTGAGAAAGAATAATTAACTCTAAGTAGGTGGGTTGGGGGAGCCAAGGAGTCAGGGCAGGAGAAGGACAGCCCCACCTTTCCACGCAGCACAGCCATGGGCAGGGAACTGTGTCTCAGACTGCGGTACAGTCGGCCCTCTGTATCCATGGGTGTGGGGCCCGCGCGTTCAGATGGTCCACTGCCCTGTGCTGTTTTATGGAAGGCACTTGAGCATCCTTGGATGGTGGTATCCTTGGGGTGTCCTAGAGCCACTCCCTGAGAACATCAAGGGACAACTTTATCCGCCAAGGATCACTTGCTTCTCGGAGATGGAATGAGAGAGGAAGAATTCACTGACCTGATTAGGAGATAAGACCCTACGGAGATAAAGGAGGAGGAGGCAGGTATTAAGTGTAGATGATGGGCTTCCCAGTTTAGGAACTCCTTTGAGGGGAATAGACAGCTTTCAAACCGGGTGTTGTAGGTGGAGTAAACTTTTTGAAGAAGCCAGATCCATCAAATTCAATGCAAATGCAGTGAGTGTGGCAAGTGCGAGTGAATGAGTGGGGGGAAATACTGCCTAGGGCCAGGTGGGGAGGAGAGCGGTTGTTAAGTTCAGGGTTTATGCCTGAAGAACGTGACCCACATAGCCAGCTTTCTCTTGCTGATGTGTTTCTAATCGGATGTTCTTCGAAAATTCACCCTTCGCTGACTCCATGTCTCATTCCCCAGAGGCAGTGTGGGGCAATCTGTTTGCATCTGCACTTTATGCGGCCTTGGGTCCTTCTCCCATCACACCTGGCGGGACACAGCTTGGACACAGCGCGGCAACCAGAGTACCATGGCACTGAATGAGCTGAAGGGGGCAGGACCCTGAGAGCAGCAGCAAGCTCATGGAGCACACTTCTAAGTTCCACGCACGTGGCTAGCTGCTTTACATGCATTCATTGGCTTAATCCAGGCGACACTCCACTATATTAATCTGTCTTACAGATATGTAAACTGAGGCAAAAAGCAATAAAGCAACTTGCCAACATTTTTTAGTCATTAATGGAAAACCTAAGATGCAGACTGTCGATGCATCAGTTCCAGAACCGTGTGCTTAAGTCTCTCTAGGATACTGTATGCTTGCTGCTGTGTATAGATTTTCTAGCACACACATAGGGGCAGTTCTTATAATAATAGTTACATCTTAGAAAATAGGAATGAAAGTAGTGTCAGGCCATTGCTGATACCATGGAGCTAATTTTGCTCACAACTCAGCTGTCACCCATGGGGGACGCTTGCTGGTCGCTGGCCTGGAGCTCTCTGAACATGTTAACTCTGGGTCTAGTGCCAACGTGTGATGAAAATGCAAGTGAGATTCCTTCCCACTTTGTGGACACAGAAGTGGAGGCTTAGACAGTGAGGTAATATTCCCAAGTGATTTGTGGTAGTTGGCAGATTTGGGGCTCAAATTGAGGCTGCTCTGCTACCAAAGTCCTTGTTCTTATAGAAGATATTGTGCAGGCCGTTTCCCTTTTCTTTGTCTCTGCTTCTTTGTCCTAAAACAAAGGAATTAGATCAATGTTTCTGAATCGTCAGCCTTTTAGGTACCACCTTAACAATTTCTCCTCTATGTTTGTTTCATTTATGCTACTTATCCTTCTTTAAATTAATCCACTTCTTATGTAAATGCATGCATTTACAAAGGAAGCTCTCTATCACTCTCACTAATTTGCTTTTAAAAACCATTATGTTCACTACATAGATGGTAACTGTACAAATAATACAATGAAAACAAAACCAGTGTAAAGATATTCTACTTTATAGTCTAACTTATACTTTCAGCAAGTCTCTAATCTTTAGCCCTGCCTTCTTTGTGGAAAAAAAAAAAATCTAAAAATGTTAGAGAGAGGCTCTAAAGACATAGTAGCTGCAAAATGAGTCTTTCTTCTTGAATTAACCAGGATTGAGAGTTGAAAATAGAATCTTTTTCACTATATGACTTAAAGGCACTTTATGAAAAATTGGATCTCTACTTGAGGCTCTGTCTCTTCTGGCTAGCATGAAATGCTAGACCTGGGAATCTGTAGCATCTTTCCAGCTCTTGCATTCTTTACTTCTAAGAATTTGCAAAAGCTCCTCCAATAGAGATCCAGTTTGAGAGACTTGATTGGATGGTTAAGTTGGGGGTATGACTCTAGACTGAGCAATGGAAGAAGGAAGTAGAGAGAATTGTTATGCTGTAGCCGTCTGGGAACATCTAGAAGGGAGACAAGGATTAGAGCCCATAAAAAGCTCATTGCTGGAAATTCATTTCTAGAGCCATGTCCCCCCATTCTAACCTTTTCTCTCTTTCATCATTTCACCTGGATGCCTATCCGCTCCCCACGTCACAGCCCTTCCCATGGGTCTCATCTGCTTGTCCCTCCCTCATTTGCCAGAGAACAGAAAGGACTGATTTCTGTGTAGAAAGAGCTGTGTCTAATGAGGCTTTGCCTTTTTAAATCTCCTTTTAAAATTGAAGATAGTTGACTCATATGTTGTTATGTTGTGTTAGTTTCAGGTGTACACCAGAGTGATTCCATTTATATATATACACACACACATACATACATATTTATTTATAGATTTCAGATTCTTTTCCCTAGAGGTTATTATAACATATTGAGTATAGTTCCCTGAACTGTACGGTAGGTCTTTGCTGGTTGTCTGTCTTATATATAGTGGTGTGGGTCTCCTAATCTTAATTTATGCCTCCCTTGCCTTCAAGAGCCCTGCAGGGACAGTTAACAAGAGCCGTGACTCTAGTCTGTTCCCATCGTCGACTGAACATGTGGCATGTGTGATTTCACCTTCTCCGCAACTCAACGAAATGAGTGAGAGCTGGTGTCTCATTTGACACATCCGAAGATGAGGCGTGGGGAGTATTGGTAACTCAGTTAAGTCCCTCCACTTCTGAGGCCTGTGGCGTCTCCATGGTGGTGAGGTGTGGCGGGTGTGCCTGGGCTGGGGAAGACTGTGTGCTTGGGTTGCGGGCAGTTCCTGGACCACCTACACCCTGGGGGTGGGCATGCTGTCACACGTCTCTGCTCAGCCTTTCTTTGTTCACTGATAAACTGATGATGCTAATGAGACCCTACCCATGCATGTGAGCCCCTTGGGGGCCAATTAATGTCACTTTAGTTCAGCTGCCAGGAACCTCAGAACTAAATCCAGATCAATTAATGCTTCCCGGGTGCCTGGTGGCATCTCTTCCTTCATTCATTTGAACTATTCTTTGTTCCATTTTTGTTTTTAATTGTCCTGACGTATATCTTACTTAACTTTGTAATATGACTTTCCATGGGTCTGAGGGTAGGTGGGGAATGAGTTCTAGATAAATCAGTTAAATCTCTCTCGTTTCATCTTGGTCGAGGGAGAATGGCTCTTGGGTCCTCTTCTGGATGGAGAAGAAAGAGTGTGTTCCTGAGATAATGACTTGGAGAGGTGAACCCTTTCTGGAGCACAGGAGAGGGGCCAAATCTGGCCCATGATGTGTTTCTTGCCAATAAAGTTTATTGGCACCCAGTGAAGTTCATTTAAAAATTTTATTGTCTATGACTACTTTCATGTGATAATGACAGAGTGGAGTAATCGAAACATGGACAATAGGGCCCCTGAACTTAAAATATTTACTACCTGACCCTGGAAAGAAAAAGTTTATATTCCTGATGATCCAGAGAAAAACAAGGTGGGTAGGTGACACTGTCCAGGTAAAAAGATAAGCTAAAGTTTTATCTCCCCCCTTCATTTAATGTCTCATTTTTCCTTTCCTCCCTATTTTTTCTTCCTTCCCTTTTCCTTCGCTCCCTCACTTCCTTCCTCCCTAGCTGCCTGTCTACCTTTTTTCTTCCCTCTCCTCCTATTTTGAGATGAAAGAGTCCCTCTAGTCAGTTCTTTTCTGTGTATGAAGAGGACACGGAACTCCAGAGGCTGTAACTGACCACCAGAGGGTGGCCATGAAGAGACGACCACTTCCCAGCTGGCATTTGTGTCCTAGCATGTTTCACTCTGTAACAGAATGTGATCAAAAGGCTAAGAAGCGATGAGAGATAGAAAAATATAGGAAAAGCATTTATCACAGTGCCCAAGTAAGTTCAGTCACTCATTGTGTCCAACTCTTTTTGACTCCAAAGAAGCCTGGTAGCATGCCAGACTTCCCTGTCCATCACCAGCTCCCAGAGCTTGCTCAAACTCACGTCCGTTGGGTCGGTGATCCCATCCAACCATCTCGTCCTCTGTCATCCCCTTCTCCTCCTGCCTTCAATCTTTCCCAGCACCAGGATCTTTTCCAATGAGTCAGTTCTTCACATCAAGTGGCCAAAGTATTGGAGCTTCAGCTTCAGCATCAGTCCTTCCGATGAATATTCAGGACTGATTTCCTTTAGGATGGACTGGTTGGATCTCCTTGCAGTCCAAGGGACTCTCGAGTCTTCTACAACACCACAATTCAAAAGCATCAATTCTTTGGTGCTCAGCTTCCTTTATAGTCCAACTCTCACATCCATACATGACTACTGGAAAAGCCATAGCTTTGACTAGGCATACCTTTGTCGGCAAAGTAATGTCTCTGCTTTTTAATATGCTGTCTAGGTTGGTCATAGCTTTTCTTCCAAGGAGCAAGCATCTTTTAATTTCATGGCTGCAGTCACCATCTGCAGTGATTTGGGAGTCCCTAAAAATAAAGTCTGTCACTGTTTCCATTGTTTCCCCATCTATTTGCCATGAAGTGATGGGACTGGATGCCATGATCTTAGTTGTCTGAGTGTTGAGTTTTAGGGGAATTTTTTCACTTTCCTCTTTCACTTCATCAGGAGGCTCTTTAGTTCTTCTTCGCTTTCTGCCATAAGGGTGGTGTCATCTGCATATCTGAGGTTATTGATATTTCTCCCTGCAATTTATTATGTGCACAGTGCTTGACATATAATAAATGATCAGTGAGGCTTAGCTTATTTCAAGAAAAGCCCAGTCTAATTGCAGAGGCAAAAATCATATGTTCACAATCTGAATGAGGCTTCCCAGTGGTTCAGTGGTAAAGAATCTGCCCACCAATGCAGGAAACCCAAGAAACGCAGGTTTGATCCCTGGGTCAGGAAAATCCCTTGAGGAAGGAAATGGCAACCCACTCTTATATTCTTGCCTGAAAAATCCCATGGACGGAGAAGCCTGGCAAGCTACAGTCCATGGGGACGCAAAGAGTCAGGCACATCTGAATGACTAAGCATGCATACACAGTGTGGGGAGATAGCCAAGACTAGAACTCAGATATCCTAGGCTCCCAAACTCTCTTTCCGTTGTAGGATTCTGTAAAGTATCTATGCAATAGCGGCATGTGTTTTAAGGAATAAAGAACATTTATATTCCTTCCAAGTTTTAGGATTTGAGAGGGGTCTGATGCAGTCAGGAAAGAGTTTCTGGAAGAGGCAAGGCTTCAGTGGGACAAAATGGGCAGAAGAAATGTTCTGCATGGATAAATACAGGAGCACATTTCCCAAAGTGTTTGGAAAATGGCCTCATTGTGGTTATAGGATCTGTACTGTTGCATAGAAAAGGGAAACAGAGTGGGAATGAGGTTATATCTTGTTAAGGGAGAGATTAATGAAGATATTTGTACTCGATTCTGTAAACTCAGATGCACCTGTTAGCACAGGGATACATTGTATTTGACCCTCACAGGTAAAGGGTAAGGGAGAGATCATTTGTCAGTACTTAAAAACGGAGAAATTTTACACCAAAAAATCTAGATTTCCTTCTCACCTCTGAGAAATCAGGTGACCTGGCAGCCTTGAAATATCATTCCTACCCAGAATCGGTCTGCTGTCCTAGACTGGGTAATATGCCTACCATTTGTCACTGTGCTTCCTTCTTAAACTCTGAACCAGACCACTTCATTCCCTCACATTCATGGTCTGGGCTCTGTTGGCTTTTGAATTTACATTCCCTGAAGAGGTGGTGATGCACGAAAAATTCGTCATCATTGCTATGATGAGATCAATGTTTAGAGGGTGTTTATTTGCTCATCAAACATTTATTGAGCATCTATTGATATTTCCTGCAAGGCTCTGGAAGGGAAGAATTGAGTTCAGGAGATGAATTAGGAGGCAGGTCCAGTCGTTCAGGTGAGAGAAGATTAAAACTGCTTAGGCACAGAGCCATCCATCGTGAAAGAGGTGGGACCCTTCTCCCTCAGTCTTCATAGTCCTCCTCTAAAGAGAAGCCTGCCTCATTCCATGTCCCTAGAATCAGGCACCTGTCCTCTTAGACTTTTTCACCTGGCTTCTTTTATATTACATTCATCCAAGAAAAGAGACCCTTCCTCTTTCCTTCTCATCGTTTCTCTGTCTCTCTCTCTTTCTCATCTTGTCAGATGAAGACACCCCGTCTAATCTCGACTCCCTGCAACTCACCCCCTGCATACAGAGTCGATGGTTCTGAACCCCCGAGGGTGGG
This sequence comes from Hydropotes inermis, assembly GCA_020226075.1. Classification (NCBI taxonomy): domain Eukaryota; kingdom Metazoa; phylum Chordata; class Mammalia; order Artiodactyla; family Cervidae; genus Hydropotes; species Hydropotes inermis. The sequence goes on from CM035299.1 coordinate 3,909,409, forward strand.
CGTGTGCCTTTCACAGACCTGCCTGGAGGAGGGCGGACCAGGGAGAGCCAGGCTGGCAGCGTCAATTTCAGAGAACTGCCTTTTCAAATCAATACAACTGCTTTGTTTCCACCTCTGCATTTGACTGCGGCAGGCTTGTTCCCTGCTCCCCAGCACGGTGCGGCACTCAGGCTCTCTCCTGCATTTCGCTCCCACCCTCGGAGCCCAGCCTCTCCATCACGTCCCCAGTGTGTTCCCCAAAGTCTCGGGAGTCTCCATCCCTCACTCACATTCCAGGATGATTGCTCTCAGAGTAAGGAGGAGCTGAATTTGGGAAGTTGGCATCGCTGGGAGTGGTCCTTATGCTGAAACAAAGCAAAACCTTACCAAACAACAACAACAACAAAAAAAAAACAATGCCTGTAGGAATAGGAGAGGATGCTTGGGGTAGTGAAAAGTGTATGCAGGAGGAGGCAGGAAGACTTGGTTTTTATTCTTGGTTTCTGCTCTTAAGTGGCTGTGGGACCTTGGGCAAGCTTGGTTTCCTTTTTTCATGAAATGAAGCACCCGGACTCGATTCTCTTTAAGGACCACTCAACCTGAAATAGTTTAGAGGATTAAGAGGACATTTCTGATGGCTGTTCTTTTCAACTCATTCATGACATATTGATGTGCCAACCGGGATACTTTTACCCGTATGTTTCAGCCTTAGAAAGAACTGTCCTCCTGGAGGGCAGGTGAGGCTCAGGTGAGACTCACTGGGAGAACTTCCTGGCTGCGTGAAATCTTAGTGCTTCTTAAGCAGAGCTCTTCCCCTTCCTCTGGACCATCAGGAATAGTTTAACATCACATCGCGCATTGTTAAGATTCTGTGCTCCTCGAGATAGAAGGCTGGGTCAGATGTCGCTTGGGCCCCTCCCCACCTTAGAAGAGTGCTGATAATCTCACAGAAAGCCCGTTTTAGGTTTATGGATGCCAGCTACCTCGTCCTCTAGCCTGACACCTAGGACACGAAAAGTACCCTGTAAGGAACTGTTGAAGGAGCGGAGGTCACTGCTGCTTGGTCACAGCATGTCATGGGATGCCTGAGGCAGAAAGGCCCGTCGGGATCAACTTAAAACCTCCCCTTGCTTTCTGCATGGACAGACTGGGGTCCACGGTCAGGATGGGACTGGACCCAGGTCACACACAGAGTCAAGCCCAGCTGGGCCTGGCGCCCGGGCGTCTTGACCAGGGCTTTTGCACCTGCCATCTCTCGTGGCATCCAGCACGGCGACTTGGCTCCTGCAGTCCTGGGTTAACCATTTCCAGAGGCCCCTCTGGGTTTTGTGTAAATTATTTGAGCCTTCTGGGAGAACCACAGCTGGGGCTTTCTCTCCTCCTCCTGGGCTGGCTCCTTCTGTTGGTCTCCGTCAAGAGACCATTATAATTTTCTCCCCGCGTTCCAGCAGCACACGGCCACCCCATCACTCACTCTAACAGACCCCGCTGAGCACCCACAGTATATCTCGAAGCCATTTTCTGTTTGGAAGTCAGTGGCGGTCAGCCAACATTTCGGTAATATTTGCTTTCCTAAGGCTTAGACAAATCAAATCCATTCACTTCCTCAGACTCCATCTCTCCTGTCTGCCATAATTTCCCCTCGTCCAAGGCAAGCCAGAATAGACCATGGCTCTCTCGCTCTCTCCCTCTCCTCGCTCCCTTTCCTCTCCCCTCCTCCTCTTCCTTCTCCTTTTTCTTCCTTTTTCTCTGAGATCCTTCTTCATTTCAGTAGTGAAGAATCAGAGCTCAAGACAGTGTTAAATTTGGAAAAAATCAAAAAACAGCTAAGCCAAGCTTCCTAATCCTAGAGGTGCAGAGACCAGATGCCAGGGTCATGGGGATACTAGTTAGCCTATGTTGGTAACAACCTCTGCAGTGGTATTAGGAATGGGGTTACAATGCAAGCATCCTGACCCAGCCTGGTCCAGGGTCAGGTAACTTCATAGCTTTATCTGCGCTGATGGTTCTGGGACTGAGGTTGGATCTGGGAGGGAGAGGGGCACCATATTTGGGTTATCTTAGGTTCCCTGCTTCTGCTCTCTGAAACTCAGTTCCCTTGCCTCTGAAGTAAGGACTGCATTCCACACCCTGCAGAAGATACAGTGTTGTTGTGGGGCTCAAATGAGGTAATGTGCCCCCTCAATCCCAGAGTGTTTTATACACACACACACACACACACACACACACACACACACATTCCTGCTGCTTGCTATTATTAGCTTTCTTCCTTGAACAGGGACTTTGAATGGTTCAAAGCTGTGTTTATTCTATAGTGAGCATCTGGGGCATCCTGGCAAGGATGCAGGTATGGTATTTTGGGGCAAAGAATCTCTGTTAGGAGCTCACCCATTCATCTCTCTGCCTACTGTGTGCTAGGCCCCAGGCCCAGCAGGGCAGCGGCCGCCTTCTGGGACTGCATTTAAAGCTGCCTCTGTCAGGGAGTGTGCCAGCTAGAAATAGACCAGGCATTTCCTTTAGAGTTTCACAAAAATGGATCCTTTGGGTCAAAGGCTCCTTAATCTGCAAAACACAAGCTGTTTGCCTGACTTGAGGCCTCAGCAGACTTCCTAGGTTTGAAGGGGCTTTGGTATGGAAAAAATGGTTTGTGTTTTGAAGATTAAGGGCCCTTTCATCCAAAAGATGCAATTTTTTTCTTCTTTCCTCAAGCTTCCAATGAAACACCTTGTTCCTTTCTCGCTTAAAACCTACAAACCTCCTTTCTTATGCATAGATGGATTAAGTTACACTACACATTCACAGCCTCTGAGAAGGAGGGAACCTCAGTGAATACTTAGGGCCCCCTCCTTCAAGACTAGCTCTCCTCTTTTCCTCCCAATATGGGCCAATCATCCATATAAATACGTTAATATTATCTTTTTTTTTTTAAGACTATAGTTTCTGGGATTTCATCTTCAGAATTTATGATGAAGACTGGAAGAGAGAGTGCATTTAAAAACACTGCTCAGACTCACAGTCCACATTAGCTTAAAGATGCCAGCCTTGGGGGTCAGATTCCCCAGCCCAGTAGCTGACAACACAGTGTGGAGTTAAGAACCTCAAATCACATGTCAGCTCTGACTCCTACTGTCCATGATGTGACTCTGAACAAGATACTGAATTTCACTAACCTTCAGTTTCCTTATCTACAAAATGGGAATACCGTTTGCGTCTGTAAGCTACTCTTGCCTTTACCCCTCTCCCCCTACTCGTCACCAATTCAGTGCCTTTAAACAATTGGCATTTATTATTAAGCTCATGAATCTATAGGGAACTAAAGTCAATATCCTGTAATAAACCATAATGGAAAAGTTCATGCATCTGTGGGTCAGCTAGGGGCCCACTGATCTAACCTAGTCTCGCTGATCTAAGCAGGCCTCTTCTTGCTCCTGAAGTTCAGCTGGGCCTCTGCTCTAAGCTTGGCTTGGCTGAGGCATGTTAGCTGGACTTCATCCTCCTACTGAAGCACCCATCACATTCATCTTGTGGCAGTTACAGAAGCACAAGTTAAGCAGAAACCCACAGGGTCTCTTGAGATACGGGCGAAGAGTCAGCACAGCATCAATCCTGCCTCATTCTAATGGCCAAAGGGATTCACAACCATGAGCCCAGATTCGAGGGATGGGGAATAGACTCTACTCCCTTTAGTAGAAGAGATGGAAAACTCCATGAGGAAGTGCCTGACTGAAGGGAGGGGTGACCTGGGGACATTAGTCAGTTCAGTTCAGTCGCTCAGTGGTGTCCGACTCTTTGTGACCCCATGACATCCACAGATGTCAATGAGATAGGTGTGGTATCGATACCATGCCTATCCCACTGATATTTGGGGATGTCAGCCGAAACAACATTTATAAAGTTCTTGACACAGCTCCTGTCACACACTGAAAGCTCATAAATTATCTTCATCATGATCATCAGTATAGGAGGGACTCAAAAATGGTGGCTAGAATGATTAAATCCAGATTTCCTAAATAGAGCAACAAGAGACAGGAAAACAGATGTTCAGAAAGGTAATGAAGCTTTCCCAAAATCACGCTGTGGGACTAGTTGAGCCCTTAAAAATCAGACAGTGCATGGTTTTTTCTTTGGGATTTACAGGACAAGGGGAAGGATCCTGATTCTAGCTCATGGTAACACATGACATCCCAACATTAGTGAGGCATTTTCTAGAGGTAGACAAGGGCCTCAGAGCATCCTGCTCATTCCCCCAATCCCCCACCAGCATGGCAGGTCTTCAGCGTGCATCATATTCACCTGGAACATTTATTAAAAATGCAATTTGTTTTGAGAAATAGCTGTTATCTGGTAGGGCTTTGTGCGTTGCCAGCAGCAGAGGACCAAACTCACACTGGATCAAAGTTAGAAAAATAAAAAAAGGAAATGAAAATAACACACTAGTTTTGAGATGATGGGAAATTTCTGAATCTATCTGGTCTCTGTTTCTTCTCTTATTCAGTGGGAATAATCAGACCTTCAGAGGCTTGTTTTGAGGGCTAAGTGAATCACGTATGTTATATTAAAATGACTTACTGCTGTTCCCTTTGTTGTTATTTTTGTTTAGTGGCTTAGTCCTGTCCAACTCTTTGTGACCCCATGGACTATAGCCCATCAGGCTCCTCTGTCCATGAGATGGATTCTCCAGGCAAGAATACTGGAGTAGGTTGCCAATTCCTTCCGCCTTGATAAATGTTAATTTCTCATTTCTGGAATGGGAGGTATAAATCTGCGCTCTACATGTGTTAAAAGTGGCTCTGAGATCAAACAGGGGCTTGATGAAGCATCATGAAATCTTGCTGGAATGCAAGGATGGAATGAGGAGAGCCTCAAGAGAGACTGTGCTTATCATCTTCAAAGTGACCATGCTTTTTAAAGTCCATAATTGCTTAACTCAGCACCTGCTTAAGCCCTCAGATGTCTGTCCCTTGCCTTCTTCTTTGGGTTCCATGATTGTCAGAGACAAGCAGCAGTTGTCACAGTCCTTTTAATTCATTCTTTGAAAAGCATCATGTGCAGCAATAAAGCCATTGCACAAGAACCAGCAGAGCCCCAGAGCTTCTATCCAAATGGACCCACCAGGAACTTTTCATCTGCTTTCATCAGTGACCTGTTGAAAACATTAAGCCAAGGGTCAGAGCTTTTGATGAGTAAATGCTGAAGTTTAGGTTCAGATGGAAACTTAAGTGTTTTATTTATTTGCTCCACTGAGTAATGAGAATAGATTAGCCACAGGGAAGGATTCAGGCCATTAACTCAGCAGAATACTATTTATTTATTGAACAGTTATATTCTGAGCACCTGTATGGCACTGGTTCCCATCTCTGGCATCCCTTTCTGACTCCAGGATATCCAGTGTGCTTCTGTGGGGGAAAGCAACGCTTTCTTACTCATCTCTGCATTCCATGTGGCATTTAGTTTAGTGATTTGCATCCAATGGGTCAGTTTAAATGATCTGTGCCTTTTGCTCATGCTAGTCCCATTACCTGAAATATCTTCTTCTATTAAGTCCTTTATTTTTTTTCCTCCCTTCAGCTGGAAAATCTTAAACCTTTAGAGCCCAAGAAAAATCTCAGAACCCCTGAGAAGTCTTCTTGAACTGGCTGTGTTGAGTTATTTTTTCCCTCTCTTTGTCCCAATCACATTTTATTCAGTTGTCTGATAAAACACAATCCATTGCTTTGCAGTTTGGGGCATGTGAATTTATCTCCCTACCAGCATATGGCTCTCTAAAGCCATGGGCATTTTTTTTTTTTTTTTTTGGATTGACAGTGGCCAGTGCAGTTGGTATTCCACCCCAATCCCAGACTGCATGCTGCTCTTTCAATCAAGTACTAATTTCCTTTCACTCCCATATATATATATATATTTTTTTCTTTTTAAAATTCTGTATCCATTCTCTGAGTTTATAAATGCAAAATGGATAAACAACAAAGTCCTACTGTACAGCTCAGAGAACCATTCTTAATATCCTGTGATAAACCATAGTGGAAAAGAATATGAAAAAGAATTTATATATATATATATGTGTGTGTGTGTGTGTGTGTGTGTGTGTGTGTGACTGAATCACTTTGCTGTACAGTAAAAGTTAGCAACAACATTGCAAGTCAACTATAGCTTCAATAAAATAAATTTTATAAAATCCTCATCCTTCCACTGACTGCTTCTCTCCCTGGTAGAACGAAAGGAGAAGCATTGACCACTGCTTTTTTGATCATCTTTGCCAAGTACTCTACACTCTTTGCCTCCATTTATTCATGTCCCATGCATGCTTTATCTCCCTCAGTGAATCTTCAGTTCCCATCAAGGCAATGAAAACTTTCAGCCTCCTCTGTATTCTCAAGTCCAATAGACATTTTAGGTCATTGTGTTAGACTACTCTGTAGCTTTTCCGAACTTGAGAGTCTTCTTAAGTATTTCTGCTTCTCTCCTGTTGGTGTCATCATCTCTTGATCTCCCTTTCCCCCTTTCCCATCCCTTCTTACTCTGCGTCATAGGACCCTTTCCTCTTCAGTCTGCGTAATTGAGCATCACTCCACATTTGTTTCCATGACTGTCGATTCCCACGTGTTCATGGGTATTCTCACCTAGTTCTAGAGCCCTAACTGTTGCAGGAAGGAGGGCCCCTTCCAGGGCCCGAGAGTGAACTCTTGTCTAACTCCCGTCTAACACTTGGCAAAGAATTGTCCAAGGAGGTACACATGCTGACAAAACAAGAGATGTTACTAGGAAAGGGTGCCTCTGCGGAGGGCAGTAGGGTCAGGGAACCCAAGAGGACTTCAGTCTCGGGTTTTATGGTAATAGGATTAGTTTCTGGGTTTTTTTGGCCAATTATTCTAACTCAAGGTCCTTGCTGGTGGTGCACGCGTCGCTCAGCCAGGATAAATGCCAGTGAGAAGGATTCTGGGAAGTGGTAGGCCATGTTTGCTCTTTCCAGAACTCTTCTGGTTGGTGGTGGCTCATTAGCTTCATGTTCCTTACTGGACCTCCTGTCATAAAATAACTGAGGCAGATGGTTACTGGGGTGCCTGGCCAGGGAGGGTGGTTTCAGTCAGTGTGCGTCCCCTAAGGTAACTGCCCCTAGTTCACGTTGATTAACAGATTTCCACCTCTAGTCCTGGCCTCTCTTCTGAGTTGCATTGAATGATTCTACAGCCTATTGAATGTTCAACAGATACCTCAAACTCCACAAGTCTAAGAGGAAACTCCTTATTCACTCTAAATCCACTGATTTTTCACTACCACTTATTATCATGAATGACACACTCATCAAACCAGTCTTAGGAGTCATCAGAGATACTGTTCTTTCTTTCTTCACCCCACTCTCCCAGAGAGTCACTGTGCTGCGTGCTTAGTCGCTTAATCATGTCCAACCATGTGTGACCCCATGGACTGTACCCTGCCAGTCTCCTCTGTCCATGGGGATTCTTCAGGCAAGAATACTGGAGTGGGTATCCTATCCCTTCTCCAGAGGAGCTTCCCACCCACAAATTGAACCAGACTCTCCTGCATTGTGGGTGGATTCTTTACCAGCTGAGCCACCAGGGAAGCCCAGATAGTTACCAAATCTTACTAATCTTGCCTTTCAGTATTTTTACCTTTCTTATCTCAAGTACATTTTGTTTAGGCCCTGTCTCACTTGGACTGTCATAATGCATACATGCATGTTAAGTCGCTTCAGTTGTGTCTGACTCTTTGTGGACCAAAGCCCACCAGGCTCCTCTGTCCATGAGATTCTCTAGGAAAGAATACTGGAGTGGGTTGTCATGCCCCCCTTCAAGGGATCTTCCCAACCCAGGGATTGAACCTGGTGTCTCCTATGTCTCCTGCATGGTAGGCAGGTTCTTTATCACTGGTGCCACCTGGGAAGCCCAGGCTATTAAAACAGCCTCCTTAGTTTTATCCTTGTCTCTTCTTAAATCTGTCTACTACTCCATCAAAAATGAAACTCTTAACATAGAATTTTTCCATTTAAAAGACTTCATTGGCTCACTGTGATCCCACAGGGCTCACCATAGCTCTTGATCTGTTCAGTTCATTTGTGCCTACCATATGATTGGTTCCAGTTCCTAGGCAAGGGGAGAAGAATTTATGTCTTCAAGAAACTGGTTGTGTATAAAGATGATTATTTTTTTAAAAAAGAACTTAATTTTAGTTCTTCTGCTTCATCTCCTGCCAGTTTTTGCTTAGAAATTGCCACTACAGTGGCTTAAAAATGTTTGTAGATTTTATACCCACAGCAAAATCCTTCATTCCTTTTACATGCTTCTCTCCTGGCTTGAAACGTAAGCCCCCATTTAGTCACCTCACAAATGCCCCTATATTTTCTTAATCTTCTCCTGGATGACCTTTCCAGGAAGCACTCTTGGAGATCCTAGCTTGGGGCTCCATACTCCACAGAACACTGTTTTTGCCCTGTTATATTATTTTTAAATTATCCATTTTTTGTGTCCACTTCCTATTCTGGATTGTTAGAGCTAATAGTAAGGATTCAACTAATATTTGTTGGATTTTGCCAAGCAGGCTTAGAAAAGACATTCCAAAATGTTAATTTCACTTTCCTTTTTGAAAGATCTCCTGCAGAGGCTGCTGACAGTTTTGAAGGAACACTTAAAAGGCAGCTTCCTTGAATTTAGATCTTCACATTTCAAAATGTGACTCCAAATGAAATATTTATTAAAAAATGCTGTACATAACTTACATTGTTGATTTAAAGAATGGTATTTATGATCCCCCCAAACAACAGGAATTCCACATATTTCTGTTTTCTTCCAGGTTGTCATGGCCCTTTCCTAGATTCAGTATTTCCAGAAATTTACACCTCCATTGACTTATCACCATTCTATTCATTAACATATTTGTAATTAGTGTTGTGATTATTTATGATTGTCAAAACAGGAATACTATAATGAGGATAATGTGGGTCTTTAGCTTAGTATATTAAAGCACTGAGTCAAAGAATATAGATCTGGCTTAGGTTGAAGTTGTTATTGTTCAGTCACTAAGTCACGTCCAACTTTTTGCAACTCCATGACCACAGTGCACCAGGTTTCCCTGTCTTTCCCCGGACTTGCTTAAACTCACGGCCATTGAGTCGGTGATGCCATCCAACCATCTCATCTTCTGTCATCCCCTTCTCTTCCTGCCTTCAATCTTTCCCAGCCTCAAGGTCTTTTCCAGTGAGTCAGGTCTTCGCATCAGGTGGCCAGAATATTGGAGCTGCAGCATCAGTCCTTCCAATGAATATTCAGGATTGATTTCCTTTAGGATTGACTGGTTTGATCTCCTTGCTATCCAAGGGACTCATGAGAATCCTCTCCAGCACCACAATTCAAAAGCCTCAATTCTTCAGTGCTCAGCCTTCTTAATGGTCCAACTCTCATATCCATACACGACTATTAGAAAAACCATAACTTAGTCAGCAAAGTTGTCTCTTTAAAAAAGATGTCTCTGCGTTTTAATATGCTGTCTAGGTTTGTCACAGCTTTCCTTCCAAGGAGCAAGCATCTTTTAATATCATGGCTGCAATCATTGTCTGCAGTGATTTTGGAGATCAAGACAAATACAAGCTGTCACTATTTCCACTTTTTAACTGTCTATTTGCCGTGAAGTGATGGGACCAGATCTTTATGCTATGATCTTTATTTTTCGAATGTTGAGTTTTAAACCAACTTTTTCACTCTGTTCTTCCTCCCTTATCAAGAGGCTCTTCAGTTTCTGCCATTAGAGTGGTATCATTTGTGCATCTGAGATTCTTGATATTTCTCTTGGCAATCTTGATTCCAGCTTGTGATTCATCTAGCTCAGCATGTGTACTGGATTCTGAGTATATAGCTCAGTACGATGTACTCTGCATGTAAGTTTAAGCAGGATGATAATATATAACTGTGATGTACTCCATAGGTTGAAGTTAAATTCTGCCATTTTTAAATAATTTGACATTGCAAAACTAACTGTATTTTTTTAGGAAGAGTCAGCATTTTATCATCTGCACGATAGAAATGATGTTATCTATCTCTTAGTATAACTTTGTGGATTTAATGCCATGGGGAATATGAAACAATCTGGTTTAATATCTATCAGCAGCATATAGTAGGTGCATGGCAGTCATTCACTCACCCTTACTCAGGCATTTAAATGTAAGGCAAAGTATGAGAACCCACTGTCAAAGCAGCACTGGGAATGGACATTGTAAGAATCAGGAACGGAGTAAGCGAAGGCAGTGAAGCGTGGTGATTTATAGAGCACTCAGTCAGTGCAGCCAGGGAGAGAATCTAGGGGACAGGGTGCTTTGAGGGTGGGAGGTGGAAAAGTTAAGTAGAAAAACTGAGTGTACAGAGCATTACATGCAAGACTAAAGGGCCAGGCAGTCAGTAGGGAACTGCTGAATCTGCCACACCAGGGGCGTGCCACGGTCATAGGTGTTCGTGGGACGGTCACTCTGGTAACCAGAGTGGCGCTTGGGACGGAGGTGCCGGAGACGCAGGCAACAGGACGCGCAGAGGGAGGTGGTCAGGGCCGCCCAAGCCAGAGAGCCGTGCTCAGGCCCAAGAGGCATGGGCTTCCTGCGCAAGGAGAGAAGGACCGGGCCGCCGCGGCCTGCAGAGGACGGAAGGCCGGCAGCGTCGGCAGCAGCGGAGGGGTGGGAGAACCAGGGGAGCTGGCGGCCGGGTCCGGTGCGGAGGAAGCTAGCAAGCGGCTCCGGCCCCTCACGGACCTGATGCGGGAGGCGGCGCTTCGCGCCAGTGTGGCTCATGAGAAGAGGCGAGGCGAGAGAGCGACGGTGGTTTTATTCGGGAGACTTCGAAAAGTCTGTGGCATTTCCTAGGGATACAGATTATGTGGTTGAAAATAATAATATAAAGTATGCGAGTTACGGCACGTACTCCAGTGGTGTCTGCTTTAAGAAGAAAAGCGTTTCTTTCCGGCTGTCCTGGGTCCTGGTTGCTGGGCGCTCTGGTTGCGGCGAGCGGGGGCCGCCCCTCGTGGGGATGCTCCGGCTTCTCAGCGCCGAGCCGGGCTCCGCGGCGCGGGCTTCGGCGGCTGTGGCTCCCGGCGCCAGCGCGCAGCCGCACGGGTCCTGGCTCATGGGCAGAGTTGCTCCGCGGCTCGTGCAGCCTTCTCAGACCGCAGGTGGAACTCAGGCCCCCTGCATTAGCAAGCCGATTCCCTCCCGCCGAGCCCCTAGTTAAGCCCTAGACCACGCAGTTCTAAGCTCCACATCACGAGGCACAGGTGAATGCCAGGGCATCCCGCTGCACGGAAGGTGGAGCGCAGACGGAGCCCACCCAGCTTCTTCGTGGGGCAGGGCTCCCGTTCTTCATTCCAGTGTCGCCGATGCCTTGTGACTGTCTGATATTTGGGCTGATGTTGAAAGTAGGTAACAAACACTTCACTAGAAGTTCTGATATTTTTTTTCTAGTTGGAGTTCATTGGAGTTTTACATTGAGCTGAGCATTGAGTTCAGTGTTTTAATACATGAGATCTTTACTTTGGCCGGACAGGATTCGTAGAGTAAAATCAGGAGAAACAAACAAACAAGCAAAAAAATATATTAATAATTCTTTTCTCATCCTGTTTAAACTTTATTTTATCAGATTTCCTCTGATATTTGGATGAGAGTTAAGGCAGGACCATGATTTTTCCAAATTATGTTCAGTGGTTTTTCTACTCAGTTCTTCTCATACACAGTCTCAGTTGAGTAACTGGAGTTTCCGTTTCAGTGTGTTGTAACAAATAAATCGAGTTTTATTTAAAATGGAAACTTTGCTTCCCTGCCACTCTCTCCTGTCTTCCTCCAACTCATGATTCTGTCTTCTGCCCTCTGTCTGGTCAGCCTTGATCTTAGTTTCTTCAGAGTGTGGGTTTTGGTCAAAGATGGAGAGATGAGGAGGTTGCAAGAGTCTTCTTTGCCTAGTACTTTTTTGACAGCTTAGCATCAGTTCTCTGAGGGCTTAGCAGGTGTTCGGTGCTAACTTTCTGAACTTTCAGTGTTTGTGGGAGAATATTTGGAGCTTTCTTTCTTCCCTGAGGTCTTTCACTGGCGATTCCTTTGATGAAGGAACATTCACATCTCTTCGGCTGCTTGCTGACCACCCCTTGGACCCTTGATAAATGTCAGGGAAATTCCAGTTTCCTCTTGCTGGTGTCACCTGGAAAAAAAAAAAAGAAAAAAAGCACAACCTTGAAACAAGACTTTTATTTTATTTGATGTACAAAATGATGACTTAAGCCTGCCTTGCAGCATCTTAGCTCTGAGAGAGCACTCCAATGAGATAAGAGAGGAGTCAGGATATATAGGAGTTTTTGTAACAAAGGTCAGGTGGTTGGAACTTCAAAAGATTCCTGTTAATTAAAAAAAAAAGTGAACATCTCAAGTTAATGAGTTTAACACGTCTCTGTGCATGGGAAGATGCAAGAGTCTGGGCTTGCTGAAATCATCCCTTTGACATGCACCTTCACTACCTAGGGCCAGTACTCAGTTCCCCTCCCATACTGAGTCCCTCTGGGTACACAGTCAGGGGTGGCTGCCATGGTTGAGAACTTGGTTGAGGGCACCCTGTTTGTCTCTGATATTTCCGGTGTTTCCTCAGTTCTGACTATTGGTTGGAGGGCGGGGGAGCTATAGTGGCTTGATGGTTGAGCATCCTTTGTTTCCTGATAACGGCAGGCAGCATTTTCCATTCACACTGGTATGCCCTTTCCCTCCACTGTGGGGTCTGGGGCAGCCTCTCCTGGCCTCCCTCCTGTTGCGTGTGGCCCACTCCCAGTTGATGGGGGCCACATTCTTTTTACACAGGAGCTCAGCACGTACTTTTATGTGCAGTCTCTACTCTGCCACCGGGTTTCAGCCCTCTCTTGAATTTCCCCCTGTAGAATTCTGTCTTTAGATTTCTGCAGTGTGAGACAGACACCCATCTGCCATCCTCATCCCAGCTCCCGGGACAGTTGCCATGTTCTTTGTGGGGTGTTGCTGAAGCTTGAGGTCCAGGGCTTCTCCCGATTCTCCCCTGGAGCTGTGTGGGGTGAGCAGGGCGTTCACAGAAGGTGGGCCGTTCTCCCTCCCACACCACGGGTGGTCCCAGCACCTCACTCTGTCATCCTGTGGGTGAGAAGTTACGAATCTCCATAAGTACGTTTGGCTACCTTTTTTCTAAGTCCTGTAGAGCAGTCATGCACTCTCGTTAGACTACAATAGCTATTATCTTGGTCTTGGTTCAAACCTAGACTGAAATAATTGTATTTGAAGTCCTCTTTTATTCTTATCTGTACCCTGCAAGGTAATCATCCTCCTATTACTGCCTGGATTTTACAGGTGAGGAAACCAGAGGAGACGGGCTTCATTCATGCGCTCAAGGTCGCCCAGCTTTGTAGGTTTGTACCTCCGGGAGCTGTCTCATCTGAAAGCGCCTCAGGTTGACCCAGGCTCTGGAGGCAGGCAGTGTGGGTGGTCTCAGATCCGGTGGCCAGCCTCAGGGCCCCCATGATGGGGATGGAGCTGGTGTTCCCTTCCATCCTCTGGCCCCACGTGTGGGCACCAGCCCAGCAGCCGTGGCTGTGGAAGCTCCAGAGGAGGAGCTGGTGACTCTGCTGGAAGGCTCTGCTCCCCCATCTGCCTCCGGCGTGTGTGCTCCCTGGATGTAAATAATTCACCACGGCCCAATCAGAGGACGTGCTCTGCGCGGGATGAGCCTGTCGCTCAGCGACGCTGTGGGCCTGTACATAGCAGGGCCGAGTCGAGGGCCCCACGTGTTCTCCCTGCTCCAGCCCCATCAGCAGCTCCGCACCAACCAGGGTGCCTCGCAGCAGCCGGACTGTGACTCGCAGAAGGTCACGGGCGGGTCAAGGACAGAACTCGAAAATAGAACCAGCCTCTCTTTCCCAGGCTCTGAAACCCCGTGGCGGGATGTCCCTTTTACGAATGCTGGAGAAACAGCAGCGCTGAACTGCGTGGGGACGGGATACCCAGGGCTGTCTCTGGGACATGAGGATGGAGAGATGTGGCTCTGAGCAGGGGGGAGTTTTTATTTTAAATGAAACGAAATGTCTGTCTATTTATTTTGAAGGGAAGGGGCAAGTGCTCAACCAGTGATGGGGGGAGTGAACTGAGTTCTCCAAATGTTAATAAAACAAGGAGAAGGAATCTTTAATCAATGATACAAGTGAACTTATATACAAAACAGAAATAGATCCACAGACGGAAAATAAATTTATGGTTCCCAAAGGAGAAGGGATTTTGGGATTAGCATATAACTCTACTATGTATAAAATAGATAACAAACAAGGACCCACTTAAAGCACAGGGACCTATCATCAATATTTTCTAATAACCAACAAGGGAAAACAACCTGAAAAAATATCTGTATCAGTTCAGTTAGGTTCAGTCGCTCCGTCGTGTCTGATTCTTTGTGACCCCATGGACAGCAGCACGCCAGGCTTCCCAGTCTACCACCAGCTCCCAGAGCTTGTTCACACTCATGTCCATCGAGTCTGTGATGCCATCCAACCATCTCATCCTCTGTCATCCCCTTCTCCTCCCACCTTCAATCTTTCCCAGCATAAGGGTCTTTTCCAAGGAATCAGTTCTTTGCGTCAGTTGACCAAAGTATTGGAGTTTCAGCTTCAGCATCAGTCCTTCCAATGAATATTCAGGACTGATTAAAGGAAATCAGTTTTACACCAATACAGTATACTAATGCATATATACGGAATTTAGAAAGATGGTAACGATAACCCTGTAAGCGAGACAGCAAGAGAGACACAGATGTATTGAATAGTCTTATGGACTCTGTGGGAGAGGGTGAGGGCTGGATGATATGGGAGAATGGCATTGAAACATGTAAATTATCATATGTGAAACGAATCGCCAGTCCAGCTTGGATGCATGAGACAGGGTCCTCGGGGCTGGTGCACTGGGATGACCCAGAGGGATGGGATGGGGAAGGAGTTAGGCAGGGGGTTCAGGATGGGGAACACATGTACACCCATGGCGGATTCAAGTCAGTGTATGGCAAAACCAATACAATGTTGTAAAGTAAAATAAATAATTTAAATTAAAACAAAATAAAGGAAGTCAGTTTTAAAGGATTGATTGATTTGATCTCCATATATGTGTGTGTGTGTGTGTATATATATATATATATATATATATATATATATATATATATGTTTAACTGAATCAGTTTGTTGTACACCTGAAATTAACACAACATTGTAAATCAACTATACTTCAAAGAAAAAAGATAAAAAAACAAGGAGATGGATGAGAGTGACCTTCTTAGGTGGTGTCACAGAGCAGAAAAGGCTGTTTGAGCCCTGTCCTGTCCATTAAAAATAAAACACCATCCATATGTGTAATTTTAAGGTTTTTGCAACCCCATTAAAATAATTAAAAAGAAAGAGGTGAAATAAACTTTAATAATGTATTTACTATAATACATCCAAAATAGTACTATTTCAACATATAACTGGGCTTCCCTGGTGGCTCAGCTGGTAAAGAATCCGCCTGCAATGTGAGAGACCTGGGTTCGATCCCTAGGTTGGGAAGATCCCCTGGAGAAGAGAAAGGCTATCCACTCCAGTATTCTGGCCTGGAGAATTCCATGGACTGTGTAGTCCCTGGGATCACAAAGAGTTGGACATGACTGAGTGACTTTCACTTTCATCTTCAACATATAGCCAATATAAAATATGGGTGAGGTGTTGTGCATCCTGTTCCCCTACGTCTTTGAGACCTGGTGGGTGTGTGTTTATACTCACAGCACATCCCGATCTGGAAGAGCCACATTTTACCTGCTTGGTGGCTGCATGTGGTCAGTGGCTTTCAACCTGGACAGCAGGTTGGCTTGTCCAACTGGCCAGCTTTGTGGTGTTGGACCAGTTACTTATTCTTCTTGGACCTCAGTGTTCCCTCTCCCCACGTTAAAAATGGGAATCGCAGCCTCTCACCATATTGCAATCAGGTCACATGGGTAAAGCAACTGCTGTGTGTTTCTGGCACATGGTAAATGCTCAGTTAATAAGCAGGTGATTGGCTCCTCAAACTGACCTGCATCCCAATTAAATTTTAAGCTCCCTATAGGAGACTGAAATACAACTTGATCTCCACAAACTGCTGCTGACCTTCTCTCTTTCCTTTCCTTCCACTGACATTTTCTTTTCCCTGAGGTTCTGCCTCACCCACTCCTTCACTTTCTTCAGGTCGCTGTCAGAACGACTTAATCATAGAAGCTTTTCCTTCTATAAAGCAGTAGCCTCACTGTCAATCCCATCTTACCTGCCTTCGTTTTCTTTAGAGCACTCCACACCACCACCAGTCACTGCCTATTTGTTTGCTTCTCCCAACTGAATATTAAAGAATCTCTGCTTACTATTTAATTTCCAGCTAAATATGTTGACGGATGAGTGAATGAATATACTGAACATCCACAATGCTTTGCTGTTCAGTTCGGTTCAGTCACTCACTTGTGTCCGACTCTTTGCGACCCCATGACCACAGCACACCAGGCCTCCCTGTCCATCACCAGCTCCCAGAGTCCACCCAAACTCATGTCCATTGAGTCGGTGATGCCAGCCAGCCATCTCATCTTCTGTTGTCCCCTTCTCCTCCTGCCTTCAATCTTTCCCAGTATCAGGGTCTTTTCAGATGAGTTAGCTCTTTGCATCAGGTGGCCAAAGTACTGGAGTTTCAGCTTCAACATCAGTCCTTCCAATGAACACCCAGGACTGGTCTCCTTTAGGATGGACTGGGTGGATCTCCACAGTCCAAGGGACTCTCAAGAGTCTTCTCCAACACCACAGTTCAAAAGCATCAATTCTTCAGTGCTCAGCTTTCTTTATAGTCCAACTCTCACATCCATAACATGACCACTGGAAAAACCATAGCCTTGACTAGACGGACCTTTGTTCACAAAGTAATGTCTCTGCTTTTTAATATGCTGTCTAGGTTGGTCATAACTTTCCTTCCAAAGAATAAGCATCTTTGCTCTTAGTGTGTAGCATAAAAATGAAATGCAGTCCTTGCTTGATGAAGGATTCAGAGGGAGATACAGGTGATTGCAGGCCCTTCATCAGCCCTAGAATCTCGCTGAAACCTCTGCCACCCTGCATGCTACCCTGGGCACACACCCCATCTCTCTGCCCTCTCCCACCTCTGAGACTTGCTGTATGTTGCCTGCTCCGCTAGAATTCTCTTTTCCTCCTCTCTGCTTACCAAAAT
Source organism: Hydropotes inermis (assembly GCA_020226075.1). Classification (NCBI taxonomy): domain Eukaryota; kingdom Metazoa; phylum Chordata; class Mammalia; order Artiodactyla; family Cervidae; genus Hydropotes; species Hydropotes inermis. Next base: position 3,926,639 of record CM035299.1, read on the forward strand.
CTCATGAGTGAGTGAGTGAAAGTCACTCAGTCGTGTACAACTCTTTGCAACCCCATGGACTATACAGTCCATGCAATTCTCCAAGCCAGTATACTGGAGTGGGTAGCCTTTCCCTTCTCCAGGGGATCTTCCCAACCCAGCGATCGAACCCAGGTCTCCCCCATTGAAGGCGGATTCTTTATCAACTGAGCCACAAATCAGCTCAAATACCACCTCCCCTTCAGGGTTCTTTCCAGATCTCTTGATTGAAAACATCTCTGGCCACTATTTTTCCACTGGATGTTTTCTTTTCTTATAGTATTGATAGCAGCATACTTCATATTAGAATTCCTCAGGTCTGTTTGTGACTTTGCATACTATTTTGAATCTCTAGAGGGCAGGATCTGATTTCACCTGTGTGTAGGGAGGGTAGGGATATATTGGAAATTGTACCTACTTTGTAATCAGATATATTAATATATGAGTTAGATTCCTGAATACTTAGGACTTGTGAGCTTATTAAAGCTATTTAATGTCTCCACATCCCAAGGAGCTCATTTGTTAATGGGAGAGTTGTACCCATCTCTTGAGAATCACTTCCACTGCAAGGAGATCAAACCAGTCAGTCCTACAAGAAATCAACCCTGAACATTCATTGGAAGGGCTGTTGGTAAAGCTGAATTTCCAATACTTTGGCCACCTGATGTGAAGAGCTGACTCATTGGAAAAGACCCTGATTCTGGGAAAGATTGAAGGCAAAAGGAGAAGGGGGTAGCAGAGGATGAGATGGTTGGATGGCATCTCCAACTCAATGGACATGAACTTGGGCAGACTTCTGGAGATAGAGAGGGACAGAGGAGCTTGGCGTGCTGCAGTCCATAAGATCACAGAGTTGGACACGGTTTACCGACTGAACAATGACAACAGCATCCATCTCAGGGAAGAAACCTTTGTTAACCTCTAGTCTGTACTGAATGCTTTAGCTGCTGCCAAGATAACAGACATTTTTAGATCCAAGTACACAATAGATGCTGCATAAATATCAAACTTGGGACCCTTATATTAACCCAAGTCTCTAATACAGTTGATGCTAATTCAGGCTTATTTACAGAATAAGAATCACTGTATCAGTCAGGGTAAGACAATATTTAAGTAACACACATACTAATCCTTGTCCTTAGCCAATAAAACGCCCATTTCTATTCAAATGCACCTTCTAGAAACTTTCGTTATTGTTTTTAGAGTTCTATGAATTATCGTGATTTTCCGAGTCAACAGAAAGATACTCAGGCTTCTTCTGTGAAGCCCTCACCTGTGCTTGCGGAGATGTAGATTGTACCATAGTCCCCAACTACAAGGAAGGTTCAGACACGGCTGCTGAATTGTCTCTGCCGGCCATCCTGCTGGGACAGCCTGGCAGCATGAAAACCAGGAGCGGGAAGACAGGAGCCTGGCCCAGGCAGCCGCTCAGATGGCGATCCTGTAAGAAGGAGCTGGACTAGAGCAGGACTTATCAGCATCTGCACCGCTGACATTTAGGTGCCGTCATCTTTGCTGTGGGGAGAGGCTGTCTTGTGCCCTGTAGGATGTTTAGCAACCCCTGGCTTTTACCTGCGAGATATCAGTAGTGTCCCCTCCGCTGTGACCATTGAAGATGTCCCCTATGGGACAAAAAGGCTGCCGGAAGGGAAGCATTGGATTAGACCATTCCAATTTCTCTAAACTCTGGGACTCGGGGCTGAGATCTTGCACACACATGCACACACATATACACATGCTGCTATTTCCTTGTCTAGCCTTGTTTCACTTTTAAAAACTGCAATGTTCTGAATCCCGTTTCTTTGCAAACAGTCTAACAGCCAGGCATTCTCCCCTAGGTGCCCACCCCGCACCCACTCACCAGAGAAGCCACGCAGAAGGGCTGGATGGGTGACACGCTGTGATTTCAGTGTGGTGTAGCTCCCCGCCAGGATCTCTGAACAATCGCCTCCACCCCCTGCCTGCCACTCAGGTGGGCTCCAGCAGACAGTTTTGGCAGCTGGAGCTGTTACGGTTCTGCACGCCACATGGACGGCTTTGTTTTAGGATCTGAACAAAACTTGCGGCCACAGCTTCTGCCAGCCCACTCGTCTGCTCACAGGCCTCTCTCCTCTGCCTCTGACAGCTGGGGCCTGTGGTGCCAAGTAGGCTTCTGTAGCTACTCGTAACAGGATGGTGCAATCGGACCACAAAGGGGACTGGCCAGTTGGGTCAGAAATTCACATCTCTCTCCTTTTGCTTTTCTCTCTTTCTTAGCTTGACTTTCTTCCCATTTTCAGCTGGAAGAGTAGACCCATAAGGGATCATATTTCTTCATGTTTTTACGTGGTTTTCCACTCGACAAAATGGTTTTGTCCTTGCCAGGTTTTTAAATGGTAAACATAAAAATCTGAGGTCTAGATGGAGGCTATGAGTGTCCAGAGTCACACAGCCAGCCTTGTGTAGAAACAGCCTTTTAACAATTCTTGCTGCTTAAAGACTCGCAAGCCCCTGAGCAAGACAGACGTAGAAGCGCATGAATACAATGGGTAGTGCTGGTTCAGTCGCTCAGTCGTGTCCGACTCTTGCGACCCCATGGACTGTAGCCCGCCAGCCTCCTCTGTCCCTGGGATTCTCCAGGCAAGAACACTGGAGTGGGTTGCCATTCCATTCTCCAGGGGATCTTCCCAACCCAGGAATTGAACCTGAGTTTCCTACATTGCAGGCCCATGATTTACCAACTGAGCTACGAGGGAATATAGTAAATACTAACATAATTATGCAAGTGAACAACAGGAGCTGAAAGAAAGGAGCAAATAACAGCTTTTGAGAGGAATAGAAAGAGGAATGACCTTTGAGGGCCTGGCCTCAGCTAGCTAGTAAAGAATAAATTGGACTTGGCATGGCAGTGGGGACCACAGGAGCAAAGACGCTCCAGCAGGGGATAGCTGGCCATCATCAACATCAGTGCTCATCATCATCCGTGTCATCATTGAGGCCATTTGTTGAGCACTTTCTAAAAAAATCAGGCGCTGCATGGGGCACTTGACGTAAATGGTGTCATTTCATTTTCACGCTAGTTCTGGATACAAGTGCTATTGCTAACTACATTTTATAGACTGAGAAACTTAGGCTCAGAGAAGTGAAGTCATTTGCCTGAATATACACTGTTTATAACTGGTAGAACCTGCATTCCAAGCTGCCTTTCAGTGTAGAGTAGGACGAGCGCTTCTAGGATAAGTGGGGTGAAGGACACAGACAGCATAATGTCAAGCTAGCAAGTAGAATGACGATGTGACAATAAAAAGAAAACCTGTAAATTTGCCAGAGTCCAGGCATAGCCTAGTGGTTCCTCCTCCTTTCTCCCCACAAGGAGCCCCTGCCTAAGTCCTCCCTCGAGCCTTTCTCCAACATGGTGCCCCTGTGCCGTGCTACCACCCAAGAAAGCGGGCAAGACCCCACTAGTTCCTTGGCCTTTTGTTCCCCTTCTGAACACATGATAACCTTGAGGCTCAGAGACACTGACAGGTGGATTCTCTGGCTATGCTTCTTTGGGGTGAAGGAGACATTCCCCAAAGCCCTGTAGAAGGGATGCTGATGAGCTCCATAAACTCTCCACCTGTAAGGTATCATCCCGGGTAGTCATGGTCATGATGCATCCCAAGACTTTGTACAGTCTGTCAACGGATGATGCGAAAGCAAAGCATGTGTTCAGCGGGCGCATGTCTGTGGGAGAGGAGGAGAGACACGGATTCTCACTTACTGAGTCCCTGCTATTAGATTCAGGCTGTTTGTGAAGATAGCAGGCGGGGCAGATACAGAAGTTCTATCCCCAAGTCCCTTCCTGGCTGGAGGAAGCTGTTCCGCATTCATTCATTTCACTCTTGCTGTCAACACATACACCTTGAATGCCTTCAATGTGCCAGGTGCCAAGTTACAGATGCTTAAGCCTGTCCTCCATTTTACAGATGAGGAAACTGCATATCTAAGAGGCTAAGCAGTTTGTACATGTTCGTACCTGTTCACACCACGTGTGAACAGCAGACAGGAATGCAAGCCCAGATGTCCTTGGACGCCACACTCTTAAGCAGAAACTGCACTGATGTTTGTAAACGCTGACCTAGTCTTCTAATGTGAAGTATTACGATGAAGATATGTTGAAAGCATTAAAAAATCTTTTCCTTTGTCTCTCTCTCTCTTTTCTATCTATTTTTGCTTCCCCTCCCCACCTTTCCTCTCCCTCTCTCTCTCTTCCTCTTTCTTTCTCTTTTCTGCTCCTTTCTTCACAGGACTCCACAGAATGGAGCAAGAATGAGAGGGAAGAGGCCGGCAGAAAAGCATGAACTGGAGGTTTGCTGAGCTCCTCTACTTCCTGTTTGTATGGGGCCGTATCTCAGTGCAGCCCTCCCACCAGGAACCAGCTGCAACAGACCAACATGTCTCCAAGGAATTTGACTGGCTTATCTCAGACAGGGGGCCTTTCCACCACTCCAGGAGCTACCTGTCCTTTGTGGAAAGACACCGTCAAGGATTTACAACCAGATATAAAATATACAGGTGAGAGCCGGGCTAAGCTCGCCCTTGCCTCATTCACTGAGCACTTTGGGGCGGGGGTCATGCTTTGGCCTGGGCCTTGTGGTGTGGAGGCGTGTCTGGGCCGAGACTGTTGTATACTTGCTCGTTATTTATTAATTAATTTATTTTTCTATTTGTTCATTTGTCTATTTTATTATGATGTGCAAGGGATTATCAGTGAATAAGAGTGATATATTTTTGAGTCCTTAATGTGTGCTGCTCATTGTGCTTAGGAGTTTGTATACATCTTCTCACTTAAACCTTAAAGAACATCAGACATAGCTTCTATTTATTTTCTCCACTTTATATAGAAGGGGTAACTGGGCTTTCACTTGGTGAAATAACTTTTCCAAAGTCACACAGTCAGTGAGTGGCAGTACTAGATTCACACGCTTGTTTATGTGTATCCATAAACAAGTCAGTTATATCAGGTGTAGGCTGTGGTGTTTTACAGATACTAGTCATATACCAGACATCTTACCCAAACATATTCATACATTTGGACACAAATAGGGACACCCAGTGAATAACTCTTTCTTGAGCAAGTCTGAGCTGGTCTTTGGCCTGTTGGAATCCCACTCATTCCCAAAGGACTTAGCCCAAAGTTGTTCTCCTTTGAAACCGTCTTATAGACGCTCCGCATCCCACTTGATCAGTCTCTCTTTGATATTTCCACAGTTCTCTACGCTTATGCCTCTTTAGTTGTCAACCGTCTGGAGCTGGAGTACATTCTTGTATTTCTTTCTCACCTAACTGGAAACTCCCATGAGGTCAGGACTTACATAGAATTCATTTCTGGATCCCCAGAGTGATTTTTGTTCTTCCTTGTCTAATAAGCACACAAAAAATGTTGTGGACTAAAATAAATTGAAGAGTGCAGAAAACTCTCAAGAGTTGGAGTCTTTAAGATCAAGGAAGAAAGGCAAGGTCTAACACTTCTGGGCCACTTCAAACAGGAGCGCGAGGACAGGTGCATGGTGGAGAAGAGATACGCATCTGCAGCTGGGAAGCCATGAATTCAGGCCTTGTGTCCACTATGTATTTGACTTGAAAGTGGACATGTCTCCTTTGCCCATCGTGTGTCATGGTGGACTGGGGATGGGTGACTCATGAATCTACTCCCAGCTGCAGATGGCTGTGACTTTGTGCTGAATATTCCAATCTGCATTTGAAAGTATGAGAGAAAGTTTACATCTGCTTCTGCGTTCAGATTTCACCTATGCTTTTGTTTGGATTCCACTGCTCAGACAGAAGTCTGCAGTCATCCAGTGGGCAGGTTTCTAAGATGCTTTCTCAAAGCTCTGAAATTAAGTACTGAAGATTGAACCAAAGTCACGTGGTTAATTAAACGATGGAGTTCAATCCAGAAGTCAGGCCCCTGGTCATCTAGTTATTTCTTTCTTCCTTTATTTAATCCTCACATAATTAATAAGCACCAGCTAGAGGCCCAGCAACTGTGTTTAAGGCAGATGACACAGTGGTGAGTAAAGCAAACATGGTCCTTGTGCTCAAAAGAGCACATTAATTAGACACACGAACACACAAACACACGCACACACACAGAGTGTAAGTGCTGCAAAAGAAAAAGGGCAGGGTAGGCGTATCTGGGGGATGAGAACCAGTGATTTGGGAAACTATTATGTGCAAGGATTGGGTGAGGCTCCTGTTGTAATCTTCACCTGGACGCACGTGCAGGTAGATGCCCAGAGGTCTTGAGTGCCCTTCCAGACCAGGTTTAGACCAGAACAACAACCAACCCGGATGTGCTCACTGGGACTGTTGCCAGTTGACATTTTCTCTTCACTGCTTTGTTGAGACACTAACGTATGTCCACAGGTGATTCCCAGAGTGTCTCCCTGTGTGCGAACATGGGCACAGCACGTTAGAAACTTGATGTTTGCATCATGAAGGAAAGACTTTACTTCCAGCTTGTGTCATCTTGTCTGAGGCTACAGAGCCAGCCTCTCTGAAATGTCCTAGACCTCAAGCTTTGTCCAGTCCACCCGACTCTAGAATCCAGGCTAGAACCCAGGGTGACCTGAGAGCTTCAGCAGGAGCCTGCTCTCCTCACTTAAATGGGGTAAGGCCATCTGCATCCTCATGCATATGCAGACAGAGGGTGACTTCAGCTCATGGCGTCCTGGTGGGGAGTCAGTGCCACTGGCAATGATGAGACACTTTCAAATTAAATCCCAGCAGAAGCCCTCTCTCCTGTTGCTTCACAAGCTGAGCTATAATCTGTGCACACACAGTTGTTTGGGTGCACAAGGTTCCTGCTCTGCCGCTCCTAAGTCCGAGCTGACACGTGGAGGCTGGGGAGTGTTCTGCTCTCGAATCTGCCAGTGCACAGTGGCAGTATCCGTGATCCTAGACGCAGAGGACCTGGGTGCTGGCTCAGCCCACCCACCTCACAACTTGGCCAAGAAATGGAACTTCTCTGAGGTTCTGTTTTTTCATCTGTAAAATGGGAGTGTTCACTAAGATGATCTCCAGGGTCCTTCCCTTCTCTGAAATTCCGTGATTCCAGGAAATGTTATCATTTGGAAGTACCATGGAGGATTGGTGAGGACTCTAAACTTGGAGCCTGCAGACTCAGGTTTTGTTTATTTTGGACCCACTTTCTTCATTCTGGGCGCATATATTCATGCTTCATTCACTTATGCTTCCATCTAGTCCTGTAGACTTTAACATCGATTGTATTCTGTAAATTATGCTATGGTTTGGTAACACAGAGATGACCAACAGAAAACAGCAAAGCTCGCACACACACACACACACACACACACACACACACACACATCCCACAACAGCAAAGCTTGCACACATATACACATCCCACAACCTGCAGTGTATGTTCACTCCTTCACCAAGCTCAGAGTTTGGGGTGGAAGACTGACAGGAAGAAAGAGTGAATAGGCAAGCAATTATCATTCCACGGAGAGGTATGGAGAGAGGTAACCCCTCAGATACTCGATATTCTCCTTTCTAGAAAGCGATGATGATGTCTGTCCTACCTACGAAGTCAAATGAGATGAACCTGCTGTGAGATGCTTTGTAAAATTTAAATTTTCTTGTATCTGGGAAATTTTTTCATTAATGTTTGAAATCATCATTCTAAGACAATCATGCAGTATCACTTTCTGGGAAGCCCATACATATATTAGTTGTTAAATACTCACCTTCACTCTGTGAGGGGAATAACAGCATATTACAAATGAGAACACCAAGTCATCAGGAGGTTAAGGAGATTGTCCATATCACTCACCAGGGAAGCGGCAAAGCTAGGGATCAAAAATAGGCTTCTGAGACTCCGCAAGTTGGGAGTCATGACCCTATCTTAGTTCTTAGTTACCTAGCATATGACCAAATACCCAAAGACTTCCTTTAACCACAGACAAGTTGCAACCTCTTGGAGACTCAGTTTTCTCATCTGTAAAATGGATATAACATTAAATGCTTTATGTAGTTGGGGCTGGAAATAATTTAGGGATCAGTCGTGAAGAGCTTGGAATGTTGCAGGAGCTACATCAGACAGCTGATGGTATTGCTAGAAATGATTTATTTTCTTCTCATGGTAATTATTTTTTAATTAATTAATTTTTAATTGGAATATGATTGCAGTATTGTGTTGGTTTCCGCTCTCTGTCAACATGAATCAGCCATAGGTATATGTATGCCCCCTCCCTCTTCAAGGTCCCTTCCACCTTCCCTCTTGGCAATTTAAAAGTTAGTTTTGTCTGAAGGGTGTTTCCTGTTCTTCCACTTCCTCTTTGTGTTGTATTTTTCTGTTTATCTTTTCCTGATTTTGAGATCGCGAGTAGTTGCTGTAAATTTGGCTGTTATTTCACAGGTGGATTTAAAAGGAAAACTGTGGTACCCTTTGTAAGCTTTGGTTTGGGAGAGCCAAGGTGGTGGGGCACTGATAGCGGTGGTCACTTTGCCACAAGACATGGTTCAATAATGAGGGGCTTTCCCTACAGGTTTCAGAGCAAGTGGTTTGTGGCTTATGGTGCTCCTTCCTTTGAGCCTTAAATAAGTTGAATGTGACTTATTTCAACCTGAAAGTTGAATGTAAATCAAGTCATTGTAAACCAGGTCTGATTGCCCAGCTGTCTTGCTCATTTATCAGAGTTGGATGAATTGTCATTCTAATCCACCATCTTAATGGTTGCTTCATGCGTTTCATGAAAATGTCTCTAGTAGGTTTTCTGGAAAAGCTATTTCACTTGGTGAATGGAGCTGGGGCTGGGTGGATGGTTCTGCTGAAATGAATGAGCTGTGGTCTTTGTCCAGAAATCATTCAGGAGTATGCACTGGGCGCCGTGGTTTGCCAAATGCCATACACTGGGGAGCTGAGGATATGTGAGGGAGACAGATCTCTGCTTTTGAGGAGCTTACAGACACGGGATGGTGAGGGTGAGGTCCACCACGGCACCACTTAGGATGCTTGTGGTTGGAAGGAGACCCCCAGTCTCTGGATTCCAGATACAGTTTTGGTATCATGTGGTCCAAGGGTTGTATTTCTATTAGAGTGGCTCCAGATTAGTCTAAATCAGCATTTCTTAAAGTATCTCACATGAAACTGGAGTTCAGTGTGATTTTAAAAGGCATTTTCTGGGGAGAAAATAATCCATAGTCAAATAAATAAATAATAAAAACAGCGATAAGAGTAAGTCAGTTGCTAACTTCGGGCTTCCCACATGGTGCAGTGGTAAAGAGTCTCCTGCCAATCCAGGAGACACAGGAAATGTGAGTTCGATCACTGGGTCTTAAAGATCCCCTGGAGTAGGAAACAGCAACGGGCTCCAGTGTTCTCGCCTGGGAAATTCCGTGGACAGAGGAGCCTGTTGGGCTACAGTCCATGGGGTCGCAAAGAGTGGGACACGAATGAGCACACACCCAACACTGAAGGCGTGTGTGAACGTGTCCAGCACGGGCGCACGTGTCCAGCACGGACACACACTGTGTGTATGGACGTGTCCAGCGTGGACATACACATGCTAGACATGGACATACAGTGTATAAATCATTGCAACCGATTGGTCCTCATCGCAATCCTGGGCTTCGGCATTTACATTTACATAACTTGTCCAAGAAAAGAGTTACTTCGTGGTAGAGTAGAGTATATCAGAAGCAAGCAGATTCCAGATCCTGTGTGTCTAACCATGCTATGCAGCCTCCAAGATGGCATAAATATGTTTGTTTGGAAAATCAAACAAAGTTACATAGGCTTCCTGACCACGGGGCTTTTCAAGATCTTTCCTAGACTGTTTAACAGTGTTTAACCAAACCTCTGATCCTCCAGCCCCTTTTTCTCAGGGAGACTGAAGTTCGAGTGAGCAGGCTTAAAGAGTCACTGACTCTGGCTGGCTTGGGCAGCTTGGGTTGTCTGTCTGAATAGCAGCCTATGTCACAGGCATCTTAAATGCCAACCCTTCAGTTCACGGAGCTGGCACCCGGCTGAGGAAGCCATCCTACCTGTTGGGCTTTTTCTTTGAACACTTTGGTCTACATCTACTTCCTGGTTTATAATTAAAAAAAAAAAAAAATTAACAGCCTCAGTTTTCCTGTCACAAGTAAATCTTATTTCCCCCTCCTCTTTCTCACTTTTTAAAAATTTCCGCCCTGCAATTTCTTATTCCTGCGTTGGGCATTCCACCCTGTGGAAGGGATATGAGAACTTCAGCAGAGGTCAGAGCCGCCGTTACACAGGAAGGTGAAGCCTCAGTGTAATACGCAAAGAAGTGGCTGCACATCAGAATCACCTGCAAAGCTTTTAAAAAATTCCATGCCGGGTCCTTCTTAAGATACTTGAATTTATAATTGGTCTAGGGTAGACGTGAGAACCAACCACCAGCCTAGGGGTGACCTGGCGTTCTGACGGGACGTTTAGAAATGTCAGCAGGCGTTCTTGGTTGTCACCATTGGCTGTGTGGGGTCTGCTGGCATCTGGTGCATAGAGGCCAGAGACCAGGGGTGCTCTCTACACCCGCCAAGGCAGAGACAGCCCTCTGCAGTGAAGAGGCGTCTGGCTCACAATGCCAGTAACAGAGACATTGAGAACTGTTGCTCTTGAGCACATATTTTTAGAGGGAGAAAAAAAAAAAAAAAAGGAAAAGCAATGGTGGGAAAGATTTTAGAATGAATGTTTTTAGATTTCAGTCATCATAAAGTTTAGGTTGGAATCGTTGAAATATAGGCACCAGTGGGTAAGGGATTTTTTTCCATGTTTTTAGACTTGACCTCAGATCAGGGTGGCAATTGATGCATTAAAGAAGGTGAATTGATTTTCGCTTCCTGCTGCAGAGAGGCAGCATTTAAGGGAAACTTCTACTTCAGAAATAGCTAGCCTCCATTCCTCCAGGAGTTCTGGGGGATTCAGTGAGTTTCTCCTCTGATGACTGTGTCCCTTAGGAGGTAGGGTGTTTAGGCTCAGATGCATCTGGCCTGAATCATAAAAGAAACAACTTGGAAAAGTGCATTCAGAGATCCTTTTTTTTTTTTTTTTCTCTTAAGAGCATGCCAAGTGGGCTCAAAAGACGATGAGACTGGGATGGTGTCCCACATTTGTCGTTGTCAATTTCAGCCACTTAGAGGTTGGCATCACTGGTGAGAATCAATACCCTATGCCCTTTCCCCCACCTTATCCCTCATTTAATCCAAGTTTTGGTTCAAGTTCTCCCTGAATAGAGAGGGATGAGGTGGGGAATAATCAGCAAACATCTCCTGGGCCACTTGGTGTCAATTCAGAGATAATCTTCTGTGTTGATTATTTAAAATTGATCTTCCACTTCCAAGCCCAATAGCTTTATTGCTACCAAATTGGTACCTTTGCAGTACTTTACCTCCTTGCTCCCATTCCATTACTGAACTAACTTCTGTGAGCTGCTAGGCTTCATTTGCTGCAATCTCTGCAGAGCAATTGTCCAGCTTCAGTCAGGAGCCATCTCTGAAAATGGATTGGCTTTTGCACACGTCCTTGCAGAGGGCAGACTGATATGGAGTCTCTAACTGACATAGATATGGTGATTGTGGTGACTAGTATGAAGGTAAACCCTTGGGGCTGCAGACTCTATACCCCAACTCTTGGCCACAAAGAAGGGGACTGGATCTGTGATCTGTAGCACCTGCCACTCATTCGTTCATTTGAAAAATGTTCACCGATCTCCAAATTCCTGCTGACCTGTCCCTACCACAGTTGCCTGGAGATAGGGAAAGACTGAATCCCTGACCTCAGGAAATAAAAAAATCTCTTGGGGAGAACTCACTGTTGGGCAGATAACCACAATGCCAGGTGCTGAGTTCTGTGATTGATCCGTGTGCTCGGAACTATGTGGCAGGCGAGGAACGTCCCTTGGCATAGAGGTCATGAATGTGGGAAAAGGTGGGGCAGGGGGAGACAAGTCTAGGGAGTCCTCCTATCGGACTCAGACTTGAAGGGGGCTTAGGGCTTTAAGAGAAGGTGCTGGGGAGAAAGTTGCCCGGGTAGATGGGGCAGCGCCTGCACAGGCAAGGAGACAGAAGAAAGCCTAGAAGCGCGCGCGCACGCGCGCGCGCGCGCGCGTGTGTGTGTGTGTGTGTGTGTGTGTGTGTGTAGTATAGTAGCCCACTCTTAGCCAAGGCTTCAGTTTCTGTGGTTTCAGCTACACTCAGCTGCTGTCCAAAAGTAGTAAATGGACAATTCCAGGAATAAACAATTGAGAAGTTTGATATTGCCCCCCATTCTGAGTAGCGTGATGAAATCTCACACTGCCCAGCTCTGTCCCTCCAAGGACCTGAATCATCTCTTTGTCCAGTGGATCTCCTCCTGCCATTAGTCAGCAGCCACACTGATTTCCAGATCAACTGTCCTGGGATCTCAGTGGTGGTATTCAAGTAGCCCTTACTTTATTTAATAATGTCCCCAAAGCACCAGAGTAGTGATGCTGGCAATTCAGATATGCCAGAGAGAAACAGAAAAGTGCTTCCTTTAAGCAAAAAGGTAAAGGTTCTCCACTTAATAAGGAAAGAAAAAAATGTATGCTGAGGTTGCTAAGGTCTCTGGTAAGAAGGAATCTTTTCTTTCCGTGAAACTGTGAAGAGGGAAAAAGATATTCATGCTAGCTTTGCTGTCACATCTCAGACTGCGAAAGTTATGGCCCAAATTACGTGATTAGAGCTTAATTAAGGTGGAAAAAGCATTACATTTGTATCTTAAGGTGTTTGTAGAGAAAGGAAGGTGAGGGGGAAGGATCACATTTGCATAACTTTATCACAGTATGTTGTTGTAATTGTTCTATTTATCATTAGGTACTCTTGCTAATTCCTTACTGTACCCAATTTATGTATCCAGTTTTATCAAAGGTATGTATGTACAGGAAAACCATATATAGTATAGATAGTGCTCAGTACCGACCATGGTTTCAGACATCCACTGGAGGTCTTGGAATTTCCTCCACGGATAAGGTGGGTACGACTCTAGTGATGATAAGAATAGTGCTGGGGTAGCAGCTTGGAGCCAACCATGAAAGGAATTTAGGATGGCAAATTGATTTCAGACGACCATCCAACTCTAGTTGTCAGAGTACTAGTACATCTCTTTAGAGCAGTATTTTTTGTTTGTTTCATTGTTACATTCCTTGACCTTACTCCTGCTAAAAAATACATTTTACATTGACACTCAACAGACATAGAGATAAAAAGATACATAATTGAAATGAAAACTCATGAACAAAGTTTAACCTTACTCCATGTAATGCATCTTGATGTAATATTTTCTATTCTGTTCTAGTATAACTCAGTCCTTTCTGCTTCATTTATTTTTAAAAATACTTGTGTCTACCAACTACACTGATTTCAGCCTCCACTAATGGGGTGTACCTTGCCGTTTGAACAGCACTGACTTTAAGTCTATGCTTTGGCTCCATTTTGGTTCAGAGGAAAATGGTACCTAATATTTGACAAGCAGACTTTGCTGTGTGTTCAGGTCAGATCCTGGGCCTTGTCTGGTAGGGGTGACGGGACAGCAGTGAAGGGTTTGGAACGGGAGACTGGCGTACTTGGATCCTCATGGAGAAATATTTCCCAGGCTGCAGGGTGAGGCATGCGGGGCAGGGAGTCAGAGAGAAGGGTTAGAGGGCTGTGGCAGCAAAAACAAGGGAGAGGAGGCGGGCAGGCACCAAGACAAAGGCAAAAAAGATGCAATTCATGAACTCTCAAGCAACACTCGGATCCGTCAGCAAAGCTGCTCGGGACCTTCCTGGCAGGCAGCACCATCCCTGGCTGCATCCAGCCTTCCAGGCTCAGCCCCCTGGGGCAGGAAGCATTCTCATCTGCAGTGTTCTCCAGAGGCTGGGTACCTCTGTGGGTTTCTTATGAAAGAAGCCAGAACTCCCTGGCTTCTGCCTCGAGGCTGTTTCTTTATCTCTCAAGGCTGTTTCTTTATCTCTCAAGGCCTTCCTTCTGGGCATGAGGATTCCTGGGTCTCATTAGCAATGGTTTCCCAAGGCAGCTTGGCAGAAGGCTTTGCATCCCACCCTTTATATGCACCTGACTTATCTTTGCAAACCCTGATGGAAACTTCTAGCTACAAGTCAGTGTCTAAGCTGATGGGAGCCCTAGCACAGTCGCTAAAGCCGAGTGATGAAGAGCAAGTCTCTTTAGGCCCAAGCAGACCTCTGTTTAAATCCTAGCCCTGCCACTTCCCACCTGTGAGATCCTGACATGTTACTGGAACTCTCTGAGCCTCACTTTCTTCACTTGTGAAAGGTGGGGGGGGGGGTGCTTCTTTCCAGTATTGTTGTTAGGAAAATACTGTGTGACCCAGTTTACCAGAGAACAGGTTGTTGAATATTGGTGACTAAGACAAGTTGTTGCTGTTGATCAGTCGCCAGGTCGTGTCCAGTGCTTTCTGACCCCACGGGCTGCAGCACACCAGGTTTCCCTGTCCTTCACTGTCTCCCAGAGCTTGCTCAAACTCATGTCCATCAAGTCGGTGATGCCATCCAACCATGTCGTCCTCTGTCGCCACCCCCTACTCTTCCTGCCTTCAGTTTTTCCTAGCATCAGGGTCTTTTCCAGTGAGTTGGCTTTTCGTATTAGGTGGCCAAAGTATTTCAGCTTCAGCTTCAGCATCACTCCTTCCAATGAATATTCAGGACTGATTTCCTTTAGGATTGACTGGTTTGATCTCCTTGCATTTTAAGGGACTCTCAAGAGTCTTCTCCAGTAACATAATTCAAAAGCATCAATTCTTAAATGCTCAGCCTTCTTTGTGGTCTAATTCTCACATCTGTACATGACTACTGGAAAAAAACATAGCTTTAACTATACAAACTGTTGTCGGCAAAGTAATATCTCTGCTTTTTAATATGCTATCTAGATCGTCATAACTTTTCTTCTAAGAAGCAAGCGTCTTTTAATTTCATGGCTGCAGTCACCATCCACAGTGATTTTGCAGCCCAAGAAAATAAAGTCTGTCACTGTTTCCATTGTTTCGCCCTCTATTTTCCACGTAGTGATGGGAGTGGATGCCATGATCTTAGTTTTTTGAATGTTGAGTTTGAAGCCAACTTTTTCACTTCTTATTCACCTTCATCAAGAGGCGCTTTAGTTCCTCTTCACTTTCTGCCATTAGGGCAGTGTCATCTGTATATCTGAGGTTATTGGTATTTCTCTGGGCAGTCTTGTTTCCAGCTTGTGATTCATCCACCTTGGCATTTCTCATGAAGTATTCTGCCTGTAAGCAGGGTGACAATATACAGCCTTGATGTACTCCTTTCCTAGTTTTGAACCATTCTTTTGTTCCATGTCTTGTTCTAACTGTTGCTTCTAGACCTGCATACAGATTTCTCAGGAGACAGGTAAGGTGGTCTGGCAAGTTACCCGTTTGTACTTGGATAACCCCAGGTACACCCACACCTGGACTCTGAGCATCCTTAAGGACTCTGAGAAGGCTTTCAGGAGACCTCCAACCATAAGAGGGATGCTTGCCCTGCGTGCACTGCAGCCCAGGTGCCCTGGGAAGGCAGCGTACTCCACCCTCATACTAAGAGGACACTTGTTAGGAGGAAACCACAGAAAAAGGACCAGAGAGAGGAAGATTGTGCTGCCCTGTGGCACATGTGGCCTGAAAACTGGCAAAGCATCCTTAAGCGATCAGCATGCATTGATTCCTGTAGAAAAGTCCGTATAACATGATTTGCAAGCAACTGATTTATTAATCAACCCAGGTGATGGGAGCAGTCTGCAACAGCTCATCTCCTCAGCGCCTCCCAGGTTATCTTTGGTGTGTATTACTCAGGAGACACTGGGCCCCAGGGATGGCTTCCCACCCAAGCAGCTTCATAGCAATCAGCAGCATTTCAGGGTGGGGTGTGCACAGTGGCAAAGGTAACTTTGCTTATTCTCAAGTTGCAGCCTTGTTATTGACAGAAGGCCAGCAGCCTCCATCCCTGAGCACTTGTGACGGCCTCTCTGTGACTATAGTATGATGCCTGGTTTATGCCATGTTGATAGAGGAGTGTGGTCTGTGTGATGAATAAAAAGGAGATGACTGTAAATGCTATGGAAGTCTCTGCACTGCTCCGTGGTCTGGGATTGTCTGATTGGGGAAGGAAATGCTCACCTGGGCATGAATTCAGCAAGGATTCATTAAGTCCACACCCTGTGCAGGGGCTGCATTAGCCTGCTGGCACCAAAGCATTACTGACCCATGCCCTTGGGAGCACAGAACACAGCTGGGGAGAGACGGACAGTGAGGAACCACCTTGCTACCTCCTGGGAAGTATGAAGGGAAAGAAGTATACGATCAAGTATTGGTGCAAAGAAAGGACGCAGAAGCTGGTCTTGCAAGATTAAAAAAGGCTTTAAAGAGGAAGGTTTTAAAAGTTGGGATCTGGATGGTGGGATTTAGGCAAAGTTCTGGTGATGTGTGTGTGTGTGTGTCTGTGTTGTAAGTGGGTATCCAGAAAGAGGTAGATTTGCCCTGGAACCTACAGGTAATTCAGTGTGAGTGATAATGTTGGCATGTGAGAGAGCATTTTGTCTCAGTGAAATGTGAGCATACAAGCCAAATAAATCAGAAGGCAGTCAGGTCAGGGAGCCCTGTGGATGTTATATAAAATACTTTGAACTTTATTTACCCTAAGGTGATGGCTCCCACACTTTCTGATTTCAAGATGCTCTTAAAGTCTCAGTGATTTTATATCCCTGCCAGAGAAATACTAATAATTCTGTTTATTGAGTAATTAGAGCCAAACAGCCTAATGAAGTATTTATGTCCCCAGAAGTCTAGTGGCCATTTGAAAAATGATAGATGTGAACCTAAGGAAAGAACAATATCTTTATTTTATCCTTAAATAACCATGGTTACTACTGTTCAACGGTTGTAGTTCAATAAAGCCATCTTCCTTTCCCAGTCATTCTTAACTTTTCTGCAGTTTTGGAATTGCACCTTAGCAAAGATGTGCCATTTTTGAAAGGAATGTAAATGTGCTTTCATGCTGGAACTGTGAACTCCCTCAGGGTAGCAGTTTTTGTGGTGCCCAACAAATACCAAGTATCCCTCATTTCTTGAACATAAAAAAGACCCTGCTATGCTCCTGTGACTCGCCGTGGGACTCCACAGCGTTTCGGCACACACGTTAGGAACTGAGTTCTCAGGACGATGGCGAGCCCTTTGGAGGATTTTGCCCAGAGGCGCAGCATGCTCAGGTTGCCGTCCTTGACAGATCCCTCTTGCTAAAATGGTGAGACGGCATGGGTGGGGGGTGTGGGGAAAGGGGGCAGGAAGGTAGAGCGCTCTGTAGTGACCCTCATGAGAGAGGAGAGATCTTAAAGTAGCGTTGATGGGGATTTCGGATATGCGTTTGAAATGTTTTTAAATTTTAAAATACTGATTGGCAAGAAGTTTCAGAGACTTCAGAGAGAGATCCATGTACCCTTTCACCCAGTTTCCTCCAGTGATTACACCTTTTGTAACTAAAGTACAGTGTCACAACCAAGACCCTGACATTGGTACACTGTGTGTGTATGCGCCATGCCATTTTATCATATGTGTAGAGGCATGTAACCCCCACCACAATCAAGGCTCAGAACACTTTCCTCACCCTAAAATTTCCCTTGTGCTATCTCCTTAGAGTCACATATCTCTTTTTTTGCCCTGTCCTCCCTAAGCCCTGGCAGCCACTATTTTGTTTCCCATCTCTGTCGTTGCATCATTTCACGAATGTCATAGAATGAAATCATAACTTGAGATACTTCAAGGAGGCAGAAATTTCAGTATTTGAATGTGAAGGTTGAAAGAGAGGAAAGACTCAAGATCCAGAGGACTTGGCAAGATCATACTTTAAGGGACCAATGAGTGGATCGAGGTTAAATAGGAAAAAGAGTAGGGGACATTTTTAACTTGGTCAGCTAATGGGTGGTGGTACTTTTCATCAAGATGGGGAGCTGTGGAAGGCCAGGAGAGTTTTGGGGGTGGTTTATGCCTGAAGATGATGTGGCAGCTTTGGAAATGTTGAATTTAAACTCCTTGGAATATCCAAATACAGACTCCATAGATAGTTTTTTATAAATGGTTCTGACCCTCAAAAGAGAGTCCTTCAATTAAAAAATATATATGTACAGTATTCAGAGTCATCAGGTTACCACTGATCATGGACACATCCCTTGGGAGTCTTCACTTATGGAAAAGCCCATTTAACATGCAGGGAAGAGTGTTGAGAATTGGAGGAGTGGCCAGTGAAAGGAGGAAAACTGGGGGCAGTTGGTACCATGGAAGCTAAAAGAAAGAAAGGTTTAAGAAGGAAGGTGATCAGGGGCCGTGGTTTCTGACACATTACACGAGGTAAGAACTGCAAGTAATCTTTTATACTTAAAATCTTGACCTTGACTAGAACTATTTTAATAGAATTTTTGGGACAGAAGCCCGATTGCAGTGGGTTAAAAATAAGGGAGAAGCCAGAGTAGATATATATTTTTCAAGACACACGGTTGCAAAAGGCAGGAGGGATGTGAAATGAAGAGGGTTTGGGTTGTTTTTCTTTGGTTTCCAAGAGGGAATGACTTTTGAGAGAGGGAGAGACTGATGCTGAGGGGCAGAGTGGGGTTATTTTTGATGAGGTGATTTCCTGAGGAGGCAGGGAGGGAAAGGGTAAGAGCTTAGATGGAGGTAAAAGGAAGGATCCCTTTAAATTGAAATAGAAAGAGCAAGGGGAAAGAGAGGTGTGGGTGCAGATCACTTGGTTTTACTCATGTTGATTTGAAGGGACTTCTGATGGCTTCTGTTCTCTCCATGAAGTAGGATGTGAAACCAGTTGCTAAGAAAAGGGTTACTGGGAAGGACAAACCAAATGTAATGCTGTAAAAAGTGTTTAATCTGAAGAACGGAAGAAAGCTTTAATTAAGGAGACACAAGACGATCGCTGGGAAGCAGCTAGGGCTCTGACCGTCTTTGTGATCGCGTTTTATATCCGTTGTCATCTGTGCAACTGGGATATTATTCTCCAAAAGATCTGCAAGTGTCGGGTGAGATCATGGATAGTGGATGTGGGGTTTGCCGAGTGGACGAGATGGAAGGACAGCCAGGTGAAGGAGTCACAGGTGTGGGTCAGAAGTAAACAAAGGCTTGGCTCACTGGGTCTCAGTCAATCCGAAAGGAAGTGAAGGGAGTCGATAGATGGTCACGGGCCGCGCGGTCTTGAAGAGGCGGGGAGCAGGTGTGGTGACAGATGGGCTTGGACAGGAAGGCTTTAGTCTCACATATCAGTTAGAGGGACTTTGGGAGATGATGTAATAGAGGAGTCAGCATGAGAGGAAATAGGCTGGAAGAGGGAAGGGGTGGAGAAGATCATTGAGATGAAGTAGGTCACGGGGCTGAGGGGCTGAGAGTATTAGATGTTAAGGATAAAGACAGGGCTTGGGGTGAAGGCATTGTCTGAAAATTAGAGGCTGACATGTTCAGTTAACGTGAGAGAATACCTTGGAATTTGGTTATTGAACACAACAAAGACATGAATGAAGAGGATGGTGTGGAGGAGAAAACGTGTAACAGAAGGTTTGCATTCAAGTCTTTATCCCTGCTCCAGTAGATCTTTGACTGGTGATCTCAGCTGTCAGAGCCTCAGTATCCCCCTCCTTCAACAGGGGCTTATAATCCTTACCTCCCTGACAGAGATGGCGAGTATGATGCTCACGAGAGGAAGAGGAAGGAAATGTGCTTGGTAAACCCTGCCTGCATGCTGCATGCGTGCTAAGTCACTTAGTCATGTCTGACTCTCTGCGACTCTGGACAGCCCTCTGTCAATGGGATTCTCCAGGCAGAAACACTGGGGTGGGTCACCATCCCCTCCTCCAAGGGATCTTCCCGACCCAGGGATGGAACCCTGTCTCTTGCAGCTCCTTCCTTGCAGGCAGATTCTTTTACGGCTGCGCCAGCCACCGGGGAGCCCAAAGCCTGCACCTTTGTGTAAATATGGGCCCTATTGTTCCTGTTACTGGCACCCAGAGACTGCCTTTGGATTCCTTCCACTGCTCTGATGGAAGATAGTGTTTTGGTACCTAATCACTGCATTTGAATAGCCTGATTTCAAAATATCATTTTAGGGTAACAAAGTGAACAGACTGTTAGATGTCCTATCTTTTAGATGTCCAGAATAAATGCGCGAGAACAGTTGACCCAGACAAATTGACCGATGAAAGGATAACTTGCGCTTCAACATAATGAGTTCAATATTCTTTTGATTTACAAAAAAAAAAAAAAAAAGCACTGGGGCATTCAGGCCTGGGATGCTTGTCAGCAAAAGGGAAATGTAGACTGTATTGCATTTCCCCTTTGCTGTTCCCTGTTCTCACTGACAGCTTCAGCTCAACCTGCTTTTATCTGTTTTTATTTTTCTTAAATTTTGACCACACTGCATAGCTCTCAGGATCTTAGTTCCCCAACCAAGTGTCAGACCTGTGCCCCCTGCAGTGGAAGTGCGGAATCTTAGCCACTGGATGCCAGGGAAGTCAGGATGCTTTAAAGGGGCGCCTCCTTACCACGTAACTCTCCCACCCTTGATATGTTTCAAGTTGAGGCAAAGTGAGATAATAGGAATTCCAAAGCAGAATTCTCCAGTTGGAGTTCATTCCAGAAGCCAGAATAACGTTGAACAGCAAAGCACACACAAAATGGAACTGATAAACTAGCGTGACCTGATCCAGAGGGTATTAACAGCTGAGCAACCTAACAGATCCTCGCGACAACCCTCTGTGACAACTACTACCTTTAATGGCATTTTACAGATGAGGAAATGGAGGCTCACATAAATATTTTTGCTCAAGGTCATGCAGTTAGGAAGTGAATAACAGTGCTTCAAACACAGGCGGTCTGGTTAGACTCTGTGCTTGTATCCACTGGCTCTGCAGAGCTGGTGGTTGGGGCTGGGTGGGTGGGCGGGGCCTGGTGAAGGGCCAGCAGCCTCGGGACTCAAGGGGCCTTTGTCCTCTGCTGTTGACACTGAATCACCTTGGGACTGCAGCAAGTTTTCCTTTTCTAATACTCCACCGTTTCATTTCCCTTCCTTCTTCATGGTGTTGTTCTTTGCCTTTTGCATTCATCTTTTTCCTGGTGTTCTTCTTCCTGTTGAAATATACCTTCCCTATGTAATGCTTTAAGATTCATAAGATACTTTCCCATATCAAGTAGGTAGTAATGTCCCATTTTGAAGATGAGGTAGCCAATACTTTGAGCAGCTAACCAGTTTGTTTAGTAAGGGATCGGGCACTGACTTGCATCTGAGCCTTCCAACTATCTGTTTTCTTTTTTTTCATCTTTTTTCTTTTCTTTTTTTTTTTTAACTGCACCAGGTCTTCATTGCCGCACATGGGTTCTAGGTGCGCAGGCTCCGTAGTCGTCCTGTGGCATGTGGGATCTTAGTTTCCCGACCAGGGATCGAGGCCCTGCATTGGAAGGCAGATTCTTAACCATTGGACCACCAGGGAAGTCTCCTGACATATCTTTCTGTGCTCATTTTAACTGTCCCACAGCTGCCTTTTTGTTTGATGAGCCTCTTCTTATCTCTATGACTCAATTTAGGAGCATGATCCCTGCTGATGGCAACAGCTTTTTAAGAGAGAATGGAGATTTTTGCAAACATGCAGTGCTCCTGCTTGTGTGTGCATAAGGATTCCAGAGGTGACATTTGAAAGGACAAATGGAGTATATGTAGTTCTTCCATGGTGTGGTTTCGTGGGTCCCTTGGCTTCTCAAAGATTTCAGAAAATTAACTTTCATTGAGTGTCATCTGGGAACAAAGTACATTTTTAAATATTGTTTTCTTAAAATTAGCAGATTGATGCGGTTATCATTAAAAACAACCAATGCACCACACTTGAGTGTAGAGGTTCTTTTGTCTCTTGCTGACGGAGGATGGTGGAGAGAAGACACATAGCTGTAACTATTAGCTATTTTATTTCAGTCTACTCTGTAATTCACTGCCTTTTTTTTTTTAGATCTTATTCTTTTGCTAAGTGCCACCCACCTACTTCTGGGAGACAAGGCCAGGTGAAAGACATCTTCAGATGTCTCAACTTCCTCATCTGCTTGTCACTCACTGTGTGCTCAACTTTCAGTACTAATTTGGAAGCCTGTCTCTCAAAGAAAACTGGAGAAAGTGGCCCCTGACCCTGGAAAAATACCTGTTTTGTACGAGAAGCTTGTAAACTTATGCACAGAGAGGCTACCCTAGTGATCAAAAGTTGGTTAGCACTGGAGGCAGAATTAGTAGTGGTTACTAGAGGACAGTCTTCCAGCTGAAAAGATTTTAATGGTCAGGGTTGCTCGAAGATGGGAGGGAGGACCTTGGTGGAACTGAGGGGGCAATCACTCTGCATCACCAAAGGGAATCTACTTATCATAGTCCGACCGAAAGAGAATGTAGGTAGGCGAGACATTGGCTTCCATGACCTTTGATACCCTTGGCAGCCCAAGGTTGAATAGTTACACCGATGAGGTCTGCTTTCCTGACGTTTGTCTGTGTGGAGAGAGCACCTTTTCTGATTTCCTTTGGGGTCTGTGTATGAGTGAAGGGGCCGAGTCTGCTCAGCAGTCTAGGGGGCTACCTGCCCAGGATGCTGCTTCTGTCTCCTCTGCGGGCCTCTCCTCTTCCAGATGTCAGTCAAATGCTGCTTTTCCTCCCACTCCTGCTGGGTTATGACACTGACCCCCATGTCCTCCCTTATCCTCCATTCCAGCAAGTCCCAAATACCTGTTTTCAGATTTCGTCTCTCCTCCAAACTCAAAAATTATTTTATGCAACTGCCAAATGGACATTTCTGCTGGATTTTTCTGTCTCAGAATCCTCACTTCCCCTCTTCTTTACCTATCTGTTTCTCTTCCCGTGTTCTCTGTCTCAAATAGTGGCACCAGCATCAGTCAGAGGCCGAAGGGAGGAGGAAGGCTGGGCAGTATTCCCGAGTCATTCTTCTTCCTTACTCAGTATAAGATAAGGAAACAGTAGTAATTTCATAGTGACTGCTATTATTTGAACACTTAGCATGTTTGAGACTCCACATTACGTGGATAATACCACATAATCCTTCTGTTACCCTATGACTTTTGCCTCGTATCATGAATGGAGGAAATTGGTAGCCTGCCCAAGATAGTTACTCAGTGGAGGGGTGAGGATTCAGGACTCCAGCATCTGTGTTCTTAATCTCCTTGATGTCCTACTTTCATATCTAATCACCCACCATTCTCCCTCTCTCTCAACTTGTTCATGTCTTCCAGTTCATGTATTTTTCCCTATTTTAGCTTCTTTTTTTCCTATCTTATTTCCTGTGTTCATTTACATTTTATAAACACGTAGTATACCTGTGGTTTCTACGTATTACCAACAAGATCTAATACACAATGTTTTCTATTACATAAGCACAAACACAGACATTTTAAAAGATATACCTCAAACTGTCACAGCGTTGTCAATCAACTATACTCCAATATAAAATAAAAAGTTCAATTTAAAAAATTATAAAAAAGATGAAGGAATAAATAAGAACACTTAATTTTTTAATAAATTATTTTGTTTATTACCGGTATATACCAGTATACTTACCAGTATATAATTAGCAGTTATGGAAAGATGAAAGCTCTAATGTCAAATATTCTTTTTAATTATTTTAAATTTGAGGAAGAAAATTGGCAGATATGGTTGCTTCTTGATGATGTCTTACTTTGTCCTATGACTGCGGGTGTACTTTCTCCAAGAATAGGAGAAATATCAACTCTGCCATTTTCTTTTGTTTGTGTTATTGGTCTTATCTTCAACCGGTAATTTCTTTGCAGGAATCTTTCAAAAAAATTGGTCATTTTAGGAGGGTTGGCTTAGATAATACTAGATAAATAATTAGCAAATCCCACTTGACCGTGATAGATATGTTGCAATGGGCTGCAATGAGCAGAATACAGAAAGATGCCAAGGTGTCACTGCACAGCCCTCCTGGTCAGGCAAGAAGAGCCTCTGGAATCTGCCTTTTCCAATATCAGATGCTTACTTGTAAACCTGTGGTACCTGGAATTTATATTTCAAATTAAATTTTGTGTATGGTGTGAAGTATGGAGTCAATGATTATTTTTACTCAATATAAATATCTGTTTTTTTTTTTTTCCATTTCTGTTTGTTGAAAATACATTTCTTTTCCCATTAAATTTCGCTGACATCTTCCTTTAAAATTGATTGATCATTTATGTGTGGGGAAAAGGTGAAAAAGTGTTAAATCACTCAGTCATGCCTGACTATTTGCCACCAACAGACTGTAGCCCGCCAGGCTCCTCTGTCCATGGGATTCTCCAGGCAAGAATACTGGAGTGGGTTGCCATTCTGTTCTCCAGGGTGATCTTCCCAACCCAGGGATCGAACCCGGGTCTCCTGCATTTCAGGCAGCCTCTTTACCAGCTGAGCCACCATGAACACTTATGTTACCCTCTTCTGATTACTGGTTGAAGTTGTGATTTGCATTTTATTGAATCTATATATAAATTTGGAAAGAGCTGGCGTCTTAACCATATCATGTCTTCTGATTTATGAATGTGGTTTATTGCTCCATTTATTTAGACACTTAATTTTATTCAGTAATAAATTACAGTTACCTGTGTGTAAGTATTTCACATACTTCATTAAATGTGTCTCTTAGCATTTTGTGTTTTTGAAAGAGATCACAACTTAAAATCTAATTTTTATTTTACTTTTGAATATTTCTGTGCTATGTTAGAAATATAATTGAACTTTGCATATTGTATCCTACTTGCTGCCTTCACTGATTACCTATGGTAGCTCCTTGGTAGGCTCTGCAGGTTTTCCCACATACGCTACCCTGCCATCTGTGAAAAGTTTGAAGTTTCCTTTTCTGATCTGTGTGCCCTTTATTTCTTTGTCTTGCCTTATTGCAGTGGCAAGGGCCTCTGGTAACATGTTGAGTAGAAGTACTGGAACTGTAAATCCTTGCCTTGTTACTAATTCAGAGAAGGGAAAACATTTATTATATGATGTGAACTGTGGGGTTTTGCCATTGTTGTTGTTGAGGCCTCTGTTTTTATCCTGCTTGAGCTTTCTCTGATTCGTGTAAGTTAATGTCTTTAACCAACTTTGGGGAGTTTTCGGGCTTCCCAGGTGGCGCTTGTGATAAGAACCCACCTATCAATGCAGGAGACTTAAGAGACCCGTGTTTGATCCCTGGGTTGGGAAGATCCCCTGGAGAAGGGCATGGCAACACATTCCAGTATCCTTGCCTGGAGAACCCCGTGGACAGAGGAGCCTGGCGGGCTGCAGTCCACAGGGTCACAAAGAGTCGGACACGACTACAGTGACTTTGCATGAACGCATGGGGAGTTTTCAGCTATTACTCTATTAGATATTTTTCTTCCCTACCCTTTTATTTTCTTTTGGGACTTGTGTTGGACTACTTGTTGTTAGACATGTGTCTAAGATGCAATTCATTTTCTTTAATCTCTTTTCCTATTCATTTGATTGTATAATTTCTTCAAATTCCCTGAGTTTTTTGTCATCTCAATTATGCTGTTGAACTTTAAAATGTTAGATGCTGTGTTTCCACCTCCAGAATTTCAAATTTTTATATATAGTTTCCACTCATCTTCTGTATTTCTTGTCTGTTCATTGTTTTCTTATTTCATTTAAGCAGATGTGTGTGTATATTTATTTAATAGTTGAACATATTTATAATACTGTAGCTGTTTTGAAGTTTTGTCTGGTAAATCAGCATCAGAGTTTATTTGAAGTCAGTTTCTTTTGTCCACCTTTTTTTTTCCTTTTATGGATTTCCTTTTTTCTTTGCATTGGGCTTCCCTCATAGCTCAGCTGGTAAAGAATCTGCCTGCAACTCAGGAGAGCCCAGTTCGATTCCTGGGCTGGGAAGATCGGCTGGAGAAGGGAAAGGCTACCCACTCCAGTATTCTGTCCTGGAGAATTCCATGGACTGTACAGTCGGAGATGACTGAGCGACTTTCACTTCATATTAATTTTGGTTTGAAAACTGGACATTGTAACTGATATGACACAGTATCTTTGGAGTACACTGTATATTTTCGAGTATTTGTTGTTGCTGTTGTCCTCAAATGCACTTAACTTGCCTGGACTTACTGCTGCTAAATTTGTCTCAACCATGGGATACAAGCACTATCGTTTCTTTGTTTTCATGACTTCCAGCTGCTAATTTTTTCAGCTTGGCTCATGCGGGTCTTCTCTGTGCCTATGCAATCTTGTGGTCAGCCAAACATTTGGGGAGAGAATATAACCCAAATTGGAGCGTATCTGTCTTTGGTCTTCTTATTTCTAAGGGTTCCTCCTACCCCAACCTTCCTGAGTTGAGTTTTGTCTTCTACAACGTCAAGCTCATAAGGATTCAATCTTTGCCCCCAAAGCCTGCACATTTAGGGTATCCACTCAGGCTTTCTGTTGGTGGTGGCGGCGGTTTCTGCTTCATTTTGTTTTGTTTTTGTTTTGACCATGCAGCTTGCTGGATCTTAGTTCCCTGACCAGGGGTTGAACCCGGACCCTTGGCAGTAAAAGCACAGAATCCTAACCACTGCATCACCAAGAAATTCCTTGCACTCAGTTTTTTTTTAAGTAGCAAACATCCAGACTTTTTTCCTGTGCCATGCCTTTTCTTTTCACCAGGTACCCAGAAGTTTCTCCTACGCATATGTAGTTTAGCCACCAACAAGTAATTTGGGCACAAGTTTTAATTCAGAATTTAGTTTTCACTCTTTTTTTCAGTTGTGCTGCTGCTACGACTCTCCTTTATAATCCCCTTCTGTCCTTCCATTCCTGACGTCCAGGCCTGTGAGGCTGTAGATTTCCACCACTGTTTATTGCCTTGGAGCAGGTAGGGAAGCACACTCAGGCCAGAAAGTCATAGACTTGCAGTTCTTAGGTTTTTCAGTTGTGATTTTTCATGGATAAACTCTCCTACAGTTTTGTCTGCTTGGGGGTGCTTTCCATTATCTTTATTAAAGAGCTGTTGTTTTTCTTTTAAGACCTACCTGGATTTTATCATTGTTACCTGTAGGAGGTTTTGTTTGACCTGATGACGCCTCTTCCAGAAGTTCCTGTTTCCCTTGTTAAAGGATCACTGTAGGACTGACCAGTAGGGGACACTAGAATGCAAAGCTTGGACCGATAAAGAGGCTGTCAGAATTCCCTAGGCAAGAGACAGTAATGGCTTGTTATGGAGGTTGTGAGAAATCGTCCAGTTCAGGAGGTTAAAGATGAACGGATTGTGCCAAGCCACATGGTCAGTCAAAGACAGAAAAAACCATAGTCTTCTGACTTAGGTCAGTGAGTTGTTGGCCAATGCTTGGGTTCTTCTAGATGTCTAAACTGATGAGAACTTAGAATGTTGGGCTTCTCAGCCTCTCTTTAGACTTTATCTATGGTGGTTGTGGTTCTGTAAAGGGGTCCTCTCATGGCTCAGATGATAAAGAATCTGCCTGCCATGCAAGAAACCCAGGTTCAATCCCTGGATTGGAAAGATCCCTTGGGGAAGGGAATGGCTACCCACCCCTATTCATGCCTGGAGAATTCCTTGGACAGAGGAGCCTGGTGGGCTTACAGTCCATTCGGTTTCGCAAAGAGTTGGACACAACTGCGTGACTAACACACATGAGCTGAAATCCTTAAGGAGGATCTTAGACATGTCTCTTCTCACTTTCCACACACCAAATGGGTCATCAGATGCTACTGTTTGTGATTTATCCTTTCTGTCCTCTTCTGTTCACCCCCTAATACATACCATCAGCATCTCTCAATCCCATAATTGCAGTTACCTTCTAATCAGATGTCCCCCGTACGGAGAACAGCCAGAATTAACTGATTCCCCAAAATATACATCACACCTTATTTTGTCTTCTTCTCTGTTATCTTCAATGGCTTATGGTAACCGGAGATGTAAAACCCGCATACTCTAGCTTCCTTTTCCAGTTTTTTTCCTTACTATGTATTTTCTTTACAAGGGCAGATCCTGTGCGTCTCTTTACATGCCCGGTCATTCTCCACTCCCTGAATTTCATTCACGCTGCCCTGCCTCTGTGCCGCTTCCCATCCTGTTCTTTCTGCTCTTTTTCTTTCCTTTCCGTCCTCTGCCTTTTGAACTATATTCACACTTCAGGAATTGGGCTAAGTGACACCTCCTCTGTGGGGCATTCACCTCTTTTCTTTGATTCAGATATTTTTATTGAGCATTTACTACATGCCAGACACTGTCCTATATCCTAAGGCTATGAGATCGAGTAAGAAACCTTTTCCCACCTCTTAACTAAAGATATCGCAAGCAAATGATGTGATCCTAGTTAAGATTTAGAAATTTCCTCTTCCAAAACCTATTACTCCCAGGTCTTGTTTTATCTTTGACACTCTCATTGGATCTTGCTTAATCAAGTGACTGCTGAAAGACCTCCGTTTGCTTTCCATATTGTATTTTTGCCACTCTTTGCCACTTTTCATCACATGGAGTCTCTTGGTTGATGAAGTCAAGACCCATGTTCTAGTCATTCACTGTTTTCTCCAGAGCATTCTGCATTATATTTTGCATCCATTGGGTTACCAGTTTATGTCTGAGGTATGGCAAAGTTATCTCAAAAAAGGGAAAAAAAGTACTGAGTGGTGACTGTTTCTTCTTATATATCTGGCTACCAAGAGTCAAATACTGACAGCGTCATTCACGGTGAATTATTTACAGAAAGTGACTATGAGGCAGAAGTTACTTGTCCTCCTGAAATGAATCTCTTCAAGTGAGATGATAAGAAAAACGATGGTAGGGAGAAGTCGTTGCATGTAAAATAGACCAGACATTTAGCAACTACCCCCTGCCACCTGTTCTGGTCCAGATATGTGATATATAAATCTTGGTCCAAAGACAAGACACATATATGTAAGGTTGAGTCCCTTTGATATCCGCCTGAAACTATCACAGCATTGTTAATAGGCTGTGGTCCAATATAGACTAAAAGGTTTAAGAAAAACGAAGACAAGACATGTTTTAAGTTGGTTTGTAGTGAGTTTTAAAAGGAAGGGTAGGCCTCTGTCCTAAAAAGCAAATAAGCAAACAAATAAAGTAGATGTCTGAGAAAAAATCAAAATATGTTTGTTCTTGAGAAATGGATAAGTCTGGTAAATTTTTATGATCATTCGGGTAGATCAGACTTCCATGGTGACTGAGACAGTGAAGAATCCGCCTTCTATGAAGGAGACCTGGGTTCAATCCCTAGGTCAGGAAGATCCCCTGGAGAAGGGAGTGGCAACCCACTCCAGTGTTCCTGCCTGGGAAATCCCATGGACAGAGGAGCCTGGTGGGCTCCAGTCCACGGGGTCACAAAAGAGTTGGACACGATGTGTGTAATTCCTGACCTGTTGGAAGCCTGTCTCATTTCTACACCGAGGGAACCAGTGGCTGGGTTACTTGGCTTGGCACTCAAGGTCTCTCCGTCATCCGTCCACAAATTGAAACTGTCCCCGTCACCTCCCTCTCCTGTCCCTTCGTGCTAGCGGTTCTGAGCGTGTCCCTATTCCCTAGTTGTTATTTAGTTGCTCAGTCTTGTCCGACTAATACACATGCATGTGTAGATCAACGGGGGCGGTAACTATGTCACATAACTGTCAGCTATGGATATTGTTCACGCATCACCCCTAAGACATTACTTCCATGACCCTGGAAGCCTTTAAGATTTGATTCTTTTTGTCATTTATATTGCTTTATTGATAGATCTGTTTCTCTGATCTTCAGGGAAAAAACTCCAGTGTAGAAGGCTCAGTGTTCTGATATATGTCACCAGTCAAATGATCATAACTACTCTACCACAGAGATGTGACTCTCACATTTCTGCTGTGAGATGTATGTGGTTCAGAGAAGTTAATGAACTTGCCCCAGGTAACACAGACAGTGATGAGAAGAGCTAGGATTCAAATCTAGAGCTGTCTACTCCCAGAAGAGTATGCGAAATAAAAGTAAAAAATGTGAACCATCTCTGAGTAGGGATAATGAGGAAACTTCATCCTGCGATGATGTATTAAGCATGCTATTCAAAAACCATTCCTTGGAACCAGGTTTCTCTTATGATGGAATACTCTCGAAAGGGAGAGCTTAAAGCACCATGTGAATTATTTAAAACTAAAGTGCTCCATACCCTGTAAACGAGCATTTAGAATAATCCAAGACTGGGTCCTCAGAGAGGAGAGATAAATCAGATGAGATTTGCAAGGTAGGGTTTTTTCCCCCCATCTCAATTGTCTCCCTGCCTTTGATTTGCTAAAGGTGAAACCAACCAGACTATTGCTATTTGGAAAGAAAATATGGGCAACCACACGATATGCAATTCAAATGTTCAGAGACTATATAGGCCTAGAAAATTGTTTTAAAAAGTCTACATAGCACCCACTTCTCATTTTCTGTTGCATAAAATGACATCATGAATAGTTGACTTGGTCAGAATTATGCATGTATTAATGATGGACAGAGGCTAGAATTCCCTGCCCAGTGGGTTTCCCTTGTCCTCTTGTGTGTGGCCTCTTGTAGCATGTCTGACTGTCTCTGATCCTTCAGATTACCAAATGGCATTCTTTTGGCATTTAATATTAGAGCTTTGTATTGTCAGTTATCTTGTCTACTCAGCTACATCAAAAGTTTGTATATGAAAAGGCTGTACCTGTTATCCTTCATATTTCCAGCACCTAGTAGGCACGCATTAAATTTGTTGCTCTTTGTTAAAAACGACGATAGTGAGGACACTCTTGGTGCCTTCAATTCTGCAGAAGGTATGTTATTTATATTTTAAAAAATGCTGTTGATAACAGCGATGTTGGCAATGACAAAGATCGATGATGACAATTTGGTAGTGACAAATTGATTCCAACCAATGACAGTTGGTTCCAATGCTGATGTTTTAACAATGACAGCAATAGAGGGATGATGGTTTGAAGGCGCTGCTAATTGGAGGAGGAAGAGAAGCAGTGCTCCGTTTCCAGGTTGTTCAGCTCTTTGCTGAAAGACGATGGATAGTCAGGGGCGGAGGAATAGTAAAGGGAGAATGGATAAGTAGAAAGAAGCTAAGAGTGGCAAAGGTATAAAGAGTCTTGGAGCCAAAAGCCTGCACTTGAAGTTCCCGGGTGGTGTTAATGCCCATGTGCAAAACTTTGTCAGTCAGGTGAATAATTAGATTAAGGTTTATGAGGATGGCCTCTGAGGTCAGAGAGCTCTAAATTGGAATTGTGCCTCTGTCACTTAGCTGTGTGGACCTTGGGTAAATCAGTGAACTACCCTGAGCCTCAGTGCTCCCCGTCTATAAATCGGGGACATTCTTGATTTACCTTCTCCTGCCGGTGAGGGTTAAATGCATGTAAGTGCTTGAAGGCAGATTCCTCAGTTCCTGACACACGCATGCACTCCCCTCATTTGCTGGATTCCCTTTGTGGTCCCTGATCTGTTCTCAACATGCAGATCCATCCCGCACCAGTTCCCATAGTGCCAAGACGACCTTTCTCGCTGATTTTTGTTCCATGCCTTGATTTCAGTGATTCTCTAGAACTTTTTTTTTTCCCTGCATGCCTGCAAGAACTTGATTAGTATGCGAAGGAGTGGCCAGGCCACTCCACACTGCAGCAGGAGCCCAGCGAAGAGCGGAGGCCTTGGGAGCTGGGCTGTGTGTTTCTCAGCAGCAGACAAAATGAACCCGGAACAAGCTAAGCTTTGCTTGTTTCAAAAACTCTGTCATAAATTAACATAAAGATGCTCTTTTTCCTCACCAGCCAGAGGACAGGCGCGTTTCAGTAGGCAATTAATCTTGGCTGATCTATATTAAATATTTATCTGCTGAAATGAGCCCAGTATTGTCGTGGTATTTTTCATTATAGGACTTTATCATTTCCAAAGAGGTTTCCATGTGCCGGCTCCCTTGTACATATTAAACCCAAATTTCCTGTGGAATGACACATCTTTCTTGGCGGCGACCTTTTCTCTCTGTAACAAGCTACTGATATGTTGGAATTTACAGGGCGATAAACACTTTTATTGAGAAGGAGGGGGAGGAGCAATCCAGTATTTGCTTTCCTAATAAAAACCCAGGGACAGGGGATGTGGAAATTGGTGCGTGTTTTTCAGCAGCAGCTGGTGAGAGGGCAAGAGTTTGAGATCTGCTCTTGGGAAGGCTCTGGGGAGAAGAGGAGGGAAAATGGGGCCTTGGTAATTGTCGTTACAGCCCCTTGTGTTTGAATTGGGTCTTTTACATTCATTTCCATGATCTCATTTGATCCTCACACACAACCCAAGAAAAAGACACGAGTACCTCCATTTTAGAAATGAGGCTCCAAAGGTTAAATGTATTTTTATCAAGCACAGAGGTGGTGGAACAGAAGTGGGACTGGAACTCCGACCCGCTGATGGTGATGAGTTCAAGACGCTTGCCTGTCCCACACTGCCTTCCATAGGGAGAGGAGAAAAATGCCACTTCATTAGCCATTAGTTCTGAGTATGGAATTTGATCCTTCAAGTGTCTATGTAGGTAGCAGACAGTTTGTTAAATCTGATGGTCAACCCAGGTCTAAGCCGTGCCTCTAGATAGCCTGGGCATCTCCAAGGGTAATTAAAAGAAAAAGATTTATGCAAAATGAGCGAGTGGAGGAATCACGAAAGAGGGGAGAAGGAGAGAAAAAGAAGAGATCAGGTGGCAGACTTTGAAAATGTAAAGTGCATTTGGATCAGCTGAGCATCCTATTTAAAACACGGATCTGGATTCAACAAATCTGGAGGGAAACGTCAGCTTGCGAATTTCTAGCAAGTTCCCAGATGACACTGATGCTGCTGGTCCAAGGACCACAGTTTTAGCCAGCACAGTGGTAAGGAACAGCCTGAGGGGGAAGTGAGAGGGGTGATGGCATCACATGTCAGTGTAGCCCTTCCCCTGGACGATCTGAGATGGAAAAAGAGTCTTTGAATTTCACCCAACCCCCCTCTATTTTTTTTTTTTTTAATCCTTAGAGCTAAGCTGTGTCCTGTGAAAGCAGAAGGTACCTTTGTGGGTTTTCTGATTCAGTGCTTGCCCTGGATCATAATCACCTGGTGGGTTTACTAAGCTCACTGGACCCCACTCACAGAGTTTCTGAAGCAGCAGGTCTGCGGTAGAGTCAAGAAGTTTGCATTTTCAGCAGATGTCCAGGTGACACTGCTGTTGGTCCATCTGGGGACTTTGAAGACCATTGTTTTGTTTCAACGCCTTCATTTTAGAAAATGTCACAGGAGGCCCCGAGGAACCGAGGGATTTCATTTACATTACAGAAGCAGCGAGGGCAGATTTAGACCCCAGTTAGCTCCTAGTGCAGTTCATTTTCTCCTTCTCCGCAGCTCTGCACCATGGGTCAGGTTGGAGCATCAGTTTAAAAGGAATCTAAGCAGTGGTGGTGGTGAGGATGGTGTGCCGGGCAGCTGTGATTAACACAACATGGATAGAGGGGCCTGGCGGGCTGTAGTCCTTGGGGTCACAAAAGAGGAGGACATGACTTAGCAGCGACTAAACAACAGCAACAACAAAGAGAGAAGACCCCGTCTTCCTCCCAGGGGCAGAGAGCTTTCTTTTGTGTCTGCCGTACACATGGAAACACACAACCCGAGAGATAATCTGTCCCTTGCTTTCTCCCCCGTGACCAGCTATTCTCCACTTGGTTTCACTCCACATGGGGGAAAAAAAAAACTACTCTGGGCAAAATTAAATTTAGAGGTTTTGAAAATAAAAGGACAACATTCCTGTTCCTCACTTTCCTTTTGTAATCCCTTCCTCTTTCTTCCTGGCATTGCTACCTATTGAATTTGTAAAAGGCCTTTCTGTAACAGTGAGTGGAGATGAGTGTCTTCATTGTGTCCTCTCTCTGGTTCTTCTCTTTTTCTTTTCTTCCCCATTTTTTCTTCATCCTCTTTATTACTTCTCTGTTCTCCTCTCCCTCCCTCTCTCCTGCCTTCCCTCCATTTCTCCTTTCCTGGAATTGCTGATATCAAAAGAGACCCTCAGTCATCATGGCCAGTTTGCTTGTCTCGCAGGTTGAAAGCCAAGGTCCAGAGCGCCTCAGCCCTGCGTTAGTGGGTGTCGCAGGAGGGCCCATGGCCGGCACGTGGGCAGTGCTAGCTGCAGGCCACGCTGGACCCAAGGGTCATGCTGCCTCCTCCCCGAAGTGAATTGCAGCCACTTTCCATTTCAGCCCCATCCTCCCATTTAGCGCACTCCTCAGCAGCCATATCTCCTCTGCAGGTGATGATTATCAAAGGGAAAAGGGGTGTGGGTGAGGCCAGGAAGGGAAAGGCTTTGACCAAACTGTTCAGACCCTCAGAGGATGTGGGGAAGCCAGCACTTCCAGACCTGACTGATGGAAGTTTTTGAGATTTCAGTAAGTCTGTGCCCAATGGCTCTGTGATTCCGCTTCAGCGATCCACTTCAAGAAGCACACTGTGTACACAGGTGCATTTACGGTGGCATTTTCTGCAGTGCTCTTTGTACTAGCTGAAAAAGAACAAAGAAATGGAAACAGCCTTAATATCTAACCATAAGGATTGGTCAGATAAATTAGGGCGCATCCTTGTAATGCCACAAAGCCACTAAAAAGAATGGAGGCAATCTTTGTGTACTGATCTGGGGGAAAAAGTGATATATTGTCATGTGAAAAATAAAGCAAGTTGCAGATACTCACTTGACCCAATTTTTGCTTAAAGAAAGATTATATGTCTATAGGCAGATGCTAGATTTATATACGCATAAGTAAGAGAAATAAACATACAAAGATATAAGCTAGTGGAACAATGAGTGATTTTAATGTTTTTTGAAAAGGAACACCCCTCCCCCAGTCTTCATATTCCCTGTTAATGGTGATTTATTCCCACAGGGCCGTAGGAAATCTCTTTCATCCTTAATCTCTTTCTCTCTCTCTCCCTGCCTCTTCCTCTCCTCCTTTTCTCTTCATGCACGTTGCATAAGTGAATTTTGAATGCTTACATCAACACTAAAAGACCTGCGGAGGAAGACTCCTTTCCTGGTAGTTCTTCTGCAAAGGCAGGCTGATGGATTGCCGATTGCAACCAGCTCCAACTTCCTGTCCCAAATGACAAATGAAGAGCTCTTAAAAACAGAATAAAACATCCCATATGAGGAGAAGTATCTCTGCCAGGCCAGGCATGAAAGGCAGTGAGCAATGAGTACTGTGTGTAATTCCTAACCTATTGGTAGCCTGTCTCATTTCTACACTCAGGGCATCAGTGTAAGCGGAGCTGGCTGGGCTCCTTGGCTTGGCACTCAAGGTCGCTCCATCATCCATCCCCAAACTACAACTGTGCCCATCACCTCTTCCTCCTGCGCCTGGTGCTGGCGGCGCGGAGTGGGTCCCCGTTCCCTAGTTGCTGTTGTTGCTCAGTTGTGTCCAACTCTCTTTGACCCCGTGGACTGCAGCCCATCAGACTCTTCTGTCCATGGGATTTCCCAGGCAGGAATACAGGAATGGGTTGACATTTATTTCCTTCTCTGAGGGACCTTCCCAACCCAGGGATCAAACCCACACCTCCAGCGTTGGCGGGCAGGTTCTTTATCAATGAGCCACCAGGGAAACCCTCATTTCCTCAAAACAGATGTTATGGTTTTACTTATGTTTCTGCCATCAGTTAAACTCCTAAGCAGTCTTCAAGACCTGGCTGGAGTCTTCAAGACCTTTCCCCTCTAAAAAAGTCTTCTTTCATATACCTCTGCTCTTTCAGAATTAACCAGTCGTCTCCTGCTCTGTTATTAGAAGAGTTATTGGATGTTATATTGCACTACACTAGTTGGGACCAGTACTTCACACCAGATCGTCCTTGAGGACAGGAATCCTGCCTCATTCTTCGTCTCCTAAGTTCCTTCTCACACATAGTAGATATTCAATGAATGAAATAAAGGCTGACTGGGGTTGGAAGATGATTAGGCAACAAATTGAGTAGTGAGATTCCTGATTTAGTTAGGCTTCCTAAATAATTACTGTTAAACCGCAATTGGGCTTAATTCAGCTCTATCACAAAGACAAGATATTTTACTCTTGTTCTAATGATCTAAAACCCTACATCCTCCTCTTTCTTTCCATTTTCCTATAAATCCATAACTCTAACACTAATTTTCTGAACACTTACCTACATCCCAGGAAGTCTCTCTTGAGATCATCTACCGTTTTCCTTATGTTGGACATTTTATTTTATTGCCATCTTTTCAAAATTACATCCAAGGCTGTTAGGATCCTCTTTGTACACATAACACTTTTCTTTTGAATTATTTCCTTAGGATAGATTCCCAGGAGAAGGATTATTAGGTCAAAGCATATGAACATTCTTATAAGCCTCATTAATTTTGACCCCAGTAATTCAGAATTTGTGCTGATTTAGGCAGGTAGTGAGCTTTCCTTTATTCACTCTTTTGAAAGGAAAATTGCTAAATAATAAATTGGCACGAACACCATTTCCAGAGTGCTGTTGACAGTCTTTCATGCAAACATTTTAAGCATTTTTAGAGGCTTCGTTCTCTTGTATACAGAATTGATATGTTAATTATAATTTATTTTCATCAGTTCATTAGTGCAGGCTTCAATGATCAACACTTGTTTAACTAATTTGCACCCTCTTCTGCACAACTGATGTGAATGAGGTATTGGCTACCTATGAAGACTCGCCCACTGGATTTCATCTGAGCAATGTGTGTTAATCACTTATTGGTTAATAGACACTGTTTTAGGTGTTAAAATGTGTAAGACCCAAGCCCCTTCTCTCTAGGCCTTCAGGTCTCATTTGGCACGGTGGGTCAGGCAGACAGTGGATGTAAGGACCGGAGACCGTGACAGCCCCTCAGTGGGGCACTGGCCCACCTTGGGGCCAGGGCAGAGTTCCAGTCGCTTAATCACAGACCTGAGTTCAGTTTTAAAGGAGTGGGCGTTTACTAACCCAAGTCTTTAAATAAGGACAGGTGTTTTAGTTATTGTATGCACTGAATGGTATTGGGTTGTTTTCTAGTATTAAATTGTTCAGCCTTTTCATTAAGTCAGACCAAACTTTTCCCAAATAGCCTGAATTTGTTGCTTTATTTCTCTTCTCTACAATGAACATTGGCGAGTACCTAGGAAGACCACTTTGAGCCCTAGCACATCATTGTATATGAGAGTTGGACTGTAAAGAAAGCTGAGTGCTGAAAAATTGTGGTGTTGGAGAATACTCTTGAGAGTCCCTAGGACTGCAAGGAGATCCAACCAGTCCCAGGGAAGGACCATTCTGCTCTCTTCTATGAAAGGTCTTTAAGCAGAGACTGGTGACCCCTTCCGCAAATATATTCAACAAGGGGGTTGGAGAGTAAGGGAAAATAGGAGAGGAGGTGGGCTGTCCTCACAATGACCTTCAAGGCTGTTGTCATAGATGCCATACTTCCTGCCACAAGATATTTCCAGGAGGCTTACATTTCTTGGAACATTTCTCTTTTTCTGTAAAGTTATAACCTTTTTGTTCTAACTCAAGATGAAGGTCACCTCATTCTGACCATCAGGCACCCAACATACATCCGTATGTATCTGTACCACTCATTTTGGGTCTTTTAAGTAGCTTTGGGCTTTTTCTCTAGTTCTGTCATGGTGGGCTCTTCTCTTGGGATCAGTGGTACTCTGATAGATGTTTAATGACCGTTCCTGGTGTTGAACAACCGTTAACAATGTGTACCCTTCCCTCACTACAGAAGCTCTGATGATTAGTATTTGTCAGTTTCCATGGTGGAAGCACTCTCCCCATTAAGCTACCAGCTTGATGCCACTAAGCATGGTGTTAGGAGGAGGGCCAGAGAATCAGCTTCCATGAGCCAGCAGGAGCTGACTTTTGCAAATCAGTGCCTGGAATTGCATTCTCAGTTTCCTTTACAGAGGTTTCAGTGCCTCTAGTTTGTTGCAGAAGTTAATGTATTGGGAAAAGGAAGAAGGAAGGAAAAGAGAAAATGATATGAAAAGAAGAAAAATGTAAACATGGGGAACATATCAGATGCCCTATAACAGATGAATGGATAAACAAACTGTGAGGCATGCACAGATAATTGCAAATAAAATTAAGAAGGAAAAATATATGTGTGTAGCTGCTTTGGAAAGCAGTTGGGCAGAATCTGTATCATTTAAAATGTGCAAATCCTGTGATCCAGGAATGCCTTCTGTTAGCATCTTCCCTAGGAAAATCACCCTCCCTATACTGGGAGGTATGGACCAAGGTGTTTATTGCCAAGTGATTTGTAAACTAATAGTGAAAATATTAGAAGTAGCCTGGATATCCACTAAGAGGTTAATACACAAGTACATTGCACTTTATAGTATAGAAAGCTCTGAAGCAATTAAAAAGGATAAAGCCCGACCATTTTAATTGACATTAAAATGTTCTATAGGGGATTTGCTGGGACAAAAATGCAAGTTACGGAAAAATCCACAGGATCGTGTTCTGCACATATATTAAACACGCACACACAGCAATACTTATAGTTTCTAAGAGTGTATTTATACACATGTGAATGAGAAAGAAAAATCAGGGAAGTTTTTCCCTGATAATGGTGATTGTCTTTAATTACAACCTTTCTTGAAAAAAACAAAAGACATCGTGTTCACGTATTGCTTGGATAATTAAACACAAATGAACTGCCATTAGGAAATGTTATGATGGAAGCGTATGGACCTTGTTTTGAACGTGTTTAGGAAGGGTACCCAATTAAGATTACTGCTCCAGATATTTCAGGGAAATGAGTCCTCAAGTAAAGATGTTTTGTCTGGCTGCCACAAGGGGGAAAACAGAGGAGAGAAGGGAGGAAAAGATAGCTGATAAGGAAATAAAGGAGATCGGTGATAAAGAAAAAGTGAAAAGAAGCAGAACCTGTGGGCGGGGGAGAAGGGGGCGGGGCGCGGGGCTGGTGACAAGGAAAACGGGCAAGGGTGGAAGAAGTCTGGGAGAGGCCAGGGGTTCCACCCTCTCAGTTAGCAGGCTTGGTTTTGATATAACCTTAATTCCAGTACCCCATAGAATGTGGCCCATTGATAGGGCATGCCCCATCAAGGCAACAGGTGCCCAGAGATTCACAACTCTTGCTTTGGAATTAATATCCAGCAAAAATAAGTGAAAATAGCACTGCAGGTAGACTGATACTTGCTACTTAATGAGGATGTAGAAGATCTCATGGTTTGGGGCGGACCTGGTTGCCAGCATCCGCTATATGCCACGCTGGACATGCCCAACAGTGGAGTTCATTTCAGGGTTGGTCTTCGAGCGTCCGTCAAATTAAGACTCTGCATGAAACCTCCCCATCTCATCTTAGCACCTTACAGCCATTTATATTCGTCAATCAGAACAGTGTACCTGTGGGTCCTACTGGACTCAGCATGTATTTCAAGCTCACTGTCTGGTGGGAGTCATGAATATGTACATAAAGGTAGGGCAAAATAGCATGAAATAGAGATGGTTTGATGGTAAACTGTAATACTTCCTCAGGAAGTATTGGAAGGTGTCCCATTGATTTGTAAGTGAGACTTTTATAAACCTAAAGTATTTATTAAAATTTAGGTTATGTGTCATGAACTCCAGTCACCCATTATGAGGAATTAAGTAATGAAATAGTTGAGATACACACGTAAACAAAATCCTGCTTTCAAATACAGCTCTGGGTTTACGTATGGGTGACCTTGGACAAGTAATGTTCCTGTTTAAGCCTCCATTTTATTGCATACAAATGGAGATACAATTTAACTCACAGGGTTATTATGAGCATTAAATAATGTAATTATGTAACATACATAGCATAGTGTATGTGTGTATACATATATACTACCTATGTACTCTATATATTATATACATGTACATGTTCATATACATGCTGCATATATA
Organism: Hydropotes inermis; assembly: GCA_020226075.1. NCBI lineage: Eukaryota > Metazoa > Chordata > Mammalia > Artiodactyla > Cervidae > Hydropotes > Hydropotes inermis. The sequence continues at coordinate 3,966,620 of CM035299.1, forward strand.
GTGTATATCATATATATGTGATATATACATAGAGAATTTAATTATTAATAGAAGATCTTCCAAGATAAGTGCTGAATTTATTCTTTGTGACTTGGAGTCACCCTTTGACACCTTACAATTCCAGCAAACTTACCTCTCTGAGGTCCCATTTCCTAACTTGTAGTATGGGTACGCAGCTGATTCTCTGCATGCTTTCTCATTTGGGCTCTGGGGCTGACTTATGAGGTTGGCAGGGCTGGAACTACCCCTCCCATTTTGCAGAAAAGGACCCTGGTTCATAGGAAGTTGGAGGGGCTTTCTCAGGGTTGCCCAGAAAAAGAACGTGTGTTCCTGTAGGTCTGTGCTTAGTCTCTTTCAAATCAAAGCGAGTAAGGTCCAAGCCAGTGGAATGAGTCCAGTCCCATCCAGCTCTCACGGGTTCTCTGTAATCTCCACCAAACCCACCTCGCCATCGCCACAGCTGAGCCACTGAACGGTGTTTACCCTTCATTTTACTTCCCTGCTGGAGCTTGCAGCTCCCTCCCGTCCCCGCACGCCCTGTGTCCTGCTCGGAAGCCTGGATCTCTCAAGGCCAGAGGGGAGCTGGCTTCTCCCTTCGCGCTCACTTCCTGCAACGTGCTCGCTGTTCCTCTGAGCCGGGGGGAGCACCTGCCATCTAGAGAGCACGGCAAGTGGGTGGGAGCAGAGAGGAGGGCAGAGGTTTCCTTGGCTGGGCAGTCCGGGGGATGACTCAGGATAAATACGATGTGATTGACTCAGTAGGGTAAGGTTGCCAATGGCATTCACTCTCCGCTTTTAGCTTCCTGGCCAGCTACAGTCTGTATCTAGGCCCAGGCATTTGAGTTTGCATTTTGATAGTCAGCTTCAGTTAATGTCAGGACCTGAGAGTACAGAGGGAGAGGTGATTTGTCCTTGGAAGCTCTTCATCCAGGAGGAATACAAGCAATGGACAAATGGAATGAAATAGGGTGAAGAGATTTGGTCTAGCTGGGTGCTTTTGGGCAACATGACCATGACCTCTCTGAGCCTGATTTTCTGTATCTTCATCTTGGCCTTTGGCTGAAACAATTGAGTGAGATAGTATCTGAAACACATAGCTCAGAGCAGGTGGTCAATAACTGGTACTAAGGAGTACTAAGAAGATCATTTTAAAGAACCAACCAAGTCAGGCTGGAGAGGAGGCAGGGTAAATACTGGAGACCTGGAAGGTTCCTGGAGGAAGTCGTGTTGGCTGTACTGGACCTTGCGGGGTGAGCTGGACCCGGGGAGCCAATGCTTGCGTGCAGTACCCCCTCCCAACCTGTTCTCAATCTAGTCTCCTCCCGTGTTCACAGGGCTCCCAGCCCTGCAATTCTTTTATCCCTTTTATTTCCTCACTTGAGTCCTCACTACCCCTCAACGCCCTGTCCTGCCATTTGCCCAGCATCTTTGGCTTCATTTTGGATTCAGATTAAGAACCAGCAAGGGTTCTATGGAAAACAGTATGGAGGTTCCTTTAAAAACAAGAAGTATCCTTGCCATATGATCTGGCAATCCCACTCCTGGGCATATATCTGGAGAGAACACTGATTAAAAAAAAAATACATGTATCTCAGTGATCACAGCAGTGCTATTTACAATAACCAAGAAATGGAAGCAACCTAAATGCCCATCGACAGATGAATGGGTGAAGAAGATATGGTATATATACATAGTGGAATGCACTTAGACATTTAAAAAAAAATGAAATAATGCCATTTGCAGCAATATGGATGGACCTAGAGATTATCATACTAAGCGAAGTAAATCAGACAAAGACAGATACCATATGATATCACTTATATATGGAATATAAAAAAAGAGTCGAATTAACTTATTTATAAAAACAAAACAAAGCAAAAAAAAAAAAAGGAAGTAGGTATATAAAACAGAGTTACCAAGGAAAGGAGAGATAAATTAGAAGTTTGGGATTAAGAGATACATGGTAGTATATATAATAAAATAGATAACCAACAGGATAACCAATAGATAACCAACAGATAGATAACCAATCCTAGTGTATAGCGCAGTATCTATTCAGTATCTGTAATAAACTGTAATAGTAAAGCATCTGAAAAAGAATATGTATGTATAAATAATTCAATTTGTTGTACACCAAAACCTAATACAACATTGTAAAGCACTTTAAACACATCAGTTAAAAAAAAATAGAGTTCACACTCATTTGCCCTTTAGTTGTTACAAAGAACCACAGGATGTATTGACAGGGACCTCAGGGAAATAACGCTCAAGGCTTCTCTTTGTAGATGGGGAAACTGAGGCGCAGGGAGGAGAAATCGCTACCCGAGCTCTCAGAGCCCCTGGACCTGGGCCAGGGCCCGAAGTAGGGCGCTGCGTCCGCTCTGCCTTGCAGAGTCCTGTGGGCTTCATCCCCGCTGCAGGCCACCGGTGCGCGGAGTGGCCGTCCCTCTCTGCTCCCGGGCAGAGGCTGCAGACAGCGGCTGGAACCGCCGGAGCCGCCTCGCCCTGCGGCCCCTGCTCCGCGCGCGGTTCCAGCCCCGAGTTCGGGGGTCCGGGGATGCTGTGCGCACTTCTCTCCAGGCGTCGTGTTTCTCTGACCTGACCACCACCTCCCGGGACGGAGCCCAGACTGCCCTCTATGTAACTTACAAGCGTGAGGAGACACTGTAGTGCGGACTACCCTGAGCGCTCAGCGAGGGCGCTGGTGCAGACACAAACCTCGGAGCGCGGCTGCCGAGGCCCGTGTGGCCGAGCTGGGGCTGGAGCTGGTCTTTGGTGTCGTCCGTAGGGCAGGAAATGGTGTGGAAGGAGATGCCTGGAAGTCGCCAGTTCAGCCCACACAGGGCTGTGCCTCCTCTGGGCCGCCCTCTGCAACCCAGGTTGTGCCTACGTAGCTGGCTCTCCTGCTCCTTGGAGCTGGCCTGAAGGGACTTGCAGGTGGGGACCCTTGAGGCATGTTCCACAGTATTCCGGGAGAGACTGGTTTCGTCTGCACCTACGAATTCGGCATTGACATACTCAGCTCAACACGGATGCCCCAGACCAGCGCCCCCAACCCAATGCCCCGTGAAGTGTTCTCCCTGCCTACCTATTGTCTAATCTACTATCTAGTATCTATCTGCCTATCATCTATCGACACACACACTCACATATACACATACACTCACACATATATTATATATCACATATAATATATAGTAAAGTGTAATATTGGGGTTTCCTGTTGACTCAGTGGTAAAGAGCTGCCTGCCAATGCGGGAGACGTGACTTCGGTCGCTGGGTTGGGAAGATTCGCTGGAGAAGGCGATGGCACCCCACTCCAGAACTCTTGCCTGGGAGATCCCCGGGACACAGGAGCCTGGCGGGCTCCAGCCCACGGGGTCTCAAAGAGTCGGGCATGACTCTGTGACTAACAGTCACACAAGCTGCAATACTGTATACGATTACCTCCTAAAACCGACCTCCCCCAATTGTTAATTTTAAAATAATGTTTTTGAAATATTTCAAAGAAAATAAACTTTGAAAAATTGTAAAAGTGAGAATCAACAACTTTATACTCTTTTAAAATTTATTTTATTTTTTAACAGCAAAAACATTTTGTACTGGGATATAGTCAGTTAGCAATGTTATGGTAATTTCAGGGGAACAGTGAAGAGACTCAGCCGTACATATACTTGTAACTATTCTCCCCCAAACCCCCCTCCACATTATTTATTTTTAAATATTTTATTGGACTATAATTGATTTCTGATGCTGTGTTAGTGTCCGGTGTACACCAGGGTGATTCAGTTTATAAATATATATGTATGCATGCATACATACATGTATATTTCCTTTATAGGTTATTACAAAATATTTACTATAGTGCCCTGTGCTATACAGTAAATCTTTGGTGTTTACCTATTTTATATGCATAATGGTGTGTGTCTGTTAAGCCCATGCTCCTAATTTATTCCTCTCCTTCTTCTCCTCTCGTAACCATAAGTTTGTTTTCTATGTGTGTGAATCTGTTCCTGTTTGTATACACTCTTTACCTAGATTTGAAAATCGTTCACATTTTGCTACCTCTGCTTTCTCTCTCTCTGTCTCTCTGTCTCCTTCTCAGAAATAACAGGAATGCACACATCACACCCCTGCCCCTCCTGGGATATTTCTGTATGCTTCTTCTAGGAATTAGGGTGTGCATAAATAATAAATAAATTTATTAATATAATTAATACATCATCCTATAAATAATAAATACATACATTTCATAGTAAATAAATAATTATACTATTAAAACCCCTTAGCAAATTAACAACACTCCCATAATGCAACCTAATAAATAGTATATATTTATTCAAATAGCCTCAATATTCTTCAAGATTCTTTTCATCACTGTTCTTCATTTCCAGGATCCAATCAAAATCCATACATTGCTTCATTGCCTCTTTTTTTAGTCTCTCCAATCTCTTGTGATATAAAACCGTCCACCCCGGCATTTATTTATTATTTTTTAATAACTCTGAATTTGTGAAGTTGTTGTTCAGTCAGTAAGACATGTCTGACTCTGTGAACCCATGAACTGCAGCACACCAGGCTTCCCTGTTCTTCACTATTTCCAGGAGTTTGCTCAAACTCGTGTCCATCGAGTCAGTGATGCCATCCAACCGTCTCATCCTCTGTCGTCCCCTTCTCCTCCTGCCCTCCATCTTTCCCCGCATCAGGGTCTTTCCCAGTGAGTTTGCTCTTCACATCAGGTAGCCAAAGTGGTGGAGCTTCAGCATCGGTCTTTCCAGTGAGTATTCAGGGTTGAAGAATCCAGGGCACTGTCTGTAGGGTCTTCCTCTGTGGTGCTGATTATCCTGCCCCTCTGTCCCCTGTAACTCCTGTGACCTGGAGGCTAGGTCTGGACTCTCGCTTAGGGACAGGATATGTCTTTCTGGCCAGGATACATCCCCGCTGATCTTCGAGTGTCAGAGCTCTCGGTCTGAGCTCTTCCGTTTCATCTCATGACATCAGCTCTCCTACTGTGTGTGGACATCTGGACCCAGATGCTTCAGGCATCGGGCGTCCCTCCGGCAGCTCTCAGAGTGAACTGGATGATTTCTATCCCAGAGCACAAGGCACTTGGGTTCCCAGGTTGAAGATACGTTTTGGCCTCTCTATGACCCTAAGCACCCATCCATCCCTTTGCTCCCCCACCGATGTGCCACATTCATGTCCACTGAAAGCACCATCTCTTTTGCCAGCACCTCCGGCAGGACATGTCTGCACCATCATATGAATCCCATTTGCCTTTCTCCCCAGTGTAGAGTGTGCTGTTTTCCATAAATATTTATACTGAGGGTCTGACAGGCTGAGCTCTCAGGATGATGCAATAAATCGAGAACTCCAGGTGGTCCCCAATGCAACAGAGCTTCAAGTTTGGTTTACTCTGAGGGATCAAATTCCTTGAGGGGGGCGGTGTCTGACTGTTAGGTCCCTAGAACCCAGCAAAGAACTTGCTGGGTGAGTCACGCTGGGCACCAGCTGGACCAGCCCGAGAAGTTCCCACCTGTCCCGTTCCCTTCCCAGGATGTGTCAGAGTCATGGACTTTGATTAGATGGTGTGTTCCAGGGTGGGGCCTCGGAAGGAAGGTGTTGATCAGCCTGTTCCGGGAAATGGACTGCTGTGCTCCTTTCTGTTTTACCCTGACCCATACATCCTTGAGAAACTCAAGATTGGGTTCAGCTGTGGAGTAGACATGGAGAAAGGTGGCCCTCAGCTCAGCTTTGGTTCAAGGCTGTTCATGTTGATCTGGCTCAAACAACTTTTAGCACAGGAGACCTGCTGAAATCAATTGTATTGAGAGGAGAAGCCCTACGGAGGACAAAGGCTGTGTCTCTGGGAGGAGTTCCTGATCTAAGGCAGGGTTTGTAGAGCCATGTGTCCCTTGCAAATACTTTCTGAATATTACCCGCTTCCTGTCACCTTCAGCAGCTCTTGTCCACAGGTTGAATGAATGGATGAAAAATCCGTGAATCTCACCCAGGGATTTTTCTTGGAAACTCGCTCAATGGTCAGCAAGCCTCTCCTCTCCCTGGCCGGTGCTCAGTGACATGGTCCATACCGAGGCGGTCCCAGCATCCCTCTCCTCTCCTCTCCCTGGCTGGTGCCCAGTGACATGATCCATACCGAGGCGGTCCCAGCATCCCTCTCCTCTCCCTGGCTGGTGCTCAGTGACATGGTCCATACCGAGGTGGTCCCAGCATCCCTCTCCTCTTGCCAGGCTTGTGGCTGCTCATGATGTTGGTACTCTCAGGCCCCACTGCCTCTGCTTTGCCTGCTCACATGCTGCCAAAACCCACAAGGAGGTCAGGCTAGGGTCTGGCCTCAGTTAATGCATAGAAAGCCTGGGCCTGAGATTCCCGCAGTAACTCCACACCCTGGCTCTCCTGAAGGCTCTGTTCTTCATCTCGCCCTCCCTCCCTCCCTTCTTACCTCCGTTCCTTAAGGGAAATGGAGTCTTGAGTAGCTATAGGAGAGGTTCTACCACCAGCTGTGACAAACAAAATCCTTTTGACAACATCTCACAGACCTTTGCTTTGATGAGGAGTCTGTAGCCAGAGAAAGCTCTTTCTAAACTGCCTAAATTTGCCCTCTTATTATGGGATTCTCTTCTTCATTATCCTCTAGATGAATCCTTTTATGATCTGCCAGCATCCATTTTTCTAGCATCTTCTTTCGTCATGCCCACCAAGCCCTCCACGCTACACCTACCTGAGCCCCTCTAAACTTTTCTTATTCTTTCATATATGTCACATCCTCACTCACCTCTGCACTATGCCCTCTGCCGGAAATGCTCCTCATTTTCCTATACTTCTGGCTAAATATTTCTGCGGGTATCATCTTATATATCCCTTCCTCCAGGAAACTTTCAGGAAAACCCCTAGATTAGGTCAGTGCCACCACTATGTAATCCCATTTCATTACATACTCTACTTCTCCTGCCAAAGACCTTGTCATATTATAAGTAATCATCATAATTATTTATTTATTATGCTGACTCTTCCTGATTGACTATAAACACTGCGAAGCAGGAACTTTGTCCATTTTCTCTCAGACATATGAACACCAATCTAGCACACTTACTCGTTAAATAGTACACACTTACTGGCTGGTGGAAAAAGTCTTCACTTGGATGATTTCTGAAAGTGAATGAGACATATCAATAATATTTCTGCTCAGACCTCACTCTCAGATCCGTATCTGTATTCCCAGCTGCACAGTGAACATCTCACCTGGATGTGAGTTTGGCATCTCAACATGTCAGGTTCGAACCTATACCTCTGACCACCTCTCCCCATCCCCAGCCAAACCTTTCTTTTTTTTTTTAATTTTTATTTTTTTTTTATTTGTAGTGAATTTTGTCATACATTGGAATGAAACAGCCATGGGTTTAAATGGTTTCCCCCATCCCACCCCCCCCCCACCTCCCACTCCACCCGCTCCCCCTAGGTTTTCCCAGTGCACCAGGTCCGAGCGCTTGTCTCATGCATCCAACCTGGGCTGGCGATCTGCTTCACCCTAATAGCAAATGAAGCAACAGACAAAGGATTAATCTCAAAAATATACAAGCAACTCCAGCTCAACTCCAGAAAAATAAATGACCCAATCAAAAAATGGGCCAAAGAACTAAACAGACACTTCTCCAAGGAAGACATACAGATGGCTAAAAACACATGAAAAGATGCTCAACATCACTCATTATCAGAGAAATGCAAATCAAAACCAGCCAAACCTTTCTTACCCATCGCTTTCCCCATCTCAGTCCATGAAAGAGCCATATTTCCAGTTGCCCAGGCCAAACGCTGTTTACTCTTCCCTGATTCCCCTTGTTCGCTCATATCTCTCATCTCCTCTGTTAGGAAACCCTGTGTTTACTACCTGAAAATACAAACCCAGAACCTGACCATTGCTTATGCCCTTTCCTGTTCCTCCTTGGTTCAAGCTACTGCCCTGTCTCTCCTGGATGACGGCAGAAGCCTCCTGCTTCTTCCTCTTGCTTCACCTCATCAGCATTGAGTGGGATGTAAGTTAGGTCATGCCAGTCATTTAGCTCAGTGACCTGCAACAGCTCCCTACTCATTTCAGCAGAAGAATCAACTTCATCAGATTGCAGTGGTCACCAGGGCCTTAGACGGTCAGACCCCTCTCTCTGACCGTAGCTGCTCCTGCCCCCGGCCTGTCAGGCACTCCTCTGTGGTCACCAGCTCTCCTGGGGTCTCCTCTGCTTGGAAACCTACGTAGCTCACTCCCCATCTCCTGCAGGTCTTTTCTCAGTGATATGGACCTTGACCATCCTGTTTGAAACTGCGCTTCCTTCTGCAAGCACTCCCCATCTCCCTTACCGTGTTCCACCTTCTCTTTTTTCCCCATAGTATTTAGCATGTTTTATTTTACTTGCTTAAACCATTTACATTTTATTTGTCTTCCTCCTCCTACTAGAAAAGAAATTTAAAAAGGAAAGATCTGTGAATGTTTTGTCCTTTGATAGTTCTCAAATGCTTAGAACAGTGTCTGGGGCTTGATATTTGCTGAGTGGGTGTATGCATGAATGAGTGAAAAATGGCATGGATGAGTGGATAGTGTGGCAAAGTGGAGAGAGCAGAGGGTTCAAAGTCACATACCTATGGAGCCGAAGGTTCAGCATTTAAAAAACAGAGCAAATAAAAATCTCAACACACAGGACGGCCTTGAGGATTAAACTCAGATGTTTGAAAGGTGCTTTGCAAACTGGAAGGCACTGTATAAATGTTAGCTTAAAGGGAGGGGGGAGGGAGGAAGAATAAAAAATGGAAGGAAACCATGAAGTAAGAGTGTCCAGCACGGGATTACATGGGTAAACTCCCACGATCCCAATGCAAGTGCTGGACAGGATAAGATACTGGTAAATATGAAGTGGAAGAAACTCAGGCTGAGCATCCTGCATGCCCCTGGGGAAGGGGAGGGGTGCATCACTCCACTGTGCATCACAGCGCCGACAAGGAATCCAGAACGTGGCAGGTCCCTGCACCCAGACAGAGGGGCCCTGGCACCGATCGTCACACAGAGTTTGGCGGGGGCAAACCCTACGTGCAAAAGAACCAGATCCAGGGTCAGGAGAGGTCCGGGTAATGCAGGGGAGGAGGACGGCAGTTGTAAGAGTCTCCTCACTGTTAATGAACCCTCTATGTGTCCAGCCCTTCACGTCCATTATCTCTAACAAGAAACTTGGCCAAGAAGGGCCTCTGTCATCTCCGTTGTGCAGGAGACAAGCCCAGAGAGTTCACAGGAGGCGTGAGAGGCCACCCAGCTGATTAGAAGCGGGTGTGGGAGCTGAGTCCTGTTCTGACCTGATGCTCAGGCCTGCCCTCTTTCTACAACGTGTTACTCTGTCTCACATTTTGCTTTGAAGCCGAGGTGTTAGGGAAGTTTCCAGAAGTGAAGGGACATTTTATTTTGGTCTTGACGAACGGGATTTAGACAGGTGAATTCTTTGTGTTTAACACGGATTTATTGAGCACCTAATAAGCTCTGGGCAGGGTCAGTAGGCTCATGAGGTGAACCATCCAATGGAGAAGACAATATCCTCATGCTCCTGGAGTTGATGTTGTAGTGGGGAAGGGGCCGGGGCCTGAAGAGTATCTAGAGGAAGACAATAAAGTATAAACAAATGGAAGAAACAACTGCAGAGAGTGACGCAACTGTTGTAAGTAAATGAAAATTGGGTAATGAGATGGGGCTAGTTTGGCTTTGGTGGTCAGAGATTGCCTCTCCGAGCTGGTGGCCCAGGCATCAGCCTGCAGATCTGAGGGGAATGCAGCCCCTTCTGGCTGCAAAGGTGCCAGGAGCCAAAGCCTCCAAGCCCGTCTGAGGACAGAGACAGGCCACAGAGGTCAGCGGTGCAGTTAACGGGAGAAGAATGGGAGAAGGTGAAGTTGGAGGGGCGAGCAGAGACTAGTTCTTAAGAACGATGGTAAAGAAATTCAACTGTATGTCAATTAAATTACTGTGCTTACTCCCCTTCTTGCCCGTTGACTCCCCCTTACCCACCGGGATCACCTTCTCGGTGTCTTCGCTGGGTCCTCTTCCCCGTCTCTAGATACTGGAACACTCGTGTCTCATTCCTTGGGCCTCTTTTCCGATGCCCATGTTTTGATGATCTCACCTGTTCTTACCTGCTCCTGTGGTGTCATAGAGTCTATCCTGATGATACACGTTTATATTCCAGCCTAGACCTCTTCCTGAGCTCAGACTCATATACCCAACCATTTAATAGCCTTCTTAAATGTGTCACATCAAAGTCAGAGTTCTTGGTTTCTCTTTTCAACTGTACTCAACCAGTGTTTCCATTTTTGTCTAATGACATTGCTACTGACCCAGTTACTTCTACCCCAAACCCAAAGCATCCGTGGTTCTTCTCTTCTTTTCATACCCCCGTGTCAGCAAACCCTATAGATTTTACTTACAAAATACATCTCTGGTATTACTGCTGTGTTGATTACTGCTTGACAGAAAGGCACTCTAGTACAGGGCAATACATATTAATACTTGGAGAAGTGCCAAATGCTCTCTTGGTGAGAAAGAAGGAACCAAGTAAAGTAGAAGAATCTTTTTTTCTCTCCCCCAGCAGAAAAGAGTACATGAAGGTAGGGAAGCCTGGAGGTAAGAGCGAGTTTGTGCACTTTTTAAAACTGTATTTCCCCGTCTGGGGCTGTGTCGGGCCTTAGTTGTGGCACGCGGCATCTTCACTGCGGCGTGTGGCACTTTTCCCTAGCTGTGGCGTGGGCTCCGCTGCCCGGAGCATGTGGGATCTCAGCTTCCCAACCAGGGATCCAGTCCACACCCCCTGCACTGGAAAGTGGGCTCTTAACCACCGGACGACCAGGGCAGTCCCGGGGCTTGCGCACTCGAGGGATATTAATAAAAAATTAACCTGTGTACCAGCCGGGGCCGGGGGAGGTTAGAGATCAAGAAGAAAGAGGTGAAGTCAGTAGTCGCATAGAAGGCATCTCCCTCAAGGATCAGGCGATCTGGAGTGTGTTTTAGGGGTGGCTGATCTCTGGAATTTTCATAAAATTGCAAGAAAGGGGGAGGGATAAATTAGGAATGTGGGATTAACATATATGCTACTGTGTATAAAATAAACAAGGATCTACTAGGTAGCACAGGGAACTGTACTCGATATTTATTAATAACCTATAATGGAAGAGAATCTGGAAAAGAGTGTGTATGTGTGTGTTTTTATGTATAACTGAATCTCTTGGCTGTGCACCTGAGTCATTGCAAATCAACTGTACTCCAGTAAAAAACTTAAAAGAAAAGAAAAATGTAAGGAAATGATATGAGTTATGAACGAATCCACAGAGGAGTTCAGTTTGACTGGAGTGAGGATGGGGGAATGGAGGAAGGAGCTAAGAATTTCGGGCTTAGCTCCGGTCATGAGAAGTCTCAGAATCCAGATAGTTTCCTATATGTTTTGTAGACAGTGAGGGCTCACTGTTGGCTTCCCAGCAAGGTGGAGGCGGCAGCAAAAGCCAGCCCACACTTTGAGAAGATAATTCTGGCTGTGATATTGAGCAGGAATTGTAGACTTGACAAGGTTGTAGCAGGGGAGTCAGGTGGGCGACGTTTGCACCTCCATGTGTCTTGGCTAAGAACCTCTTTTAATCCCATAAGAATCCTTTCCTGCCGCTCTCTGGACTTATTAGATGTGTTACTGATTGGAAAAGGGAAAAATGAAAGCACTAAGGTGTTGAGGATTAATTCCAAAATTCCTCACTTCTGAGGTTTAAATTGCCACCTCCACCTACGCCTGGCACTGGGTGCAGTAATAAATAGAAACAGGAAGTCACAGAAGACTGAGGCAATTTGGAAACAGAGTCCTAAGGTAACTTGCCAGACTCCAGGGGCTAAGCATCGGAAGTGAGATAATCTGATTGCAGAGGGTGCCTAAAAAATGAGTTTCTTAATGCTGGAAAGCAGAGAAAAAAATATTCATAGACTTGTACTGCCTTGATTTATTTAAGGATTATTTATCGGGCACTTTTGAGTTCCAGGATTGTAATAAAGCAAAATAAATATAGTCTCAGCCCCATGGAGGTTACTGTCTAATGGAGGGGATGACAATAAAGTATTACATGTGGCCATGATTGCCACCTGTGTTCAGCGGTCTGGGGGGCCAGAGCTGGCTGGAGAGGATGGGGAAGTTTCCTGGAGAAGTGATGTTCAGCTGAGATCCAGGAGGTCGGGAAAGAGTTTACTAGGAGGGAATGATGGGAAGAGTGTCCAAAGGAGGAGAAACGCCAGAGCCCTTCAATCCTCTGGTTCTCAATGCTGTCTGTAGAGGGGCCCCCTGGGAGCTTGTTAGAAAGGCAGAGGCTGAGACTCTTTGCTAAGTTTGAGCGAGTTCTCGTTTCTGTATTTTAACATGGATTCCCAGCAAATTCTGGTGCAGGTGGCTTATGGATCCCATTTAACAAAGCACAGATGGAGCCTGGGACTGAGTTTTCAGTCCCAGCCCTTCGGGCTCCTTAGCCCAAAGGGGTATGATGGTGAAGGGAGAGACAGGATTCTGCGACCATCCCCAATCCCAGAGAAGCTCTTTATATCAAACTTATTTTACAGAATGTTTATTGGAAAATTATCCTGTGTGCTTTTCCTGGAAAAATTCAAATTCTGTATTGTTTTTTCTGGAGCCCTAGCAACTAAAGTAGAGACAGAATCATGGTAGACGCTCTAAAACAAACAAAAACTTACTTGAAAGAATGACTTAATGAATCAAATGGTTCAGTTCAGTTCAGTTGCTCAGTCATGTCCCACTCTTTGTGACCCATTGACTGCAGCACATCAGGCTTCCCTGTCCATCACCAACTCCCAGAGCCTGCTCAAACTCATGTCCATCAAGTCGGTGATGCCTTCCAACCATCTCATCCTCTGCCGTACCCTTCTCCTCCCACCTTCAATCTTTCCCAGCATCAGGGTCTTTTCAAATGAGTCAGTTCTTACATCAGGTGGCCAAGATATTGGAGTTTCAGCTTCAGCATCAGTCCTACCAATGAATATTCAGGACTGATTTCCTTTAGGATTGACTGGTTGTATCTCCTTGCAGTCAAAGGGACTCTCAAGACTCTTCTCCAACACCATAGTTCAAAAGCATCAATTCTTCAGCGCTCAGCTTTCTTTATAGTCTAACTCTCACATCTATACATGACTACTGGAAAAACCATGGTTTTGTCTAGATGGACCTTTCTGCTTTTTAATATGCTGTCTAGGTTGGTCATAGCTTTTCTTCCAAGGAGCAAGCATCTTTTTAATTTCATGGCTGCAGTCACCATTTGTAACAATTTTGGAGCCCAAGAAAGTAAAGTCTCTCATTGTTTCCATTGTTTCCCCATCTATTTGCCATGAAGTGATGGGACCACATGCCATGATCTTAGTTTTTTTGAATGTTGACTTTTAAGCCAGCTTTTTCACTCTCTTCTTTCACTTTAATCAAGAGGCTCTTTAGATTGTCTTCACTTTCTGCCATAAGGGTGGTTTCATCTGCATATATGAGGTTATTGATATTTCTCCCAGCAATCTTGATTCCAGCTTGTGCTTCATCCAGTTGGTAAAGAATTCACCTGCAATGAGGGAGACCTAGGTTCGATCCCTGGGTTGGGATGATTACCTGGAGAAGGGAAAGGCTACCCACTCCAGTATTCTGGCCTGGAGAATTCCGTGGACTGTATAGTCACAAAGAGTCAGATATGACTGAGCAACTTCATAAAAGAACAAAACAAAACGAAACTCTGCATGTAAGTTAAATAAGCAGGGTGACAATATACAGCCTTTTTGTACTCCTTTCCTGATTTGGAATCAATCTGTTGTTCCATGTCCAGTTTTAACTGTTGCTTCTTGATCTGCATACAGATTTCTTAGGAGGAAGGTCAGGTGTTCTGGTATTCCCATCACTTGAGGAACTTTCCACAGTTTGTTGTGATCCACAGTGTCAAAGGTTTTGGTGTAGTTGATAAAGCAGAAATAGATGTTTTTCTGGAACTCTCTTGCTTTTTTGATGATCCAAGGGATGTTGGCAATTTGATCTCTGGTTCCTCTGCCCTTTCTAAATCCAGTTTGTTTCATGTCTAAATAAAAGTCATCCAGGTTTTGTTGGGTGCCCAGTCATCCAACCTAGTAGTCCACTTTACGGATAGGAAAAGTGAAGTCCAAAGAGGAATCATGGCTTTTCCAAGGTATCCCAGCTTATTATGGTACAGTAGATGGTAGATTTATGATGTCTTTGCTCAAAGGCCAGTGCTCATTCTTTCAGACCCAATGTTAGCTCTTAAGGAGGCCACAACATTGGTAGTTCCTTACTGAAAATGCAAGAAATACAAGCTACTTTAAGAATAGTTCATATAAATTCGTAACAGGCAATTAGCTTGCTAAATATAATCTTATGTTGCATGTCATTGTAAGTCACATCTAGTGTGTCCATAGTGTGATAGAGGTAAAACCTGGGTGGGTTTTTGAATCTGAGTTTCCTCATCTATAAAATGGGTATGAATTATAACCACTGCCCAGGGTGCTGTGCTTAATGAAAAACACCTGGCCCATATTTGGTGCCCAGTATTATATATTTATGCTTTAGGCATATCAATCTGAAAAGTCAGCCATGTCCAGTGTTGGGAAAGAGGTTTTACTCATGGCTAAGTCAATGAACTTAGGTGGATAAGCATCTGTGTAGGGGAGAGGGGAAGCTGGATTCTTCTGGAAAGTTCCAAGTGAACTTGTAGGAGAATGGTTGATTGACAGTGACTTTGGTAGGATGGATGTGGCCATCAAAATACCTTTATGCCCAAGAAAAATAACACTTGCTCATCTTTTATGGGGATGCCAAAAAACAAGAGAGAGAGAGAGAGAGAGAGAGAGAGAGTGAAGGATCATGTGACAGAGAGGAACTGTATTTAGGTGCTTTAGAAGAGAAAATAAAATTAAAATTCAGAGTCCGGGGGTAGCCATGACATAGGGCAGGTGGCTGGCATCTCTCAGTGTGATTCAGAGTATCATTCAATTAACTCAGGACTAAAAAAAATAATTAAATAGGTCATCTCTCCCATAACTATTGTTAATCCTGGTGTCTGAGAGACCAGGAGACCTGTCAGTAGTTACAAGGAAATATCTGCAGGTCACCTGGGCACTCAGAAGACAGCTCCTTGTATTCTTTTCTGAGATACACGGGGCCTCCCAGTCAGTAAAGACAGCAATAGCAAAACTTCCCAGTGAATGCGTGGGTTCTGAATCCCTTCCATAAGCATCTCTGTCAATCAGTGACTCAAACTCTGCTTCCGTATCTTTAGACAAGGGCTCCCTACTTCCCAGGGCGGCCTGTTCTATTCTAATTCATTCTGACAGTCAGAGAAAGCTTGCTCTATTGAGTGGCACTTGGCCTTGCTGTAGGTTCTTGATGGTCATTACAGTTCTGGCCACGGGAGCCAGGGTTTCATGGCACTACGGCTCATCCCCCGAGAAGGAAACTCAGTGGTACCATCCTTCTTCATGCAGCTCTTGGGCAATCACATACCTCTGAGCATGCCATCGACCCCTGGATGGTATTTTCTTCATCATTGTATATGCGAAATCAATTACCTTGTTTAATCATCAGATCATAAATTTCACTTGAAACATATTTATTTTCTTAACTCAGGTGACCTGGGCTTTTTTTTTTTTTAATATATGACTTCTAATGTGTATTTAAGTAATGACTTTGTTATTTAGTCTTAAAGGAGCTTGAGGCAGGCTGTCTGGGAAACATCCTTCTTTTCTGATTTTCTTTGGTCCAGTGTTTTTACAATATTTTTAGGGCAAAACAATCTTAAAAAAAATAAATAAATAAAACACAGAATTTAATGATCTATCTCCTTGAGTAGCTCAATCTATAAATCTTGAATCCAGCATTTTTATTATTTCCTTAAAATGCATCATTTGACTGGTCAGCTCAGTTGGTTAAACCAACATCAGCCAACATTTTCAGCATAGAGCCAGATCATACGTATTTTATACTCCAGGGACCCTATGGTCTCTGTTGCAGCTATTAAACTCTGAGATTATGGTGCAAAAGTAGCCACAGATAATACAGAAACACATGAGTATGACTGTGTTCCAATAAAAATTTACTTCCACAACAGTCAGAGGCACAAACTTGGTCTGTGGACCATAGGTTGTTGACCCCTGAGTTCAATCATTCTTAAGAACTTTGAAACATTTGAGTTAAATAAAGGACAGCCTTAAATTGCCAATTCTTGGTATAAGATCAGAAATTCAGTGAATGTATGTTGACTGGATTGAAGAAAAAGATCTTTCTTAAGGAGTTTAAAGCAGGGCCTGGAAAGCTTTCTATATAAAGAAACAAAAGAAGGACCTCACCGGGGAAGCAGATTTGAAGGAGGCTCTCAGATGGCAGCATGCTTGACAATCCTAAAATGTTTTAACAAGAAAAAGATTGGCAATTAAATGCAGTAATACTTGCTGGGGGAAAGTTTGCTCATATTTTCTCCTAGAAAAATGTGCTGTGGCAGAGGGAAATGAGCAGACATCTGGATGTGCAAGACTTGGATTTTAAAACCAGCTACAGGACTTCCTTGGTGGCTCAGACCGTAGAGGATCTACCTGCAGTATGGGACACCCAGGTTCAATCCCTGGATGAGGAAGATCCTCTGGAGAAGGAAATGGCAAACCACTCCAGTATTCTTTCGTGGAGAATCCCACGGATAGAGGAGCCTGGCGGGCTACAGCCCGTGGGGTCACAAAGAAGCAGACATGACAGCAATTCGCACTTTCCGAGTTTTGTGTCCCTGAGAAAATGATCTTCCCTCTCAGAGTTTCCATCTAAAGATCGAAGGCAGTACTGAGACAGTCTCTGTGGTTCCTTGGAGCTCTCAAATTTTGTGATCTGAAAAAGAAAATTCATCTAATTGCAATGTTTAATGGGATTTATGATAATTGGAAAATAATTGCTGCTCCAAACTTTTATTAATCTATATTTAGTTATGAGTCATGCTTTCACAATAGATGCTTTGGAAATAAGCAGAGAGACAAATCGAGTAAACAGAATTTTAAATATTTTATTTATATGCAGTTTGTGTAATCCCTGGAGCCCATGGGCATATTAAGATCATTTAAAATATCCATTAAAAGTTATGTGTTATGTGACAAACTCCCCTTTTAGAATGCATTGCCAAAGGATAAATAGCTCACATTTATTGAGTAGCTACTACTGCCAGATTAATTGCATTCATTATGCTTAATCCTTCCAGAAACCCTGCAAGGTGAGTACTAGGATTGCAGTCACACTGATAAAGGAGCTCGAAGAGGCTGAGTAATCTGCAAAAGACTGCTCAGCTGATGAGTGGCTTTATGTTAAGGTTCAAAGCCAGGACTTTCTGGCTGTAAACTCTGAGCTCCAACCACACGTCCAGAAAGGACCTATTTTGTGCCCTTTGTTCAGGTGCTCTGGGGATGATCATTGACTTTTTCTGGATATCCTGGCTTTCGTTCCTCTGCAGAGCATCACAGGTGCTCCTGACTGGGCAGTTTGGGATGGTTAACATGTGGCCTCGGCATGTGGTGCCAAAGGGGGCCAAGAAGGAGGGGACAGGAAGAAGCGGGGAGGAACCCAAGGAGGAGGGGGCAGGAAGAAGCGGGGAGGAACCCGAGGAGGAGGGGGCAGGAAGAAGCGGGGAGGAACCCGAGGAGGAGGGGGCAGGAAGAAGCGGGGAGGAACCCCAGTGGAGCACCCGGAATCTGAGTTCCTGTCCCGGCGCTCACATGGATTTGCCAGGTGGCCTTCATGGCCCTAGACCTCAGTGTCCCCACTTGAGACGGGGATGGAGTGTCCCGCCTTCTAGGTTATCAGTAGGAAAATGTGTGGATGACGGAGCTTTTTGAAGGACCGAGTGCGCTGCAGACCCCACAGAGCTGACATGATGGAATGGGATGGCGGGTCAGGGTAGACCCGGGACCCAGAGTTTAGTTTCTCATGTCAAAGGTGCTGAGGCCTTGGGCTAGTCCCTTTCTCCTTCTGAGTCTCAGTTTCCTCCTCGGTGAAATGGCAGCAAAGTCCTTGGATCCTTGTTCCAAGACCCTTTTCATCCTCATTCTGATATTTTGGATTCTGTATGACTGCAAGGTACCTCAGGTGATGAAGGGTGTCTCAGGAAGCTCTGTCAGCTCTGAGTAAAATAAAGCAGAAACCTTCTAAGTCACTTTCCCCATGATGAATTCCCGTAGCCCCCCCCGTTGTGGTCCCCATCCTCAGCAGCACTGCTCCATGAAGAATCCCACTTGCTTTTCTGGAGAGGGTCCATTTCTCTCAAAGCTGGGCCATTCCAAGTGTGCTTGTGTTTCTTTTTATCCCTTCCAAGTTTCTGCTCAGTAAGAAGCATGCAGCTCAGCTCCAGGATGCTTCCCCTGGGCTAGTTGCCCCCATTTCTCTGAACTTTACTCCCATAAGAGCCTTCAGAACTCCTACAAGGGTTGGCAGAAGAAAAAAAATGCCAGTACTTAAGTGAACACACTTTGGGAAACAGAAAGACTTACCTACAAATTGTAAGCAAGGATTATTTGCTATACAGTTAGGTCAGTGTCTTTACTTATAGTTAAAATAACAGCATTCATAATCACACTTTCGGGGACAGCTCATTTTGGTTGGTTCGTTGTTTTCTGTGTTTCGTCTCCTCACCCTTCTAGAGCTAAGTTACCCTGGAGATCCACTTGGCCTGCTGGGACTCCTCAGCTGTCTTCTTGCTTATGTTCTGGGGCGTGGAGGCAGGCAGGGAATCTGTTGAGGACACTGTGATGTTAAGATGGATCATTTCCACTTCACATGTGCCCTTGGGTTCACCCTTCCCTGAGCTGACTGGGGAACATGTGGGGAGAGGCTGGGAACAGCAGGCAAGGGAAATACATTCTCTCTCTCTCAGCTCAGTGATTTCATCTCCTCACTGCCCTCCTCTGTGATTTCCCTGTCCATCTCTGGGCCTAATTTTCTGCTAATAGTGATGGATGTGGTCCCAGATTCCCCTCCCCCCAGCCCCAGACACTCAGAGGCTTGTTTTTATCTCACTCCCAGATACAGGCAGTCAGTGGAGTAAGCCACCCAGGAATAAGCAAAGCAAACATCCTGTAACCTTAACCAGCCACGTTTTCAGCGAACATTTATTGGAGATACAATGTCTATGTTGATGTGCGGTATGTAGTTAGTCCCTCAGCTGTGTCCGACTCTTTGTGACCCCATGGATCCCACCAGGATCCTCAGTCCACGAGGACTCTCCAGGCAAGAATACTGGAGTGGGTTGCCATGCCCTCCTCCAGAGGATCTTCCCAACCCAGGGATCGAACCCAGGTCTCCTGCATTGTAGGCAGATTCTTTACCATCTGAGCCACAAGGGAAACCCAAGGATACTGGAATGGGTAGCCTATCCCTTCTCCAGGGGATCTTCCCAACCCAGGAATCGAACTGGAATCTACCAAGTCTATTCAGTTCTGTTCAGTCCCCCAGTCATGTCTGACTCTTTACGACTCCAGGGACTGCAGCACGCCAGGCCTCCCCATCCATCACCAACTCCCGGAGTTTACTCAAACTCATGTCCACTGAGTCAGTGATGCCATCCAACCATCTCATCCTCTGTCGTCCCGTTTTCCTCCTGCCCTTAATCTTTCCCAGCATCAAGGTTTTTTCAAATCAGTCAGCTCTTTGCATCAGGTGGCCAAAGTATTGGAGTTTCAGCTTCAACATCAGTCCTTCCAATGAATATTCAGGACTGATTTCCTTTAGGATGGACTGGTTGGATCTCCTAGAAGTCAAAGGGACTCTCAAGAGTCTTCTCCAACACCACAGTTCAAAAGCATCAATTCTTCAGTGCTCAGCTTTCGTTATAGTCCAGCTCTCACATCCATGCATGACAACTGGAAAAACCGTAGCCTTCACTAGGCAGACCTTTGTTGACAAAGTAATGTCTCTGCTCTTTAATATGCTGTCTAGGTTGGTCATAACTTTCCTTCCAAGGAGTAAGCGTCTTTTAATTTCATGGCTGCAGTCACCATCTGCAGTGATTATATATTCTAAAATATATCCTTGGATTAAGTCAGATCACTGGATAACTTCCTGTTTAGACAGTAATGTTAGTGCCTGTTTCATATGCATTAGGCTACATTGAGCCAATCAAATATTGGTGGATCAGCCAGGATATTTCCCACCAGCTTCAACTACATCCATCTCTTTAGGAAAAACCATGGGAGATGTTTGTGTATCTTATAGCATCCAGGATTCTGTGTATCTCCAGCAACTTTGAACCGTTGATCTGTTTTCTTCTTGACTATGTGGCTCTGTGGTCCTGCATTCCCTTTTCCTTTTGGCTGCAAGGAAACTCAGAGACATTTGTTGTCCCTTTCTATAAAGTGTTCAGGATTTTATAGGATTAATTTTACATAATAATTTTTATCTAAAATTCATTTTATTCTCCTCCTTTTTCCCCAGTGTTCTATATTTTAAAGTCTATACAGTAGGTGTGTTTTTTAATACCCCTTCACTTGGTTTTGCTATGGGATCAGGTTCAATTAAAAAAAAAGAAAAAAAACTGCAAAACATGCTTAGTAAAGAAGAGCAAAGCAGCCCTCCACTTTGTTAGAGGTCATTAGTAACTTTGATTATCTAGAAAACAGTGGGGGAAACTCACATTTATCCAGTGCTCACTAAGGACTCAGCATTGCTAGAGATGTTCATCTCACAACCCTGAGAAATAGAAATTGTCCTCCCCCATTTTACACATGAGGAAAGAAAAGAGGACATTTTAAGGAATAGTAACATGGCTCAGCTTGTAAAGAATACACCTGCAATGCAGGACACCTGGGTTCAATCCCCAGGCCAGGAAGATCCCATGGAGGAGGGCATGGCAGCCCACTCCAGTATACTTGCCTGGAGAATCCCATGGACAGAGGAGCCTGGCACGCTACAGTCCATGGGGTCTCAAAGAGCCAGACATGACTGAAGCAGCTTAGCACACAGGCATGCAACATCATTGTTACTGGGCCTTTGCAAGCAATAATCATAATATCAACAGCAGCTTACAATTGTCCATACCTTGTTGCAGTTTACAAAGAGTTTTCTAACCATTATTTCATTTATCTCTCAGAACAACCTGAAATATGCATTTTTTTTTAGTCTTCATTACATACATGAAACTGGGAGGAAGTTTATAAACTCAGTCAATTTCTTAAAAGCAGACTCATTACTTGTAACATAGTTCACAGGGATCAAATCCCAGCACAAAAGTTCTACCTACTGAGAGCTTTAAAGAGAACAGGATTGTTTCCTCTTATCTCCCACCCATTGTTCATCATCCTCTGTCCTCCAGCTTCCCACTGGTGCTCCTTCCAGGGATGGCGACAGTGAAAATACTGGTACTGACTTTAGCACTGCCTTCTTGTTGAGGGTTATTATGTTCTAGATCCTGTGCTCCATGATTTAATCTAATTCTAAACCCACCCCTTTAAGGTAGATATGCTTCCCCTAGACGGCATCTGCATTTTTCTTTTGCAGTATATATGCAGACTCTTTGTGATTTCACAGCTAATTGATGGCAGAGTCAAGATTGCCATCTCCGAGGCCAGGGCTGAAAGCTACAGAACTGAAGAGCATCTAATACAATCAGCTTATTTCCCAGGAGAGTAAACACACACCTCCCCAAGGGCAGAGAGCCAGTTCTTCTGCCTGCTCACAGTCCTTTCTCCTTCAATGCAACTTATTCTCAGCGTGTGTGTGTGTGTGTGTGTGTGCATGAAAGCAGAGGGCTGACAAAGAAAACAAGGGAGGATTACCATGAAAGCAGTGCTCTTAAATGAGAGCTTTGGGCTTGCAGTTTGCTCTCTACCCACATCCTAAATCCTACGACCCTGGATCCAGTCTCCATCCATCTCAGCCTCTGTCATCATCCACCCTCCACCTTCTGCTCCCCTAGTGGGATGGGCCTTGCTGCAGCCACCCCATGCCTTCCATCCAGGATCCTTTTTTAATCTCAGTCTAATTGGTCCACCCGCCCTGCTGGGATGCTAATTGGGCATAAGCGTATCTTGTGCCATTGTGAGCTCTGCCTTCTCCTCCAGGGGGAATCTGCTTGCTCTGTGGGCTCAGAAAGATGGATAGATTTTCTGTTGTGCTCAGTTCACTGAGAACTTACCTGCAATTGTTCCTGGACCAGCAGAGCAGTTAGACAACATCACCAGCAGGATGTTTCCTCGCATTTGGAATCAGGAGTCCTAGGCCCTGCATTCAACCCTGCCAGTCATTTGCTGTGTGATCTTGGGCAAATAAGTTGCTGTCTTAGAAATTCAATTTTGCCATCCATGAACTGAGTGGGTTAGATCTGATGACTCCTAGGCAAGGAATCACAGTGGTGCTTTTAGAACAGGGGTCATACTCACTGTGGGCCAAATCAGGCCTGAAACCTGCTTTTGGAAATAAAGTTTTATTGGAACACAGCCATGCTCAATCATTATTGTCTGTGACTCCTCACACTACAAGGACAAAGTTGAGTGGCTGCAACAATAAGGTACCATCCTAAAATATTATCTGGTCCTTCACAGAAAAATATTACCTATTCCTCTTTTAGAACACAAATTAGATGATGTCATTACTCAAAATCTTCTCTTGACTTTCCATATTACTTAGAATTTAAAAATAAAAAATGTTTTCTGAATCTAGAATTGCCTTTTGAGATTGGTGCTAACCCCATCCCATGTTTTGATGTTATGTATATATATTTTTTATTACCATTCCTGTCATAACATCTCTTCTACTCATTTGCTCATCTCAGCCTGCCTCCTTGTTTCCAAACCTGGCAAACATATTCCTACCTCAGGACCTTTTCACCTGCTGTTGCTTCTGCCTAGATTACTCTTCCACCATTCTTTGTTTCCTTCAAGTCTCCTTAAATGTCATCAAATTAGGAAGCATTTCTGATCACATATATAGAACTACATCTTCCCCTTCCCCTGGACATTGCTACTTCCTTCCTTTGCTGTGTATTTGTCTTCATACATTTTTCTCCCTCTGACATGGTACACATTTGTCTCTTTATTAGCTGTCCACTCTCATGAGATGTAAGCTCCTTGATAGCAAGACTTTTATCTAATTTGTTCACTGCTGTAAACTCAGATCTGGAAAAATAACAAGTGTTTAAATTTTGAAAGCAGAAACCAACTGTTTCAGTTGTTTAAATCTACTTCTGAATAGATCCAGGTGCTATGAAGACCTTTTGCTTAAGTGTTTTTTGGGAAAGAGGATAAAATCGTGGAATCCTGTGATTGTTACAGTCTTATTAGGTCCAGCATTCAGTTGATTGTCACAGAGTCCTATAGACTCATTCTTAGAACATTTTTAGTCTTGGTTATTGCCCATTAAGAAAAGAGTTTATATCTAGAAAGTCTGTTTGTATAGTTTATAGATATATAGTCTATAGATAAAAATCTAATATCACAGTTCAGCACAGAAGACCCTTCACTGTGTGGTCCTGACAGCCTTTTACCTCTTACATTTCATATGAACACACTCATGAATGCTGCACACATATGTATCCCTTTCTCTCCAACTACTGTCCTGTTCTCTTATTTTTCAGTGTTTTTATACGTGGAGCTCATTCTTCCCAAAATATCCTTCCCCTGTCTTCATCTAGCCACATGCAATGTTCCTTTCAAGATTCAGCTATACAGGATGTTTTGACATCCCCATTTCCACCCCAGCCCCTCCTGCAGCCTGGGTTAGAGATCCTTCTTTCTGATCCCTCTATGATGAAAATGACTGTTGCAAATAGCACATAATTGTTTAATAACTCTTAGACATCCACTCTTTTTCGGTAAGATGGAACAGTTCCTTAGGATCTGGAGCTGTCTGTGGTGCTGAACAGGCAGTGCCTGGCAGGCAGAACTCCATAACATCCCCCAGTTACTGAACTTTCCCAAGTGCCCACACTGTGCTCAGCAGATCACAGTGCATCCCGCCGCGTCCGCCTGGGGAGGGAGGAACCAGGAACACAGACTTGTCTTCCTCCCTAGTTTTTTTCAGGGAAGCAACACAGATGGTAGACCCTGGATGTATAGCTGGTGAATCAGAAAGAATGTGGAGGCTGAAAAAAAAGAAAGAAAGAAAGAAAAAGAAGATGAATCATGGGATTGTAATTTGATGATGGTGTGGCATCATTCCTTTGTACCAGTACTGGTTTTATCATGGTTTTTATATTCTCCTCAATATCTACATTAAAAGAATGATTTAAGAATCAGGATACAAGTGTTCTACTACCAGCTCTACCCCTAATGAGCTGTGTGACTTTTGACATGTTACTTAACTTCTCTATGTGTAAATTCATGTTAGTTTTGAGGAATGTAGACATAGTCACATGAAAAAAATAGTAACGTAAGATTGTAAGTTATAAATAAAAGTTATGTGTGTATATATATTATCCCTGTATATAGCATACTTATATAACATAATATTTTAAAACTATTATTTGTCTATAATACTGAAAGAAGTGTATGTTTCTATGCCTATACATATGCAGTCACATAAAAAATAGTAATGCAAGGTTGTAAGTTACAAATAAAAGTTATGTGTATATATATATTATCCCTGTATATAGCATACTTATATAACGTAATATTTTTAAACTATTATTTGTCTGTAATACTGAAAGAAGTATATGTTTCTATGCCTATACATATATACTTAATTCCATAATTATATATATATATATGTATAGTTTTATACATGTCAGTGATAAGCTGATGAGGAAACACTGTTTCCTCAGAAATATCTGATGATTCTCATCATCTTTTTTGGTCACCTGATGCTGGGTAACAAATCGCACAGGTTAGTAGCTGAATACAACTCCAGGTATTATCTTGCAGCTCCCGTGGGTGGGGCTCTGGCTGTGGCTCAGCTAGGAGCCCTTGCTTTTGCTCCACTGTAATCATTTCAAGGCTTTGCAGGGAAGGGTCTGCGTCCCAGCTCACGCACGAGGTTACTGTTAGCGCTCAGCCCCCGTGGGGTCTCTGTTCCTCAGAGACGTCCCTTCCTCTCCATACTGATCTGTCCATAGAGCAGCTTACATCATGGCAGGACAAAGGGAGAGAGGGTGACTGAGAGAGAAATGGAGGGGAGGGGCAAATGGAAGTGGCCATGTTTGCGGTGGTTTCTTAATAATTTTATTTAAGTATAGTTGATTTGCAACTATACTTGTAAATTATAAGTTAATTCATGCTATACAGCAAAGTGATTCAAATATATATATATATATGTATATATATGTCCGACTCTTTGTAGTCCCATGGACTGTAACCCGCCAGGCTCCTCAGTCTATGGAGTTTTCCAGGCAAAAATATTGGAGTGGGTTGTCATTTCCTCCTCCAGGGGATCTTCCCGACGCAGGGATCAAACCCGTGTCCCTTGCACCTCCTGCATTGGCAGTTGGATTCTTTACCACTGGGCCACCTGGGAAGTCATGCGTATGTCTGTTCGTTTTCATGTTCTTTCCCATTGTGATTTATCACAGGACGTCGAGTGTGGTTCCCCGAGCTATACAGTGGGACCTGTTGTTCACGCGCCCTGTATGTACTGGTTGCATCTGCTAATCCCAAGCTCCTAATGCTTCCCTCTCCCGCCTGCTTTGGCGACCTCCAATCTGTTCTGTGAGCCTGTTTCTGTTCCATGGACATGTTCATCTGAGTCATATTTTAGATTGCACATACAAGTCATATCACATGATGTTTTTCTTGCCCTGTCTGACTTACTTTGCTTAGTATGATAATATCTGAGGCCATCCACGTTGCTGCGGATGGCATCCTTTCATTCTTCTTTCTGGCTAAGAAGTTGCCATATTTTGTAACCTGGTCACAAAACTAACATGCTATCGCCTTCACATTTTGTTCAATAGAAGCAAATCACTGGGTCTTGTTCAGCCTGCACTCTGGGGAAGGAGATGACCCAGAGCAGGAAGCAGTAATCTTAGGGACTCATGCCACCAGCTGCCGACCACCCCTGTGAGCCCCCCTTGGCTGGCTCTGTGACCCCCGCCCTCTAGCGCCTGGTCACCCCACGGGCTCCGTTGTGTCCCGTTTCACAGCCTCTCCTTCACACACGTCACTGCCTGTGCGGCTCTTCCCGTAATGTGTCATGTGCCCTCCTCTTACTCACTCTGCTCTGGCCCTATATGGGTATCTGGATTTAAAAAAAAAATTCTGTTTTTTAAATCATAAAGCTATGGTTAAGATGTGACCTACTCACTGAAGCTTCCCCTACCGACCTCAGAAGTCTGTGCTCCTTCTTTTGCGTCTTGTGGTCTTTGGTTTACGATAAGCAGGACATGATTGTCCTCCCAGACTGTGAGCATCTTGAGGTCATCAGACTGGGATGTGTCCCCTCCCCTCCTGTGAACATGACGTTTTGCACTGAGTAGGGGCCCTGCAGAGTTCATTGAGTGCAGTTGGTAGATGTGATATGTACCTACCTCGTGCAGGGCACTGAGCTGACTATCTTAAGCAGACAGACCATAAGCTCTGAGGCTTGGAAATGCACTCTATTGTGGAAGCTTTTTCTTCAAACACAGCTTTCTCTGCATCAGGGGTCAGCTCCACCCCTGAGTTACCCAGACTTATCCGGTCCTGTTTCCCACCCTGTTCTGCTGCCTCTTGCTCTGTGCCCCTTCCTTTATTCATCTCTCCCAGCTTGTGGCAGGAGAGGGGGACCTTTACATTAGACTCTCATTCCCGTCATCTGTCTGGGCTGACCTTACTGTCCTCTTGACTAGTCTGTTTTGCTCAAGGGACCTGGAGCTTATAACTCAGGCAGGTCAGAGAACTGGTTGCTCCAGGGAGAGCTCCGACTTTGGTAGGAACAGAGATCATTATTAAAGCAAAAACAACCTGAACTGAGGCCCTTTAAATGTCTACTTGTATTTGGTTTGCATGCTCCTCGTCCATCACCTGTGAACCTTTGATGATTTATATATCCGTGAATGTGTGAGGAGATAAAAGTTATAAAACTTTCACATTGGAACAGTGCCTGGCATTTCCCAGTGGTATTTTCACACCCTATACTTCATGTACTCTGGCCACCCGCGATAGGAAATAGATAATATTGATTGGATTTTACACATAAGGAAATGCACATCTAGAGAAGTGACATCCTCTGGCCAAGATCACACCCCATAATTTGCAGGAGGCACAGTGAGACCCTGAGTGTAGGCCCCCAAGTCCAGTGTCCTTCCATCTTGACCTTCTCCATCAGTAGTGAGGGGAAGAGTGGAAATCCCCTCACCTGGTGTTCAGAACATAGCTTAGTTTCTTTCAAACAGTAGCTGTTCAATGAATGCATGGGAAATTTTCAATTGAAGCCGAGTCCTGGGCTCATTATTGGATCATAGAATTGTCTTCAAACAACTTTCAAGTTGCATTGCGCCTTATGCCTTGTCCATTGGTACAGAGCCTTCCTTCCTTCCTTTATTCTCTTGCTTATTTATTCCTCCAGCCTGCATGCTTTTGACTCCACCATGTAACATGTACTGTGTACCTGAGGAGATCCCATCTCTATGGTTTCACTCATGGTCTAGTGAGGGAGATGAATAAGCAGCTAGATGACAGTGATTTTTGTGTCTTATGCTCCGTAAGCATCTTGAAAACATGACAGCATCTCTCTGGTTCACTGCAGTATCCCAGTGATGAGAATGTGTTAGTCATTCAGTCATGTCCGACTCTTTGCAACCCTGTGTATGCGTGTGTGTAGCCCGCCAGGCTCCTTATCCATGGGATTCTCCAAGCAGGAATAGTGGAGTGGATTGCCATGCCCTCCTCCAGGGGATCTTCCCGTCTGAGGAGTTGAACCCAGGTCTCCTGAATTGTAGCAGACTTTCTACTGTGTGGACTACCAGTGAAGCCCCTAGTGATGAGAATGGTACCCAGTACATATTCGTGGTGCTGGAAAGAGTGAGGGCTCCAGAGCTCAGATGCAGTTAACAAATACTTAAAATAGTTGCAAGCACTCTCTCTCCTAGGGAGCGATGCCTGGATGGGCTGGTTGGGTGGACTTGGCCTGGGGATAGAGCTGGTAAGCTGAGAGTCTCGCCCATCTCTCCTGCCCAGGGAGTTTGCCCGTTGGAAGGTGAGGAACACAGCCATCGAGAGGAGAGACCTGGTCCGCCACCCCATGCCCCTCATGCCGGAGTTTCAGAGGAGCATCCGGCTGCTCGGCAGGAGACCCACCACTCAGCAGTTCATCGACACCATCATCAAAAAGTACGGCACCCACCTCCTCATCTCTGCCACCCTGGGAGGTAGGTCGACAGTCGCTGGGCCATACAGCCTCATCGTGACTTTGGGTCTGGGAGGGAGGGGACCGTGGGGTGGCCTGGGATCAAAGCCATCCTAACATCTCTGCCGTTGGACATCACTCAGAAGGCTGTGTTGTCAGAGAAGCCAGGTTGTCTTGGCTGATTCTGTTCTCTGGGAAAATCTAACTTGAGCGTTTTCTAACTTTTGTGGGAATAATGGTGTCACCTTGGAATTAGCTCAGTCTGTTGGGAATGTTTAATCTCCTTATTGTATTGATTCCTTTGGAGTGCAGTCTAATCTGAGGGAAAAATCAAACTTGAGATGTTGTTTCAAGAAGTCCTTTTGTTTATTGAAATCTGCTTTAGTGGCTGATAACTTGAGGTTATCATTTTACAAAGGGGATATCATTGTACCTTCTACGGGTTTTGACTGGAGCAGTAGGAATGCAGACTAACTGCCCCTCCCTACTCAGCTTTACCCTTCCTCCGCTTTGTTTCCAGTTCATCTTGAAGGGAGTGAGGATAAGGGGAGGATAAATGAGGGGCAGAAGACTCAAAGGACACAGGAGGTGGTGGAGACCACTGCACTTAGCCGCTTACAGGTCTTGCCCACAGGCATCATCTTGTATTATGAGCTACTATCCTTCGGAGATCAGTTTTCTGCCACAATGACTGGGTCCAGTGAATTTTCAGAAAGCCCCTTAGGTGGTGGAGCACCATGCCACCTGCTCAGAGCGCTGCAAAGCTGCGTTTAGATTTGGCTCATGTCAGAGAAACAGTCAGGATTGGTGTGTTGACAAAGGCAAGTGGGTCTCCCGAGTCATGGTTATGACAGTTGCTCTTTTCCATAGGAGGGTGAGCACAGGCTGGAGTGGTTAGTGTAAACTTCCTAGAGGAAGTGACGGTTTAGCTCAGTAGGAGTTGTCTGTGTGGAAGGGTGGTGAAACTTTCTAGGCTGAGCACACAATATGCATTTCAAGGCAGATCAGCTTAGAAATGTAATCGTGTGGACGATGTGGGTGGAGAGGCCGGTTGGGCCAGTTTATTCTTTCGAATCCACCGCTTAGCTGTTAGTGTTGTTGTTGTTTCTTAGTTGCTTCAGCCGTGTCCAGCTCCTTGCGACCCCATGGGCCTATAGCCCACCAGGGTTCTCTGGGCATGGGATTCTCCAGGCAAGAATCCTGGAGTGGGTTACCATTTCCTTCCCCAGGGGATCTTCTCCAGTGGATCAAACTCTCATCTCCTGCATTGCAGACCCAGGGAAGCCCCACTTACTCATATTTGCCACACCATATTGAATATTTGCTCATAGTAGGCATTCTATGCCCTCTTTAGTCTGCAAAAATGACAAGTTAGATTATATTATCTCCATTTCATATATAAGGAAGCTGAGACTTTCAAGAGGTATAGCTAAGATTGATGACAAAATTAAAATCTTAACTTAGGATTTTCTGTCCACAAAGCTTGCATTATTTTTTGACCCAACATCTGTCATCTCTTTAACCAGCTCACTGACCTGCCAACCCACCCAATCCAACAATCAATCAGCCAGCACGTATTGGTTAACAGATGGATGTTAAATCATGTCATATAAATTCTGCTCTATCATAAAATGAAAATGAAATCACTTCTACATTGAGTGTGGCATTAACATGTACCCTTTTCTTTAAACTTCCCCCACCTCCCATTTCACTTGGGGGAAAAAAACAGTTACTAGGATCAACACAGTTCTTCCATTAGGAACTGTGTTCTGTCCAAGTCCCTGGAAGTCCCAAATAACAACGACTCTTCTTTTGCAGTGAAATATATTTTTAATTTCTCCAAGGCGAGGTGGTGAATTATTCACAGAGCCTTGTTCCTCTCCTGTTTTTACAGCACAACATTTTAAAATATGCAGAGCACTGGATTGAGTTCCATATTGGACAGCAAGCCCTAAATGTTTCCTCCATCCTCAGCTGGCGTGGAGCGGGGAGCGGGGAGGCGGGAGGATTTACTGTTGATGGACACAGCACCAACAGCCGCGTGAGGTCCTTCTTGCATCACCACGTCATTCATTCATGCATTCATTCACGGGAAAGTCTTTCTTAAGAGCCTCCTCATGTGCTGGCAAAGAAGGGAGCCATGGGCCGTGGGGTCTAGAAGGACGGATTCTGGCGTCTGATTGTTTCTCACAAGCTTTGTGTCATCTTGACAGCCTGCTCGATGCTCTCAGCCTTGGTTGCCTCTTGTGTACATAGAAATTATTCATGCATACTTTGAAGATTATAGAAAATGATACATCGACAGTGCTTATTTCGGTGTTTGGCACCTAACAGATCATTGCCATTGTTGTTCTTGTGATCATTGTTGTTATTGTTTGGGGGCTCCTCTGGTGATTCAGCAGTGAAGAACCCACCTGCGGACTCAGGAGATGTTGGAGGTGTGGGTTCTGTCCCTTGGGAAAGATCCAACCAGGAGGGCACCGCCACCCACTCCAGCATTCTTGCTGGGAGAGCTACACGGACAGAGGAGCCTGGAGGGCTGCGGTCCACGGGGTCACAGAGTCAGACAGGACTGAGCGCCTGACCGCTCAGTCAGAGCGTTATTATAACTCAGACGGAGTGTTATTGTTTAGTGAGACCCACACGCTGGGGCCTTGGGACGACGGCCCCTTCCTCCCACTCGCTAGATGAATGGCAGACGCGGAGAAATTCAGACAAGAGTCTGGAGACATTTTTCCATATGAATATAAGAAAGTGCAGAGAATTGTATTCACTATAATTTTTCCTAAGGAGAACAGCATATTCATTTAGAAGAACTGCTTTGATGAGCTGTTTGAGGTGTCAGGTGAGTTCCTGAGGGCGTACTCAAACAACAAAAGATGATCCTTAAACTGTCACTTACAGGACAAGTAGATGCCTTTAGAGACGAGGAGGGAGAGGGGGTGAGAAGGAGGAGGCGCAGTCGGTGGGAGCGCTGACACCTAAGCCCTTCTTCTGGGATCCTCACTTTTGGGGCGACATCTGTTAAACTCATAAAATACTCGATGTGAGTGCTTTTTATGGACAGTGATGAAGTGAAAAAATTGGGGTCTGGAATGACACAATTAATCAGGGATAGTCATTCGCCTTGGTTCCTCAGAAGCTTATATTCTAGACCAAAGGAGACGCCTTGCAGGCGGGGTGTCTGTGTGATGTATGTGACTAAGCTTGTGCACCTGCATGAGAGTGCATGCCCACTTGCACAGAGGCCTGCTAATACTTTCGTGAAAGTTAACTTGTATATGGACATACATACTATGCACTGCTCACAGGCATATGCCTTGAACCCATGAGCATGGTTGCAGTGTATACATATATGTGTATATGTGAGTGAATGCATGCATATTGCAGGAATGTCTATTGAATGTGTGAGAGCTTATGATTTTGTGCTTGTGTGAATGTGTGTGTGTGTGTATATTCATTACCCACCCTGTATTTTGGGAGAGCTCCTCTTGGCTAAGAGGAAGGCTGTGAATTGAGTCGCTGGGGAAAGGCTGAGGAGAGAGTTTTCAGAAGGAAAGGCTGAGGGATGCCCCAGACACCTGAAGTCCAGACATACCCTTTCCTTTTCTGGGAACAGTGTCCCCTAGTGACTCAGAAGCTAAGGTGATTGATCTCCCCCCTCATCGCCCATCCTCTGCATGTCCCACTTTGCTCCCCCCTGAAAGAAGTGCTGCAGACAGCGAGACAGAGCCCCAGAGGACAGAAAGACTGAGGAAAGGTCCGTGAGGGGTGAAGAGGCAATTTTCAGGAATGCCCAAGTGGGAAAGCAATTCTACACAGAATGTTCTCTTAATAAACAAGAAATTAAGTCTTAATAATGCAGCAAGAAGCCCATTAACCCCTCTTGATCTAAGGTTTGCTTCTTCCAGTTCTCAGTCCTGAGGGACCTGGGCTATTTCCCCTTTCTCTCTCACAGGCCCCTTAGAGAGCCTGAGCTGACACTTGTAATATTTATTTCCTCTGCCTCCTGGCTCTAACTTCTAGCTTATATTCACTTATTTCATCATTTAGCTCTCCACTCATCTATCTGCTCATCTGTCCATTTAATCATCTGTCTCCCCATCCATCCATCCATCTACCCGTCAAATGGTAACTGGACTTTGGCTCTTCATTTGACCTGGGAGAAGCATTGGGAATATTACAAAGAAGAATCAGATAGAGTCCTTCTTGCCTCAGGCCACCACTCAACCTCTGGAACTCAACATCTAATTGTTGAGTATAAAGTCATCTTTAAGCCAAGTCTGTTCAGGTTGCTGCAGATCTGAAGGATGGATGGTCATGTTCTCTTGTATAACTTGCAGAGGCTTCATGGGAAGGTGCAGATAAGAGTTTCTTATCCTGAACTCAGCTTAAAGCTAGGCCTGTGGAACCCAGAGATTAATTTTAATGATCCTGAATCTTCTCACTGGAAGATTTCAGTCTAGTAGTTAAGGCAGATGTGTCATTCAACAAACACTGCGGAGCTGGACCACTTCCGTATTTATCCGCTCATCCACACATAAAATGCTGATCATTTGTTAAGCACATAATATATGCCCAGATTGTGCTAGGCAACAACAACGAAGTGATGAAAGGCTCTTACATCCTCACTGACTTCACAGAGCTTCTTCTCTAGTAAAAGAGACAGGCCGTTCAACAAGCAATCACCAGGAAATGTAGCAGGTAACACACTGCAGAAATAAAAGGGGACCATGCGTGGAAGCCTATGGTTAGCGTTCCTACTTCAGCCTAAGTGAACAGTTGGCGACTCCCAGAAGGCTTCCTAGAGGTGGTGCTGTGTCTGGCAACACCTGAGCAATGAGTAGAAGCCGGCCAGGAGAAGAGCAGAGCCCCGACCATGAGAGAGAAAGGGCACATTCGTGTAATAGCTGGAGTGACAGGAGACGCAGCTGGGAGAGACCAGATCATCAGTGACTTGGGTCCCATGGTGCCGACAGGGATGCAGGCACCCCTCTTCCGGGCTGTATCCCGCCCCATGCATCAGCACCTTCACCCTTCATCTGGCGCATGTACTGAAGTGATTCCTGTGTGCGTCTGTCTCCCTAGACCCTTGTCCAATTGAAATATGACATGAGCCGCTAGTGTGAGTCACATATGCCATTTACAACTTTCCAACCACATTTTTAAATGTGAAAAAGGGGAGGATCAATTTAACCATATATCTTATCTCACATAATATATCCAGAATATTATTTCAACATGTAATGAAAACCTGTTATTGATATTTTTACACTGTCCAGTTCTTGGAATTCCACTGTGTAGTTTATAGGCACGGTGCATCTCAGTTTGGAACAACCGGATTTCAGATGCCCCCCAGCCACATTTGGCCAGCGGCTCCTATCTTGTGCAGCATGTGTGTGTTCACTGGGTGACTCTAAGGATGGGGCGCCATCTTATTCACTTGTCACCATTGCCTGCTCAGAACATACAGGATACAGTGCATATATGCGAGCTAAACAGAACGGACACCCTGGAGAGCGGTAAAGCGGGATGCTGACTGCTGTCTGGGGGAGGGTGTGGCAGGGAAAGCCCCAGCAGGCAGCTGATAACCGAGCAGCTTCTGGAGCGTGCACGGGAGACGCCAGGCCACGGGCACAGGGTGGCAAGAGGGGGCGACCCTGGAATCGGGCTCAAAACGCTGGGCGGGATTTCAGTGGCCAGACATGCAGAGGAAGGAAAGAATGGGGTTCCAAGCAGAAGATAGACAAATAAATAAAAGTGGAGCCGGAGGAAAATTGGCAAGAATAAAGCATGGAGGCAGAAGGAATGGTTTGGCTGAAAGTCAGACGAGGCTCCACAGGGAGAGCTCTGAACCACAAGGAAACCACGTTCTTAACGCAGTCATGGTGGGGCCACGGCAGAGGGATTGACCTCGGTGTCAGGACTGTGTCTGCGTCCTGGGATAACCACTGTCCTTCCAAAAATAATCGTTTATTGTGGTTTTATATTTTAACCTTCCCTTTAACTCAAGAAATCATCAGCATTCTAAAGAAATTTCAGTTATCTTAGACATCAGGCTTTTGTCCTCAGAAAGTTATCGGTAACATTTGTTCTCTGATGACCCTATTGTATTGGGTTGACTAAAAGTAAGCATAAGTCTTATATGATTGATAATTTGCAGTATCGAACAATGGTGGAACTTAGTCTGTGCCAGGCAGAGCTCAGGTACTTTATGTCATTAACAGATTTAACCCTATGATGACCTAGGAGGTAAATACAGTTAGTATTTCCAATATTACACATGAAAAACCTGCAGTGCAGAGGGAGTAGGTAACTGACTCCTGTAGCTAGTTCAAGTCCAGGCAGTCTAGTTCTAGAATCAAATGTTCTGCTTCTATCCCAAATGATTTTTGATTGCTACAACAAATAAGATACTAATATAAGGACTTTGTATATATTAATTAATTTATTCTTCTTAGTTACTCCATGGAATAGGTGCTATTTTTATTCTTCTAATCTTATTCATGAATAAACTGAGAAACAGAGAGGCTATGTCCCCAAGTTCACAGTTAGTTGAGGGTGAAACCAGGGGTACAGGGATCAGATATGTTTAGGTGGAGCTTCCCTTCTGAAGTTCTGATGAATCTTCCTGTTATCCAAGATAAAATCCACCATAATTCATACTCTTAGTAACATAGGCATTTATTTCTAAGGAAAATTTCATGGAGTAAATTATGTAAGGTTTTCTCTCTCTCTCTCTCTCTCTCTATCTATCTCTTCTACCCTATGCCTAACTTTCTTGTCATCTCCCCTCTCCTCCAAAATGTAGCTTAAGAAATATTAATTGGATAAATGAAAAAAGTGGATGATTAACTGTTTACTATTAATATCTGCCAAGCACCAGACTTTGGACAAAG
This sequence comes from Hydropotes inermis, assembly GCA_020226075.1. NCBI lineage: Eukaryota > Metazoa > Chordata > Mammalia > Artiodactyla > Cervidae > Hydropotes > Hydropotes inermis. The sequence continues at coordinate 4,001,862 of CM035299.1, forward strand.
GATTATGTTGCACACTCAGTCCCTCAGTTGTGTCCATCTCTTTGCCAACCCTATGTCTATGGAATTCTCCAGGCAAGGATACTGGAGTGGGTAGCCATTTCCTCCTTCGGAGCATCTTTCCAACCTAGGGATTGACCCCAGTCTCCTCAAGCAGTGCCTAATATGGACAGTGGGCTTCCCCAGAGGCTTAGTGGCAAAAACTCCATCTGCAATGTAGGAGACTGAGGTTCGGTCTCTGAGTCGGGAAGATCCCCTGGAGAAGGAATGGCAACCCACTTCAATATTCTTGCCTGGAGAATCTTGTGGACAGAGGAGCCTGGCAGGCTGCAGTCTATGTGGTTGCAAAAGAGTCAGACACGACCTAGCAGTTAAACAAGAACAACAATAATATAGACAGCATCTGATTTCACAGGACTGACGGTTTAGTTTTTCCTCTCTCCACAGATGCATAGTTATTCATCTTTGTTTTTCTGTATCTGTGTCTAAACTATGTCTTATCTGTCTCTCCATCTCTCTGCCCATCCATCTATCTGGGAAGGGGTAGCAGAAGGGAAAGGAAAGGAGGAAGAGGAGAGGGGAGAAATGAGAGGAGGGATAAGAGGAACTGGATGATAAGATGGAAACAGGAGGAGGGGAAAGGAACGGGAAGGGCTCATCCAAGTTTGTTTTCATGATTCTCCTCCTGTTGAAGCTTTGTGCTTACCGCCACCTCTGGACTGTCTTGCTTGCATTGTGCTCTTGCTTTTCAGAGGCTCAAGGAAATCTGGGCAAAATTAGAGGCCCAAAGCTATTCTCTGCTTCGAAGCCCTGAAGCCCTTCTGCCCCTCACAGAGTTCAACAGCCTGCCTGAGCTTCTTTCCTTTTCCACGCAGGGGAGGAGGCCTTGACCATGTACATGGACAAAAGCCGCCTGGACAGGAAGTCAGGGAATGCCACTCAAAGCGTTGAAGCTCTGCACCAGCTCGCCTCATCCTACTTTGTCGACCGTGATGGCACCATGAGGAGGCTCCATGAGATCCAGATATCGACTGGAGCAATCAAGGTACAGCTTGAGGGCGGCAGGCTCTTACGACAGCAGCACTGCACTGAAGTGGTCTGAGAGTCGATGGGCAGATGGACTTCCTCACTTCCTTACTTCCTATGGAGCTAACAGTGCCCCTGGCCAGCCACTCTGACCAAGGTTTTCCAATGCCCTATAATACCCTGAGCATTTTCGTTAAGACCACATGTACTGATTTCCTGGGGCAGCCCTGGCTGTGGTCATGGGGTGTAATTATCCATAGTACTTGGTTATGGGGTGTAATCATCCGTAGTACTTGGTTATGGGGTGTAATTATCCATAGTACTTGGTTATGGGGTGTAATCATCCATAGTACTTGGTCATGGGGTGTAATCATTCGTAGTACTTGGTCATGGGGTGTAATTGTCCATAGTACTTGGTCATGGGGTGTAATCATCCATAGTACTTGGTTATGGGGTGTAATTATCCATAGTACTTGGTCATGGGGTGTAATTATCCATAGTACTTGGTCATGGGGTGTAATTATCCA
>CM035299.1:4003421-4097467 GCA_020226075.1 Hydropotes inermis
CAGTACTTGCTTTCACTGTTCAAGTTCCATGTAAATGATTTCCAGGCTCCCTTTGTAGGTGAATAAACTGAGGCTACACTGAGTAATTAATTTTCTCAAGGTCATAGAGTTCACAGAAGTCAGATTATGCCTAGGCCAGTAATTGGTTAACACCTGTGTTTTTCATCTCCCTCTCCCCATTTTACAGATGTGAACACTGAGGTCCAAAAGTTAAAGATTTTTGCTCAAAGTTACACACCTAGCCAGATCAGTAACAAGGATTAGAACTCTACTCTCTAAACCAGGGTCAGGAATATTTTTTGTCAAGAGCCAATAATAAATATTTCAAGATCTGTAGGATATATGACCCCATACAACTCACCTATGCTGCTGTAGAACAAAATCAGCCATAGACAATGCATAAAAAAAGATCATAGCCATTTTCCAGTAAAAGTTTATTTATAAAAACAGCCAGCCTGTCACATGCTGACCCATGCTCATCTACCCAGTGCTGTCAAATAGACCCTTCTAAGATGATGGAAAAGCCCTAAATGTATGCTGGCCAAGACAGGAGCCACTAGACATATGGGGTTATGGAGCTCATGACTTGTGGCTACTTACAAACGATATTTGTAAGGGTTTCTTTTTTTAAATTTTAATTTATTTAAATTTAAATAGCCGTATTGGAAAGAGCAGCTGTAAAGTTTCAACTCACTGCCTTAGAGCATAGGTACTTACATACTCCACTTTCAATATAAGAAATTCAAGGATTACCTTTATAAAGAGAATGAAGGAGGGAATTTTTGATAAAAAGGATTAGTTCTTTGGAGGGTTTCAGTGAAGATTTTTTTGCATCTCAAGTTCTCTTAAACCAGATTATACCTGCATTTTACGTCTCATTCTTCAGTCTGATTTCTTCTGAATAAAATGCAGATGTAGTCTTAGGTTGTTATTGCTAGTCTTCTATCAAGACATTAAAAGGTACCTCTCAGGATAGTGTGTGTGTGAAGGGTTGGGGGGGTGGCAGGGGAGTGTTGGTAGGGGTCAGGCAGATGAGTCAGAAACTGACCCAGGGAAGAGAAGAAACATGGGCGGGAGAGCTTTGCTGAGGAGGGAGAGAAATAAATCAGATCGACAAACAAAGGGCCAGCTTATCCGAGAAGAATCGGCTCTATCAGGGGGATTATGTTGTTAGAGGACTCGGCACGGGGAGCTGGAGCTTTATGAAGCCATTGGAGTCAGCGTAGCAAAGCCAAGGCCTGGTTTCCATTATCACCAAATGGTTCCCTCCCCCTGGGATGGGGCTCAGAATTGAGATATTGAAGCTCCGTTGGGAGGTAATCCTCTCTTGTGCATCCTGGAAGTGCAGTCTGTGCTTTAGGAGGAGTTTCTCAGAGAAATTAGACAGAGGCCACTCAAGAAACCATTCTTGCAACAGCTCCACCCTCGACATTCAATCTGGGACTCAGGTTTTTCTAGCCATTTCTTGAGGCTCCTTCAAGACCCAGCTGGTTAGAATGGGTCTCCCCGCCAGCTCTGTGTAAGATGAGCAACCGACCCAGGTGGGGAAACTTTGCCAGTTGTTTTCCTCCCCCTGAGAATCTGTATATCAAGCTGAACTGGTAGTTTTGAATGTCTTTCAACAATAACCATGCTATTATTCTATACACAAAAAAGAATAAATTACTTTTTAAAAGCAAAGCCTAATAACCTTCCATTTATGTACTGTTTCCTAAGCGCTGAACACTTCAAAAACATGATCCCTCTGCTGTTAAGGTGTATATTGTAGAGACAGGGGAACTGAGGCTTATAAAGGGGGCTCACTGACCCAAAGCTCCACTGCTGGACAGAGGAGGAGCTTTCACTACTAGAACCCTCCTTCTCTACCGCAGTCAGAGTCTTAGCGGCAGGAGGCAAAGCCCAGAACAAGCCCACCAACAATGGTGTGAAATAATGGAAAGTAAAGGCCGAAGAGATGAAGAAGCCACTTTACATACTGCTCCGTTCATATCTCAAGGCTGTCTCTTAGAATAGCTGTCCGCCACCTCAGTTACTCTCAGACAGTCGTTTAGAACCACACCGCCAGAGGACAGGGGCCTTCATCCTGCAGTGGAGCTGACTGTGCTCTTTGCTAATTTTTCTGTGAAAATGGGAATGAGTGTATTGTTCTTGCCTAATAACAGTGCATACGTACTCATCGATAATGCACATTGCAGCTTATAAAGGCTCTGGGTAATGAGATGTCTATTATGAACACATGCCACGTGCCGGGCACTTCCGCCCATCAGGGTTAGTCTCACAGCCTTCGTGGGCAGGATTTATTAGCTTCAGGTTTCAGGAGCCTAGAGAAGTGCCTGCCTGTGGTCACACAGCAGATCAGTGGCCCAGCCAGGAGTTAACACTGACCCTCCTATTCCCAGAGCCCATGCTTTCGAAATACACGGTAGTGTTTCTGCTTGTTATTAGTTCATAAAATACAGTGGCTCGGTGACGTGAGAACCGAGGCGAGAACCTGGGCGCGCTGGCTCCCATCCGTGCTAGATTGCCCTGCTAGCCTGCCCGCTTGGCGCCAGTCGGCCCTGGTCCTCGGCACGGGCAGGGGCTCGGGGAGCGGCCACGCGCGGTCAGACTCTCCCCGCGCTGCGTCCCTGCTGGGGGCCGACTCTGCAGGATCTGTCCCGGCCAAGGGCATCTGTCTCACGCCTGTCGCCCACGCTGTCCCCTCCAGGTCACAGAGACACGCACTGGGCCCCTGGGCTGTAACAGCTACGACAACCTGGACTCTGTGAGTTCCGTCCTTCTGCAGAGCACCGAGAGCAAACTGCACCTTCAAGGTAGGATGTCAGTGGAGGTGACGGGAACAGAGAGGGGGAGGAGGGAGCAGGCTGTGGGAGGAGGGATGGGAGAGTATCAGGAGGCCAGATGTGGAGGGAGAAGGAAGAAGAAGATGAAAGGCAGAGAGAAACCAATGAAAGCTAAAAATACGGAAATCAAGACAGTTATGATGTCTTTTTAAAAATTTAAATGTATATGGGACATTAAATTCATGGTTATTAATTAGTTTTCAGAGATAAAGTTATGGAAATGTGAGCTTTATCTGATTATTTTGATGAAAATGTCTAAACAGTGTTATTTATAGATGTTCCAGATCTAATATATATTAAAGTTTCATATCATAGTGTCTGAATTTCCCACATTATTGTGTTTGATTCTCAATGTATTTTGGCAGATGTTATTTGAATTCAAAGAACTATAGGGCACTTTATAGAATTTGGGGTTCTGTGTAATCTTCTTTCTCCTTCTTTGTTAATCATTTGTGGTCTTTAGTACATTCATACATATATATGTGTTTGTGTGGGTGTGTGTGCTTTTAGCAGAGTTTGCAAATGAGAACATTCAGTGCTGGCCAGAATAGAGCAAGACAAATACACTTAGGCATTGCTAGTGAAATTGCAATAATCCTAAGGATTAGTTTGTTGAAGTATATATTTGTATTTGTTTATTATCTGTTATATGTAAGATCCATATATACTCAAGACCTTGAAGGAAACCTGTTTTAAAACAGTCGTTTTATCCTGATTAATTCATCATGAAGAGGAGGGGAGATTGTATGGGGAGAAATGATAAGACTTTTAAGTACAGATAGTGCTATTTTAAAAAGCATAATTTATAATAACAAAGAAAAAAACAAGGTAAAGATCTCAGTTTTCTACCTGAGGAGACTAAATGAATTATGTAGCATCCATACAACATAATATTAGGCAGGTGCTAGAATGCTGTTTGTAAAGAATTTTAAAGATATGTGAAAATGATTTGGTATTATGTCAATTAAAAATGGATGATTTTGATTGAAGGAATGGTATGAACTTAATGTAAAAGAATAAGGAAAAATAACATTGCAAGGAATTATGCCAAGATATTAAGAAGTTACTTCCTGATGATTAGGTTAGAGGTGATTTATTTTAGGCTTCCAATTCTTTTTCTAACTTTTCTATAATGATCATGTATTAACTTTATAGCCAGAAAAAAAAATGGCATATACTTTGACTTTGAGCGAGCTAAGAATGTGACCTTCTAGAAAGGTATATGATAAAGGTGATTCTGAATGTCAGTGGGAGGAAAGTTGGGTTGAGATTGGCAGATCGAGCTAAGCAGAGCCTAATATGACTTTTATATTCTGGTTCCTTGGCAACTCTTTGATTCATGCTCCTGTTATAGAAGATGGTTGGAAAGCGGTACGCGGTGAGCTTGGTAGCGTCACTTGGGAGCAGTGAATGAAAATCCATCAGGGAAAATCAGGTCAAGAGAATGGTCTAGTGTTAAAACAAAAGCCAAGAAAACAAAACCTCAAATATATGAAGAATAATCCTATCCCGCTTTATTAGAGAAAAGAGTAGACAGATGTGTTTGGTCATGCCTGATAAGAAATGACTAAGAAAGACAGACCGACCTTGGGTGTGCCAAGATTCCCAACGTTAGTTCCCGAGATGCCTACAGTGAGCTTGTGGAGTGAGAGCGGGTTTGAATCCAGGAAGTGTGGCTCCGGTCTGCATCTGATCACCCTGCTGTGAGTTATATCTGGAGTAAATTTAGATGGGATGAGCAAGATGTTGCTAAGTTATTAAGTTATTAAGATCTTAGGGACATTTAGAAACTGATTTACCTTGAAGCTAAGGAAGTTTAAGATCCAGGGCTCTCTGGCTTTCTAAGTCCCTAACTTTTCTCATTCTAAATATTCACATTCACATGTGATTTTGAATTCTGTTCTTCAGTAGGCACCTGTAGCATAAGCCTCAGTTCTCCAAAACCCAGCTCTGCCATTGGTTACGTTATTTCTTGTTCAGTCACTAAGCACTTAGATGAAGTGACCATTAATTTGAGAGTAGTAGGAACCATGAAAGGGTTTTACAAAACAAAATAGCAGGAAGAGATTAATGTTTTGGAAGATCGATCTGGCTATTGTGTGGTCAGTTAATTAAAGAGTAGATTAGAGGTTGGTGACCAGTTAGTTAAGGACTGCTGCCGTATTCAAGACGAAATGCACAAATTTAGGAGGTAGCAGTTGGGATGGAATGAAATAGACCAATTTTGGAGTTACTTAGGAGGCATCGTGACCAGGAGTTAGTGAAAAGAACATGAAAGATTTAGATATTTGAGTGACTGGAGTGAGAGGATAAGATAGAGCTGATGGGGAAAATACATATGATTCAAAGTAGTGCGTAATATAATAAAGATAGTAAAAGTAATGCACATTACTATGGAGAGTCAGGAAAATAAAAAACTAACTCATTCTATCTGTCTAAGTAGAGGAGTCTTAGGAAGGAGAAAAATACTCTCCTGGTGGAGGGTAAAACAGAGAAGCTTCTTGCTGTAAGACAGAAGAGTATATCTTGATTTAGAGGTAGGCTGATATTTATTCAGTAGCATACAGAAAGCAGCAAGTGAAAGAAAAAGGTTAGTAAATTGGACTACATTAAAATTAATTTCTGTTCATCAGAAGATGCCATTCATAGAATGAAAATTCAAGTTACAGAGTGGAAGGCAATGTCGATGATAAATGTATCTGACCAAGAACTGATGTGTAAAACGTGTACACCCCAGGATCGAACCTGGGTCTCCTGCCTTATAGGCGGATCATTTTACCAACTGAGCCACTAAGGAAGCACACAAAGTAATGTAAACAGCCTCTGAAACCAGCCAGCCAAAGGCAGACAGTCCAGGAAGATAAGAAGAGGGATGGAAAGTCATGAACAGGCACTTCACAAACAACAATATAAAAATGACAGACAGATATTTGAAAAAGTGAATAGCTTTACTCATCCTCAGAAAATGCAGATTAAAACAATTCAGTGTCATAACACAGCAATCAGTCTGGCTCAACTAGAAAAACATGACAATATCTAGGACTGACGACGTGGAACAGTGGGTGTGTACACACATTGCTTCCGGAAGAATAAATTTTCCAGATTACTTTGGAAAGCTCTTCTTGGCAGCTTCCACTAAGAACTCAATATGCCTTGACCCCATTACCCAAGAGTTACAAACCCCATGACCCAACAGTTACAACCCCTAGGAGTATGCCCAAGAGAATTATTACATATGTCCACCAAAAATCATGAATGTTCTCGAGTATTGTTCAAAAGAGTCTCCTAAATGGAAATAGCCCCCGAATCCCCATCAACAAGAAAATGGATAATTTGTCGTACAGTCACATGACAGGCTGCAGTACAAAAATGAGAAAGAATAAACCACCATTTGTATTTTACTTTTAGCTGCTCTGGGTCTTTATCGCAGCGTTCAGGCTTTCTCTGGTGGTGGAACGCGGGCTCAGTCGTTGTAGCGCATGGGCTTATTTGCCCGCAACATCGGAGATCTTAGTTCCCCCACCAGGGATCACACCCATGTCCCACGTGTTGAAAGACAGATTCTTAACCACTGCACCACTGGAGGAGTCCCTAAACTACTGTTTTAATGCAGCAATATGGAAGAATCTCATGAATGTGACACTGAATGTAACAGAGACTTCCCTGGTGGTCCAGTGGTTAAGAATCTGCAGGCACCGCAGATTCAAGCCCTGGTCAGGGAACTAAAATCCCACGTGTCACAGACCAACTAAGCCCTATTTCCACAACTAGAGAGAAGCCCGCACTCCACAACGAAAGATCCCATGTGCCACAAAGTAGGACCCGGCTAAATAAATGTTTAAAAAAAGAAACACTGAATTAAAGAAGCCAGACAGGAAAGAGGACATGCTGTTATGATTCTGCTCTTTCCACCAGCCAGAAACAGTCAGACACATCACTGTTTCAGGATTGCTTTGCAGAGGAGGAACAGGGGAGTGACTGCAGAGAGGTGAGAGAGGTTTCTGGAGGTCTTGGTAAGATTCTGATCACGATGGCCACACGTGGGTGCGTTTACTTCGTGAAAATCGATACAGCTGTACACACATGACTCATATGTATACATTTCTGTGTATAAAATATGCAGCTATTAAGCTTTTATTTTATAATGTGCTCTATTTGACATCCTCTGCAAAAAGAAAATGTGAATAAAATGGAGATGTAAAAGAGATCCAGCCCAGCCTAAAGGGAAGCTGCGTGGACTTGAGGGTTGAAGAACCAGAAATAACAAATGCTGCTTATTAAGCACATCCTTCTGTGCCAGGAGCTGTGTTAATTTATTTTTACTATACTTATATTTATGTGTTTCTTTTTATTTAACTTGTATTTGTTTTATATAATGGGGTTTATTACAATTTTAATGCTCATAGCGTTTATAAGGGAGGCATAGATAAATAACGTGCCCATTTTGTAGGTGAGGAAACTGGGACTGAAGAGAGGCTTCTTAAGTGACTGAGCTGGAATTTTAACCCCGAGAGCCTGACTTTAGAGTTTCTCCTTCTTAAAATGGGTGGCTCCGTATTCCTCTGGTCCCCTCCTGATACCTCTGAGGGTTTGAGGGCAGAGTCTGCAGGTTTATTAGGGTAGATGGAGGGTGATACAAATGGCACTCGAATGACCTTCACTTTGTGGTGTTTCCTAAACGATTCACAAAACAGGGCAAAGGTGGAGAAAAATAGAAAAATTTTTTAAAAAAAGAGCAAGTTTGGAGATGGAGACTCGAAATGAGAAGGAAAGTATCATGGAAGTGAACAGAGGCTATTGGCAGTCAAAGCAGCAGCCACCGAGCGACTTGTAACAATGCTAATGGCATAACGATAACTCCTCATTTTTATCCTTCTCTCTCCAAGAAGCCCATTGAGAGTTTTACTGACATTGTCATGTAATTGAATCGAGTGTCCATCTGGTGAGATGGATGTACAGAGAGCAGACCTCTGCCTCGATAGCTCAATGACGTGGAAAGGGATGCAGAAATAATATTTTGCTGAAATCTAGGGATAATTCAGAAATGTATTCATTCACACATTCACTTACTCATTTAGTAATATTTATTGAATGCCAGCTATACATCAGACGTTGTTCTAAGAACAGGATATAGAGCCCTGAATAAGCAAAGTCTCAGTCATTTTGGAGTGTACATTGAGTGTGTGGGTGTTGGGGGAGCAGACACTAAACAAGTAAACAGAGAAATATATTTTCTTTACAGTCAGAGAGGTAGTGAGGGAATAGGTCATCTAGAAATTTGTAGACCATAGAACAGGCTTTAGATTTTACTCTGAATGAAATGGGAAGCCACTGCAAATAGGGGCAGTGGAATAACTGGACCTGACTTCCATTTTACATGAATTACTATGGCTGTTCTGTAGAAAAGACTTATAGAGGGCAAGATCACATACAGGCACCCAGCTAGAAGGCCATCATGTTTATTAAGGTGAGAGAACAGTGACAGCCGGGGCCACCAGGAGCGACTGTGAGGGTTGTAAGAAGTGACTGAATTATGGATATACTTTTAATTCAAGTAGTGTGGACATTCTTTGGCAGTGGACTGAGGAAACACATATGAGAGAAAGAGAGAAACAGAGGATGTTCCCAGAGTTTTGCCTGAGCAGCTGCAGGGACCGGATTCCCTTACTGTTAGGGTGAATGCCGTGGAAGGGATCTGTCTTGATGGGCCATGAGGAATTGGGTTTGAACCTAGGTTTGAGAAGTCTGTTATGTCTATCTTGAGTGGACATTTGGAAAGTCAGGGGAGAGGACAGCAATGTAAATTAGCATAGGGATGATATTTAATGATGTGAGATTGGATAAGATCACCTTGAGAGAGAGTATAGATAGAAAAAAGAAGGAGCCCCAGGGATTGAGCCATGGGGAGTTTAATATTTATGAGTTGGGATAATGGCATCATAATGAGGAACAAGGAAAGGAAGCTAAGAACTGTCTGAGGGGCAGAGTGGAGGCAGGGATGGGAAGAGAGCCCAGAGAATGTAGTATCCTGGAAATCAGGTGGAGAGGTCATCGTCAATTGTGTCAGCTGCTGCTGATGGGACGGGGAAGATGAAGATGAGAAGAGAGTAGTGGGGTTAGCGACATGGAAGTCGTGGGTGACCCTGACCTCAATGTTTCACTAGAGTTATGGAAGTGGAAGCCTGCGTAGAGAGACTCCAAGAGAAAATAAGAAGACGGGAAGTGAGGCAGGGGTTTAGCAGACGCTCCAGAGGAATCTCACAGTAAATGGTACAGTAGCAGAAGGTGACATGGGGTCCCTGAGATTTTCTTCTTTTTTAATATAGAAGCAACAAAACTCTGGTACATTGTTGGGGATTTATCTTCAGAGAAGGAAACCGTGATTCTGTGAGCAAGAGGGATTTTGCTCCACTGGGGTCATAGTTGAGCAGGGAAGAGTGAATAGGATCTTGTATATGACTGGAATTATTCACCTTAGATAAGACCTCCTGCAAGTTCTTACAGGGAAAAGGGAAAGAGAGTATATGGACCCAAAGGTGGGTCCAGTTCACAGTTGTGGTGACAGGGCCAGTCTCTTAAACTGTACTCCTGATCACTGTTAATTGACCCGTTAAAAGACTTTTCAGATTTTCAGTTCAGTTCAGTCGCTCAGTCGTGTCCCGCTCTTTGCGACCCCATGGACTGCAGCACACCAGGCTTCCCTGTCCATCATCAACCCCTGGAGCTTGCTGAAACTCAGGTCCATCAAGTCGGTGATGCCATCCAACCATCTCATAACCATCTCATCCTCTGTCTTCCCCTTCTCCTCCTGCCTTCAGTCTTTCCCAGCATCAAGGTCTTTTCCAGTGAATCAGTTCTTCACATCAGGTGGCCAAAGTATTGGAGTTTCAGCTTCAGCATCAGTCCTTCCAGTGCATATTCAGGACTGATTTCCTTTAGGATGGACTGGTTGGATCTCCTTGCAGTCCAAGGGACTCTCAAGAGTTTTCTTCAACACCACAGTTTAGATTTTAATATCTCTGAAATTATAATGTTTCTTATAACTGATGGTGTGTCATAGTTTAATTGGCAGAGTATTTTTTTTCTTAGTGTGTGCAAAACAGTGGTATATTTTACACTATTTGGCATCTTAGATGCAATGACATAGTCTTTTTCTCAGTGACAAAAAAGAGAGGTCACTAGCTCACTCTCTGTTTCTGAAAGACAAAAATGGACAGGAGGACAGTCAAGATCTTGAGAAGATGGGACGCAGGGCAGTGAGGGGCCGCGGGATGGTAACTCCAGGCTCCACCCTCCAGAGAGGCTCCCCGAGACTCTGCTGTGTTTTGAGAGCCTCCTTCTGGTATTTATGTTCAAGTGGCTCATTTCACTTACTGATCTTAAATTATTTCTCTCCCGCCTCCTTTTTTCTTCCCTCCTCCTTCCTCCTCCTCCTTTCCCTTTCTTTTTTTCCCTGTCTCTTCTTGAAAGCCCAGCTCCTTCCAGAGCAGTCTCTATCTCCTATCGCTGATGCCCTCAGGATCTGTTAATGCCCTAACTGACAGCGCCTCTCTTGTGCGTTGAGTTCAGTCCTCCTTTCCACGCCCAGCGCAAACCTCCATCCTCTCATCAGGAATCCTTCTTTACCTTGTCTTGGCTCACCTCCTCCCGTCACCTCTCTCTTCCCTGGATCATTGCAACGATTGTCAAACCAGTTTTCTTGATTCTGATCGCTTCTGCTGGTCCATCCCCATCTTAGCAGGGAGTGCGCTCTTCCTAACACCAAATCAAATCCTGTTCTCTGCTTAAAACCCTCCCCCGTCTCTGAGCTGGGTATAAGGTACAGACCTGGGCGCCAGGCTGGTGACAATCAGACTTGCGCCTGTCATATTCCACCATCCAGTACGTACCCGTATCCTTACTCCAGGCCTGTGGAGTTTCTTCCATTTTACTGTAGGCATCTTTGTTGTTGTTGTCTTCATTACTCTGCCCCTTTGTACGTTATTTCTCCAGCTACTGGACTTCCACTTCTCCCCGGAAAACTCCTCTTCCTGCATCTGCTCAGGTCGTTAGACACCCTGCGCACCCTCTTCCCTATGATCTGTCACGTAATGTTATTAATCTGACTCCCTAGTTGGAGTATAAATTCCTCATTGCTAAGGGCCATCTCTGCCTCTAGCATGGTATATAGAATCCGGCTCATAAACAGTGTACATACACGGAAGAGACGTGTTAAATGAATTTATAAATAATCGATGAATAATTAAATGAATGAATCACCCAGCCCGTAGTGAGCTCCATTTTCTCTGAAGTCTTACGATTCTCATTCCATTTCATGCCAGATCCAGTTCAACCTAAAAGGATGATGTCCTGAGGCCTCCTCTGTGCCGGGAGCCTCGCTTCCTACACAGCATCTTCAGACGGCCTGTGCCTCTTCTGCCGCATTGGATGCTCTACCTTTCAGGCGAGAGTCACGCCCCTTTAGTCTCCCAAATGCCACCTCTTCTGAGAAGCCTCTTTTAAGACCCCTTGCACGGCATTTTTTTTTTTAAACTTCATCTTGAAACACACTCATTTTGTTTAGGTTTTACCTTTCTTATCAAATTTAATCATAGCTTTCTTTAAGGAAGGGATTTTACCAACTTTGTGTTTCATTATATTAAATATAGTGCTGTGGCCGTTGGGACTCATGTAATATCTATTTGCTGAATTGGAAGTTGGTGTAGGATTTTGTGTGACCTTGACCAGAGGAGGCGGAGGACCAGGAGGCTGGGAGAAAGGAGAGCGAGAGGAAGGGAAACGGGAGTGGGAAGAAAGGGAGGCGAGAGCAGGTGAAGGATGGAGGAGGGGTGGGGAAGGGGGAGAAGAGAAGAGGAGCAGGGGAGTGAAGAAGAGGCCAGGTAAGGAGGAGAGGGAGGGGCAAGAGGAGGCTGGGAGGAGAAGGAGCAGGGAGAATTGCTTTCCTCGGCCATGGGCGTCATAAACGGAGCAGGGATGATGGTTTTCAAAAGCATCTTCATCAAGCAGGGGAAAGAGAGGGACAGAGCATGTGGAGCTGTTTAAAATCGACGTTATTGTGAGCTGTTACGCCTTCTCAGGCATTGTGCTTATATCACGAGCCGGTTTATCTCTCCTGCTAACTGAGAGCTAGGGATTATGCTCCCCATTACACAGATGGAGAAACTGAGGCCTCCTGAGGTCAAGTCGCTTGCCCAAGGCCCCCACCCCCCAGCTTCTGGCTCCTGGCTGCCCGGGTGCCCAGATGGCTTTGCTCAGGGATCTTTGAGTCAGCACAGTACCTTCTCCGTGTGGGGAGAATGGGACCAAATCCCTGCACAGCTGTTGTGGGAGAGGAAGAGAAGAAGGACGGTGATTCCGTCGTTCTTTCATGAAGCCCCATCACCCCCTGCTGCCTCGTGACCCCAGCGGGAACGCCGAGTGATTGCTACCAGCGCTGGCTCCAGTCAGCAGCTTTGGGCTGAATCCTCATTAAGAATTAGCCCGGGGTCGCAGGCAATGGCTCGTGACTAAGGGCCTTCTTGTCGATTAGCTGGGGTCTAGGAGGCACTGATGGGGATCCGAATTTCCGCCTCCCCACGGCTCTGTCTGTAGAAGCCTGTTGAACAAAAGAGCAGCGCCTTCGTGACAAATGGGATTGCTGACTTCCACCCAACTGCTTGAGTCCAAATATTGGTTTTCTTTTATGAACTGAGGAACACTGTGCTCTCTGCCTTGTGAGAAAAACTGGAGTTCCTCTTAGGAAGTAGATTGAAGATACCAATTAAAGACTGAACCAGAACGCAAGTAGAATAGGGAGGCATGCATGCTGAGTTGCTCAGCCATGTCCCACTCTTTGTGACCCCATGAACTGGAGCCCATCAGGCTCCTAGGTCCGTGGGATTTTCCCGGTAAGAATATTGGAGTGGGTTGCCATTTCCTCCTCCAGGGGATCTTCCCGACCCAGGGATCTCTCCTGGGTTTCCTGCATTGGCAGGTGGATCCTTTACCACTGACCCACCAGGGCAGCCCAGAGTGGAGCATCCGAGAGCAGATGTGATAGTGCTAAGTCCTTGAACTAGTTCATGCAGCCTCTGAACCTCCTCTGGCCTTCCAATCTGCAAAATTAGTCAGACTGATGCCGAAGCTCCAATACTTTGGCCACCTGATGCAAAGAACTGACTCACTGGAAAAGAACCTGATGCTGGGGAAGACTAAAGGCAGGAGGAGAAGGGGACAACAAAGGCTGAGATGATTGGATGGCATCACCGACTCGATGGACAGGAGTTTGAGCAAGCTCTGGGAGTTGGTGATGGACAGGGAGGCCTGGTGTGCTGCAGTCCATAGGGTCACAAAGAGTTGGACATGACTGAACTGAACTGAATCTGCACAAAACGGGAATGAAAATACCCCTCTCTCAGAGCCATGATCCTACATTTATTTGGAAAATATATAGAAAGTTCAGATAGTAAAAACTCTGCCTGCAATGTGGGAGACCCAAGTTTGATCCCTGGGTTGAGAAGATCCCCTGGAGAAGGAAAGGGCAACCCACTCCAGTAATATTGCCTGGAGAATTCCATGGACAGAGGAGCCTGGCAGGCTGCAGTCCATGAGGTTCAGAAAAGAGTCGGACATAACTGAGTGACTTAACCCTTAACACATATATGGAAAGCATCTGATCTAAAATGAAGGGGGTTGATGTAAAGTGATAGGCGATTTCCTGGATAATTCTCACATGCCAAGTATAGAGTTCATTCCTTTATATCAATCTATCGTGGAAACCTCAAGACAATCCATTTTCCAGTTTTGCGAATTGAGATTCACAGAAGTTAATTGCCTATCTTATAGTCAGCGGAGTAGGAATTTGAGCCCATGTCCACACAATGCCAGCTCTTTCAGTATGAATTACACCGTGTCTCAACCTGAAGCGTCTAATATCGTAATCACGGTTTTTATTGGAGCCGATAGTTACGTAGCCCTTTCTGTGTGCTGATAGGTTCTGCTGTTGACTTTTGAAAGTCTGTGATTTTCCTAAAATTACTTGCCAACTTGTGGCTGTGCGTAGGCGTGCCATTTCCATAGCTATTCTCATACTCTCAAAAGAATCCAGAGCCATAAAAGATCAAAATACCTTTAGAACAGACTGATTATGAAAGCCTTGCAACATTCCAGGTGTAGATGGCGATAAAAAGGGCTGCCTCTGACCAGGGGAAATCTGGAATAAAGTGGTGACTCAATACACAGATCTGTATGGGAAGAGCTGGATACGCTGATGGAGCATTAGCTGAAGTGCGTGTGTGTTAGTCGCTCAGCTGTGTCTGACTCTTTTTTTTTTTTTTGTAGTGGATTTTGTCATACATTGAAATGAAACAGCCATGGGTTTACATGTGTTCCCCATCCCGATCCCCCCTCCCACCTCCCTTTATGACCCCGAGGACGGTAGGCTGCCGGCCCCTCTGTCCATGGGATCCTCCAGGCAAGGATACTGGAGTGCTTGTCATTCCCTTCTCCAAGCTGTGTTGACGGGAGGCCTGTTAGAGGTTCATCTTTTGGTGTGTGGTCACGTGAGGCTCTGCCTTTCAATAAACTTGTGCCCAAGTGTGCAACGTAGAAATCCTGACTGGTCAGTGTGATCAGTGAGACTGTTTGATCTACTTTAACCACCACGTCCCACTCGATTCCTTGTTGATCTCATTGATTGTATAGAAATCAGGCGTCAGGACGGCCAAAACCTAAATCACCCATGGAAATTAATGTATTGACTCTCTTTAAACAAGGTACCTGTTATTTTTTATTTTATCTTTTGTTTTTATCTGTTTTTACCTGTCAGGATTTATCTTAGGCAAAATTAAGGTCTCCTTTGGCACTGCAAATGTAGTACTTTCGCTGCATTACACTGTATTCTAGGTACATTCTACCTTTTGTTATGTGCACAATTGTTCATATTTGCTCCTAAATTTCAGTTAAGACCCCTGAAAGTAAAGAATCTGTATCCTTTTAAATTTGCTCATTATTCAGTTTTTACTTATTTAGTGTGTGCTCTGACTTACATAGTGTGTGCTCAATATACATTTATTTAAAATCATATAAATTTATGTGAACTATCAAATCAGTTTGCTTTGAATCTTAGTTTTTTAACTTGTGACAAAATACACATAGTGGAGTTTAATGTTGTAGGCATTTTAAAGTGCACAGTTCAGTGGCATTAAGCCTATCCACAGTATTGTGCAACTAGTTCCAGGACTTTCTCACCATCCCATGTGGGAATTCTGTTTCCATTAGACAGTTCTCTGTCCTTCACTCCCTCCAGTTCCCGCAACTACTAATCACATTGCTGCCTCTATGGATTTGCCCGCTCTGAACATTTCATATGATTGGAATCATATAACATCTATGTGTGTGTGTGTGTGTGTCTGGCGTCATCCATGTAGCGAAATATTTTCAAGGCTCATCCATATTGTAGCATGTAACAGGGCTTCATTCTATGACCAAGTCAGAATTCTACTGTGTGGATATCCATATCCACATTTTGTCTATCCCTTCATAGGTTGATGGATAATTAGGGTGTCTCTACCTTTTTATCAATATTGCTGCTGTGAACAACATGTTCGAGTTTTTATTTGAATACCTGGGTGCAATTCTTTTGAATATATACCTTAAGAGTGGAATTGCTGGATCATACAGCAATTAAATTTTTTAAAAAATAAGCCTTGGTACAAAGTTAAGTTTGTTTTGTGGTGGATTGCCTGGCCCCATTGCTCTCTTCCCCTGCGAGGATTATACACACCAATGCATCGCCATGTGACAGGCAGTGCTGAGCTGCAGGGGATGTATATGTCTCGCTAGGTTGACATTGGACTTGGCCATGTGACTGGCTTTGGCCAGTGGAATATGATACACGCGTCATTTTAGGAGACGCTGCCTGGTTTGCTTTCGCCCTTTTCCCTCTGTCATCAGAGTGGCATATATGCCTGAGAGAGGCCACTCCCTCAGCTTCGATCCAAAGAAGAAGACGTCTGACACAGAGCCAAAGCCCAGCCAACATGAAACATGAGCAAGAAATAAACCTTTTGTGGTTGTAAACCACCGGGATTTGGGGGCTATTTGTTATGAAACAGAAACTTAACAAAAGCTCTATAATACTGAAACACTGGCTTAAGCAACGTAAACCATACTCCCTTACTGCATGACTTCTCAATGCCTTAACTGGGCTAATGTGTGTTATGGGTCTCAGCATCTGAGTTAAATACACAGAGTTTCCTGAATGCATTTGTTCTTGGTCACATGTGATTCTGGGTCATACAACTTGGCAAATGCTGGACTATTAATATAATATCATTTGGGTTAAATCCTGTCCAAAATAACTTTTCCTCTGCTCTTACAAATGTAGAAGGCTTTTCTTTATTCCTTCTGCTGAAATGTGTGTATATTTTATTTTAATTCTACATTTAAGAATTTTGTTCTCCTACCCAACTGGGGCCCCTTGAGGTCAAATTGTCTTATTAATTTTCTGTATCTCTAGCATATAGTACATTGTCTCAATAAAGTGGTGAGTGAAAGGACTTTTCTAAGCATGGCAGAAATGAGCAGCTTTATTTTTGCACATGTACTGTGATCTAGTTTTGTGTTTGATATCGTGGAAAGAATGCAAAGACATAGAAGCCAGTCACAGTTCTCAAGAATCATAATTTGTAACAATGGATCCCAAACAAAATATGTGCTGAGTTTAGTGGCCAAGTCTTTTACCATCATTGTTATCTTAGAAGGTTTTTCTTTTTTCTTTTTTTTTGATTTGTGCATTTTTTCACTCAGATGTTTCTTAACAGTGTTGAGCTGAAGTTAAAATAACTTCAGGTTTCAAGCTATGATGTCAGGAAAGATAGCACAGGTCCTGCTCATGAGGAAGAGCTCTAGAGAGGTGAGATGTACTAAGCCCAGAACAGAGACCCACAATCTTCTCTCAAGCACATTTTCTCTAAATTCACTTTTGTTCAAAGTTATTTCCTGGGTACCCCCTCATGTGCCAGATGACAAGGAAGTGGGAGATGAATGACGTACTACCCCTTGCATTCAAGGAGGAGCTCACAGACCAGCAGGAAGATGAATATAAACATACAAAATATGATGCAATACCTGTAGTATTAGAATTTGAGATACATGCAAGGTGCTTTTGGTTGTCTACAGAGAAGCACCTCAGATTGCCAAAGGCTTCCAGAGAAAACAATAGAAAACGGTGAGGACAGAAAATAACGTCACTTGAAATAACGTCATGTTATTAATGCTATGGGGCTTCCCTGGTGGCTCAGCTGGTTAAGAATACACCTGCAATGCAGGAGACCTGGGTTCGATCCCTGGGTTGGGAAGATCCCCTGGAGAAGGGAACCACAAGCCACTCCAGTAGTCTGGCCAGGAGAATTCTATGGACTCTACAGTCCATGGGATCACAAAGAGTCAGACACGACTGAGTGACTTTCATTCACTCACTCACATTAATGCTATGAGCTTCACATGGGTTACACAATTGATTTTGTTTTCTAATTCAGTGAGATAGAATTTGCATATCCAGAAAAATTCACCATTTTGAGGTGAACAGTTCTATGAATATGACAAACCTATCCAATCATGTAATCAAGATACCACCACAATCAAGGTAGAAAATTATTCATTTAACTTTTACACCAACCCTACACATGAACTTTAATGAGGAAACTGAGAATCAGAGAAGTTAAGCCTCTTCATCTTGACTTCCCAAGGTCACACATTGAATAAGAGCTGGAGCCAAAATTTGAACAGAGGGAGCTTGCATTTGGGGGACAGAGGTGGTGGTGGTGCAAGATGTCGTGAAAAAGAGAGAGAGGCAGGTGATAAAAGAATTCGCGGACATCAGCTGAGCCAGGGACCAGGCGACAGAGGCTTCGAGCTGTAGTGTGGATTTCATCATGAATTCTGTGAAAAAGCTTAGATTTAAATTGACTCAACCTCTTCTTCAGTTTCAAGGGTATCTTCATGTTGCAATTTTATGAAACTGAATTTTAAAAGTATGTTGGATAAAAAGAGGTATATTGGCCTCCTTATCATTGATGATTTCATAGTTAAGACCATATTCTCTTTTTCCAAGTTAAAATTGTCATTTAGAAGTCTCCCTGCCCCCAGTTCCTTTTGTCAGTTTAAATTCTCTTCTGATTACCTCTCCCATTGCAAGGTAAGTTCTGAGAGAGCACATATTTTGCTTCTAACCTTTTCTCCAGCACCTAAAAGAGAGCCTGGCACATAATATATGTGTAATCGATCTTTGCTTAATAATTGAAATAAGACCAGCACAGAATAGACTCATAGAAAATCAAGGTTCAAAAAATCATAATGATCAACTAGTACGGGGGCTGGCAGACACTTTCTGTAAAGAGCCAGATGGTAAATATTTCAGTCTTTGTGGGTCATACACAGTCTCTAATGCAACCTATTTCACTCCTCCACTGTGATGTGAAGGCAGCTGTAGATGATACTTCGATCTGTGTGGCTGCATTCCAATACAGTTAATTTGTGAAAATAGGCTCATGGCCCCAGTTTGCCGATTCCTGTATCTGTCAGTATATGCTAGGTTATGTTGTGCTAACAAACAATCCCTGAACCCCGGTGGTTGGCAAATGTGAGTATTCATTTCTGACTGATTCTGCATCGTAGTCACAAGACAGGTGTGATTCTGCTTCAGAGAATGAAGAAGGACCTCTGTATGGAGAGCAGTGTGGCCTCTAGATGGAGTGGGGCTGCTGTGGTGGCGATGGGCAAAGAGAAGCTGAGGGACGCTTCTGCTGGTTCTCATGGCCTCGTTTTGGGAGTCACACATAGCACTCATGCATCTCATTAGCCAAAACGTGCCGTGGGGACCTATCTGAGTTCAGAGGGTGAATGTGAAAGTCACTCAATTGTGTCCAACTCTTTGGGACCCCGTCAACTGTAGCCTGCCAGGCTCCTCTGTCCATGGAATTCTCCAGGCAGGAATACTGGAGTGGGTTGCCATTCCCTTCCAGGGCATCTTCCCAACCCCAGGATCAAACCTGGTCTCCTGCTTTGTGGGCAGACTCCTTACTGTCTGAACCACTCAGAGGGTGGGGGTGTATAATTCTTTCCAAAGGAGGACCCTGCAGGGAGGGGCACTGAATATGCAAGAATGGATTTTTGGAGCATCCCTACAATGTCAACTTTCAGATTCTGCTTCTATATTTCCAGTGATGAGAAGCCCTCTACCTACTAAGGCAAGCTGTTTCATCCCTCAAAACTTCTGATAGTTAAAAAGGTTTTCATTTTATTGTGTGAGATTTTGTTTATCTGTATCTTTCCCCCAATGGTTACAAGTCTACTCCTTAAGATCTTGCAGGATGGATAATGATACCTGAGAAGGCAAAAGGGCACTCTATGCAGAGGGAGTCAGACCCGCCCACCTTCCCCCCAGGTAGCTGCCTTTCTTCATTTCCCAGAGCGTAGATGACCGGTCATGGAGACAAGGCTGAACTTCTGAATGAGATCATAGCCTTTTCGCCCTTTCTGCACAGTTTCACCCGGTGAATTATCGTCTTATTTCCATTCCACTCCAATGAGCTGTCAGCAATGGATACTGTAATTCACGGCAATAGAAACACAAACAGATGGGTAATTGACCTGCATGCCTTCATTACACTGGGGTTCAGAATGGTTGCTGAAGCCATAAAGTCCTTTATCTGCCAGTCTGAAATCCCTGGGCTTTCACAGGAAGGGGGTCAAGCTGACTTTTTGCAAAAAGGTAGAGTCCTTGTTGTCGTTCTCCTCACCTCGTGCTTTTCAGAAATGGACAGAATTTGACAGGCAGAACTTAGCAGGCACAAGACAACAGCTGGGATTCCTATCGGGTGCTGAGGCATCTACAGGGGGCCACGTTCTGATGCAAGAACAGGATAGAAAAATGTTTAATCTCAACCAAAATAGAACCTGCATTTTTCCCTCTTCCTCTTAGCCCTGTAAGACAGCGTGCATTTAATATTTAATGAAATAGGTCAGGAAAGAGCAAATTAATCAAAAATATTACTATAGTAGGCAATTTGGATATAGAATAAAATACAACAAAGCTGAGGAAAAAACAGGAAGCTATAGAGCCCTTGCCTTGAACAAGACTTAGACGGACCCAAGCTATGCCCACACCGACCCATCTCTGCTCAAGGCATGCCCACTCCATGGAGCTCTGGGGTCGCCCTTTCTTATCTGTTAAGGCCAGGCTTGTGTTTCAGGACTCTGCCCACATCACAGAATCACCCGTAATTACTGTGTCCAGGTTTATTTTCTTTCATCTCTGTAACAGATGCCTGACTTATTTAATATTTGAAATATATTTATTAAACACTATTTAACCAGACATTGTTTCTCTCTCTGTTTGAGTCGTCAGCTAAAGCCTTCGTCTCTTGGATTCTGAGCTTTAGTTTTGAATATCCAGGTGGCCCCTCTGTGTCTTTAGAAAGGAGGAAAGTCTCCTCCACCAGTTCTTCAGGTACCCCTCGTTGAAGGAAGGAGAAAGAGGCTCAGAGTTCCTGTCAACAAAAGAGAGTCAGGAATGAAGGTGGGCCGAAAATCTCCAGATCTCAGGAGCACCTTGGCTTTGGTTGTTTGGGTCCTCTTTTCCAGACGTGAAATATTCCTCAGCTCGCCAAGCACTGCCCCTGACCCAGGGCGCCTGCTTCACACAGCAGTGTTGACAGCTGAATGTCTCCAGGGATCCAGTGTAAGGTTACCCTGAAAGTTCTGTTACTCTAGCGCCCCGGCAGTGGCTGAAATTCAGCCACGCAGAGGGCCTGCTTCTTATTCTGAATCCCAGGTCCACTCCCAGCCTGTGATGACAAGGATCCTTGACCTCTGTTGTATGAAGTGCTGTTCCTCTAATGAGCTGACAGATCTCTGCCCCATGTCAGTCTTCCCTTCAGAGTTCTGGTGTCTTCTGAGGCATTAGAGTCATTGTTTTCTTCTCTAAAAAATTTGGAAAAATTGAACAACTGAAAAAAAAAGGAACCTTAATGAGATCGAAAGGTGATGGCCAAGCTGGTTCTTAGTTGGAAGGAGTAATGTTGCCTAAGGCCTTTGCACATGGTGTTTCCACTCTCTAGACCACTCTTCCTGTGGATCTCCCATCCCTTGAGCCCTGTTAATCCACTGGGTCTCAGCCTGAATGCCACTCCTCTGGGAGCGCGCCTTTCACTTCCCCTGCTCGATGCTGGGCTGGGTGTTCTTCCTGTGTGTTCTCCCAAGCACCTCTGTGCTTCTGCTAGAGCCCTGGGCTCGTTGCATCCAAGCAGCTTGTTTACAGGTCTGTCTCCCTCCTAAACTGTGAGGTCAGCGAGGGCAGGGAGTGCCTGCCTTATTTGCCCTGGTATCCACAGCACAGTGCCTGCCACACAGTAGGACTTGAGCAATATGTGTGGAAAGAAGAGAGGAGAAATGGAGAGAAGGACAGATGGCAGGGAGAGGGGAGGAAGGAAGGATCGTCAAAGTACAGACAATGGAATGATAATAATAAAGACCTACAATAAATACTGTGGTGCTATTAAGACAAAATGCCCACTTGGCATTTTCCTACTAGCCCAAATGGGGCTATTTAAGAAGGATTTTTTCCAAGAAGGGCTCCAATTTGGTCCAGGTAATGGATTATGTTCCAACAGGGTGCAAATGCAAGAATCTAACATTTATTGAGCACGTAATTCTATCAATGTCTTAGTCTGCTCAGGCTGCTATAACAAAATACTGTAGATTGGGTGGTCTGAACAAGAGACATTATTTCCTGCCATTCTAGAGGCTGGAAAGTCTAAGGTCAAGGTGCCAGCAGATTCAGTGTCTGGTGAAGACACCTTCCCGGCTCTCAGCAGCTTTCTCACTGTGTGCTCACATGGCCTTTTCTTAGCGTGTGCTCACAGAGGGAAGGAGGGGAACAGCAGGGAGAGGGAGAGAGAGAGTGGCTTCCTGTCTCTTCCTCTTCCTATAAAAGCAAAGACTCTTGAGAGTCTCTTGTACCACGTGGAGATCAAACCAGTCCATCCTAAGGAAGTCAACTCTGAATATCCATTGGAAAGTCTGGTGCTGAAGCCAAAGCTCCAATACTTTAGCCACCTGGTGTGAAGAGCCAGTTCAGTGGAAAAGACCCTGATGCTGGGAAAGATTGAGGGTGGGAGGAGAAGTGGGCAACGGAGGATGAGATGGTTGGATGGCGTCACTGACTCCATGGACATGAATTTGACCAAGCTCGGGGAGATAGTGGTCAGGGAAGCCTGGCTTCCTGCAGCCCATGGGGTCTTGAAGAGTTGGACATGACTCAGTGACTGAATAACAAGAACAACCAACCCCATCATGGAAGCCGCACCTTGCTGACCCCGTCTAAACCTAACCTTGGGTATTAGGGTTTCAACATATGAAATTAGGGGTCAGAGGACATACTCAGTCCATAGCAGTCAGATGTTTGCTGAAGCGCAGTTTATGCCTTTTTTCCCCTCATTTACTCTTTACAACAGCCCTGGAAGGTGTTTATTGGTATTTTAACTTCACAGGCAAGAAAACTGAGTTTCATGTGGGCTAAGACATTCCCAGAGACTCCTCGGTGCCTGAGGTACCCCAGGGACCCCGAGGCAGGCATTCATCTCAGTTTGCATCCCTTCCCGTTGGAGTCACAGAAGGACTTGCTAGTGTTTCAGAATTCAGTCGGAATTCCCAGGGTCGAGTCCTGAGTCTTTGACTATGGTTGTGGAGCTCTGGACATGTCCTCAACTCTAACAGCCTCCGAGTTCTCAGGGACAACTCCCTTTCCAATTGGAATGAGAACGAGGATAGCCCTTCAACAAATGAACATCTGAAACCTCCCCGGGGCTTGGCCTTAACTTAAGCTCAGATGGACTGTCATGGGCAGACAGGCCTCTGTCCCCCTGAAGCCCCCTGTCTAATGGGGGAGAAAATAAAGAAAATGAAGACAAAAGAATAAAATGATTTCATTCAGAAGCTAATTCTGTGAAGAAAATAGAAGAGGCATCTTAACGTGGGTGGCCTGGGCGCATCCGGATGGCAGGACGTGGGAGCCAGGCAGAGATCTGGGAGAGGAATATTCTAGGCACAGAGAAAGACAAGTGCAGAGATGTAGAAGGAAAAGGCTTGGCACACAGGGGGACTGCAAAAGGGCAGGGTTCCTGGTGCTCCTGGAACACAGCGGAGAAGGGCAAGGAGGGGGCCGAGGGACCAGAGACATCTTCTCGTGTGACGGAGGGAAGGCAGGGTACCTTGGCTCACAGAGACTGCACATGCAAGACAGAGATAGCAGGAGGCGCGAGTGTTGAAGGCGAGCCGGGAGGGGGCTGAGGATGGCGGGACGGAAATCAGGAAAAGGGCAGGTGGGTGCCGTGAGGGTTCCCACGTTCGCCTTGCCCGCTCCCTGCAACAGCCGGATGTTCCATTTTAAAGTATAACAAGATTTTTTTTTTTTTGGTAAGTATGAGATGGGGGGCAGATTCCATATGTTTAGCGTGGGTGAGCTGGTGTGCAAATGGAACTTTCAACTCTTGCCTTCCTGGGTTTTGTGAGGCCAGATTTATATGCTTGGCATTAAGGGTGGCCTTTTTTTCTCTCATTTTCTCAGTTTTCCTCTTCATGTGTGTGCGTGTGTGTCTTTGGGAACTGAGGGGACAAGAGATGCCACCCCAGCCGGCAGCTGTATATCTTTCACACGGCGGATCCCCAGGCCAAATCCCCCTCCACATTATTTACAGCTCCCATTGAAGCGGGCAGGACTCCGGCGCCCATGCAGGAGGCGCCCAGCAATGGGCCTCTTTGTTGGACACAGGTCACAGGGAGACGACTCCGGTGGTGACTGCTGTGTGAACCTCCGCTGCCGGAGAAATGGTTATGTAACTTTAAATAGTAATGACATTTCGCAGAAAAGTGCTTTTTAATTGCTATGTCTTCATTATTCTCTTTTCAAATTTGCCCAGGAGATTCCGCCTCGGAGTCAGCTTGGCAGGTTCTGGGTTTCCATTTTTAAAGAGCAGCCAGTTTTGTGTTTCAGCGGCTCCCAGAAACCCCCCAGCCCCAAATTTCATCTGTTTCAGTTGCATTAAATGGGGTAGGTAAGACCACGTTTTGTATCCTTGCCAGACAGAAAAATGATTTGATGCAATTTTCGAAAAACGCTCTCCCCCAATTCCTTTTGGGCCAGCACCAAGAATAGAATATTTTATCCCCTGCAAAAAAGAGAAAGAAAATGATGAGCAAGCTAGAAAAATAGGACTGAGAGTATAGTCTATAGAGTTTCTTTAAGCAACAGAAACTTAACCCCAGTCCATAGACTCACATGCCTATAGGGGATTGGGATCAGCTAAAAATAAACTTTGCTTTGGAAGCAAAAAATGGTAATACAGATAAAATGACTCCATAGTGCCTACTCTGAACGAACTGCAGACTTGGTCTAGGAGGTTGCTGCTGGATTTGGTTTGCTCTGCCTTTCGTATTTGCATCTTATGCGTCCATACAGGAGCCCTTGCGGGCAGTGCCTCAAACTCGTTTGGACCCTTTGCTCATGGGGTGGAGCGCCCCAGCCTTGCGGTGGACTGTCACCCCCGCTGCCCGGCCCTGCCTGCTAGAACACCTTCTGTGCGTATTGACAAAGGATCTACCTTTCCAGATAGCCCTCCCATCAGTGCTGGTTCAACCACACAGAATTCTAAACCCCACTTCTTGTGGACGCTCTCCAAGTATCTCCACCCTGCAGTCTGGGTATCTTTCCTTCTGATTAAATAGTCACAGCTATAATTGTTCTTTCATCTATCCTGAGGTTTCTGTTGTAACTTTAAAAAACATTAATCAGAGGAATGACATCATCATCATCAAGAATAAGAATAAAGCACATTTATCTTTTGCGATGTATCAGAGACCGTTCTAGACAATTCTCAAGAATTATGTCATTGAGCTCTCTCAGTCACTCTCTGATGGAGGTACTGAAATTATCTCCATTTTAGAGAAGAGAAAGTGGAGCCTTTGACAGGTTGGCTAGCTAACTTGAGAGGACTTAGGCAGTCAGTAGGGAAGCCTGACTCTAGCAATGCCCAGCTCTTTACTGTGCTACGGTTTCCTACCAGAAGGCATGCTGGAGACACCATGTTCTTTTTCACAAGGCCCCTCTGACAATAGTCCTTTTTTAGCTGCCATATGACGATAGGTTGAAATGACGGGTTTCAGGGATTTTTTAATAATTTATAAGCAAGAGAAAGATAGAAGTCTAGGGACGCCACTGTGAAGTTGCAAGTGAGAGAAATGCCCTTTATTCAGCAGATCCCTGATGGGTAGGATTCGGGGTGTCCCTGAAGCATGAATGAGGAGAACATTTCAATCCAAAGAGCACAGTCCTCTTCTGCAGAGTGGGCAGTGAAACCGCTACCCCAATACGCATCGGCGGCAAAAACTGTCAGCAGCTCCAAGTGAGGGGGAGAGAAATGTCCCAGGTGAAAGTGCCGGAATGGTTTAGTGTAGCCCTGAGTTGTCCTTTTTGGGGGGCGCCATCGGCGATGGCCTGCTGTGCTGACATTTCACGGGTACGAGAGAAGCGCTCGTGCCAAGATGAATCCTTCTCCTTCATTGGTCCTCAGGATCAGGACTCTGATTAGTTGGGTACTTCACAGAGAAAAGACCATGCCGTGTGGTCAGGAGTACTCCTCTTAGACCCATGAACGGCCCGTTTCCCCTCAGTGAGTTTTGCCTTCTTCCTTTTTAAGCAAAGGAGAGAAAATGAATCGGTCTCCAGTCTTCCCCGATCCCACTGCGTGTACGTGTGAATGATACGGTGGTCCTGTTAAGTTATGTAGCTCTGTTTATGTCATTCTTACCTGGGGAAACTACCAAAGTATCCCATTATCCATAGGATAAAGTCCGAATTCCTCTGCACATAGTAAAGACCTTTGACCTCTGGCATCTGCCCTCCTCCAGCACTGCCCGCCCATCCATCTGAGTTCACGTCCCTCCCAGCAGCTCCCAGACAGGTGAAATGTTAGTTCTTGCTCCCCATCTCTTTCGAATATGCTTCGTAGTTCTTTTCTACATAATGATTCACTTTTCAACCGGCCCACCTATCATTCCCCCTACAGAGGTTTCCCTGCTATTCCAGCAGTGCTAACGCTGCCTCAGCTGTCCAGTTGCCGCGTGTGGCCAGCTCTACCCTGGGTCCTTAAAGCTGTGTTGTGATGAGGTGTGTTGTCTGTACCTGCTGATTATATTGTAAACTCCCCCAGGGCAAAGATCGTGTCTTTTTTTTCCCCCCTCTTATAGACCTAGCGCCTAGCTCAGGACTTGTGCTTCATAAATAAGGTTCATAAATATTAGAAGAAGGGAACAGGAAAGAAATGAAGGGAATAAGGAAAAATAAACAGTGAGCTTGTGCTTTCAATAAGGGCTTTCTCCCACAGTGGAAAAGGTATATTAAGGAATCTGGTTCTGGCTTCAGTGCTAATATCACAGAATTGCATATGGAGAGAGCAAAGGTGGCCAGGATCACACTCTGAGGGCTTGAAGGAGAAGCGAGGGAGCTGGAGGCCTCGCCAGCGATGCCCTGCACGGATCTGGGCTGGCCCAGAGCTCGTCTGGTCACGGCGCACAGAGGGAAAGCTAGCAGCTTCAGAGTCCTGCCTGTCACCTCTTGACACTCTTAAGGGGACGCCTCCCCTGTAACCTTCCCTTTCCTCCTCTCGCCGCTCTCCTCCAGGTCTTCAGATCATCTTCCCCCAGTATCTGCAGGAGAAGTTTGTCCAGTCGGCCTTGAGCTACATCATGTGCAACGGCGAGGGCGAATACGTCTGTCAGAACAGCCAGTGTCGATGCCAGTGTGCCCAGGAGTTCCCGCAGTGCAACTGCCCCATCACCGACATCCAGATCATGGAGTACACGCTGGCCGGCATGGCCAAGTCGTGGGCCGAAGCCTACAAGGACCTGGAGAACTCAGGTAGGGAGCCTCGCGGGACCGCTGCACGGAGGGCCACGTGCCTGGGATCCAGCGGGCATCAGGATGGCCAAAGGGGGAATCCGCTCAGCGACCGCCCTCCCCGCCAGCCTTTCACTCAGGAGGGTCCAGAGCCACTCGAATGAGTAGCTGTCAAAGAGGAGGCACTCAATAAATCTCCACCGAGTGGAATAATGAATAACATAATCAAGTTTGTGGTCCTGTGATATATGGCTTCTGTGGTTCCCAGACGACAGAGAGAATGATGCCTCAGAGCACAGAGGAAGCCTCTGGAGAGAGGAGTCAGAGCTGGTTATATTGATTCCTGAGTCTGTGTTTGTGAGTGTGTATGTGTTTGTGTGTGTACATGTCTCTCCAAATAAATGAACACACACACATGTGCAAATATGGGTATGTATATATGTACATGTATGTGTAGATATTGATGTAGATAGCCAAAGAATTCAGCCTGTCATAGCCGGAAGTCACTTTTCAGATAATTTGGCCATTTTCTGCTTTTTGTGGTTGAGAGAAATGCATTTCGGGGGAGGACAGTCACCGAGGCCATAAAGTAGGTGAGGTGCAAAGTTGGGTATCTGCCTCATGGAGCTTCTAGTTAATGGGCCATCCTAGCATTGATCATCCAACTGTGCAGGTCGTGGTGCCATGTTAATCATGTGTGTGTGTGGACCTAGGAGCTCCTGTGAGCAGGTCATGTGCTGTGGGAGGGTGGTGTAGCCTGGGAGAGAGAGGCCGCCTCCAGGGAGAGTGTCAGCATCTGAGTGTGTGCGGAGCTCAGCGGGTGAGTGCAGGTCGGTCAGTGGGGGGCACCAGGAGCGACACGGCTGCGACATGGGCTAGGAGGGTGGTATAGACGGTGAACATGAAACGTGCAGAGACGCCAGTGCCAAGAGGTTTAGGAGGTAAACTTGGCAGGACTTGATGGTAGACTAGCTCTGAGAGTTGGAGGGTCTTCAGGTGGGCTCCAAGGACTTTTAGGTTTTTCATTAAGCAGTCTGATGGATGTGGGTACCATTGACAGAGCTAGACCACCCCAGAAGGTTTAGAAAGAAGACTGTGTACTGAGTTTTGGACGTGAAAACCTTGGGAACCCTTGAGACTTCCAGTAGAGATGCCAAGTGGATATCTGGCATTTAATATGTTCTCAGAGATGTGTTAGATAAATGGACATATGTATAGAGCATTTCTATTTTTAGCACAACTTTATATTCCTTAAATCTGTTATACACTGTGTGGAAGCATGTAGTGATATCACTGTGTTCTAGAACGGGGAGGGCGCCAAGCGCCCGTGTCTCGCCGGGGCCAGAGAGTCATAAGTAGCAGCACTGGTAATGGAAGCCCTGATTCCACATCCAGCGCTCACAGCACCTTTGTAACTCAATTCTACTTTACCCACCCAACCCCCACACCCGGCCTGAGCTCACTCATCTGATAAATGAGAGGGCAGGTTTTTGTTTTAAATATTTGAATTTATTTAAATCATTCTCCAAGGAACCCTTTGATCAAACAAAATCATACCTTGGAGCCACAGTGTACCAAGACAGAACTGAGCTGTAGAGCGCCGTGTTTGAAAACCACTGGGTTCCTTAACTCCGAGCCCCCCGCTCCAGGTCTGGGAGCACAGAAAGCAGCCACGATTCTGTTCTTACCGGGTCACCCAGTGGAGCTGCGATGCCTTAGGAACCTGCACCCATTAGTCCATTTAAAATCCTGGGAATCTATGAAAGAGGAGAGCTTCATGATGGAAATGTGTTGTGACGAGTATTTGGTCTCAAAAAAAAGAAAAGAAAAAGCATTTGATAAAATCTTTTTGCAAAGAGATTCTACTGATTGCTAAAAAGCAGAGGTGGGTGTCGGCTGTGTGCACATGTAGTAGGGATGCCTAGCATAGAATCCTTTTCCCCAAGGAAGAGAAACCGCTTAGGGTGGGTGGGTGGGTAGGCGGGGGGAGGAAATGCAGAAAGCGGAGATGCTGCAGAGTAAGCTGAAAAGGCCGCAGAAATGATTGCTGTGTCACAGTTTGTCTCCACAAAAGCACATTTCCCCCCAGATATCCTGCACTTATCCATTTTGAAATGTCTGTGCCTATGAAGACAAACCCATCCATCTGCACGAAATGTGGCTTGTATATGTGTATTTTCCTCCTTTCCTTTGCAACCCATAACCTTAATGACTCAGGACCAGGTCATTTGGAGGGATTAATGCCTGGTCAAAGGTGAAAGCCATTGATTCCTTCATGGCTGGAGTGTTAGTGGCCAAACAGGACCTAGTTTACACACGTAAATGGGGGTCTGTGCCTCCTTTGAGCTTCTCTGGGGGTTCAGTGGTGAAGAATCCTCCTGCCAGTGCAGAAGACTCGGGTTCGATCCCCGGGTCAGGAAAACTGCCTGGAAGAGGAAATGGCTACCCATTCCAGCATACATACTTGCCTGGAAAGTCCCACAGACAAGGAAGCATATAGGGATCTACTCCATGGGGTCGCAAAAAGGTCGGACATGACCTAACAACTAAACAACAACGCCTCTTTTATTAGGAGTTTTAGTCAAGAAATTAAATCATTTTCACTTAAAAAATGTTTCTATTGAAGACTAGTTGCTTACAATGTTGCATTAATTTCAGGCATACAAAGTGAATCAGTCATACATGTACATATATCCACTCTTCTTTAGATTCTTTCCCCACATAGGCCATTACAGGGCACTGAGTAGGGTTCCCTGTGCTATTTACATTTAGCAGGCTCTCATTAGCTCTCTATTTGATAAATGCTTGTGTGGATATGTCAGCCCCAGGGTCCCAGTTTATTGCCACCCCTCTTCTTCCCTGGTAAGCATAAGCTTGTCTAGATGTTCCTATCAGATGCAAATTCTGGTTTGTTGCAAGGACTGTTATCTCCGAGGTTAACAGAGTCCTTTACAGAATGAGCTGCATTGAGGGGAAAGCTGGACTGGTCAAAGCATCAAAGTCATCAGCGCCAGTCCCCTGCCTCCAGCCGGCTCGGTGCAGTCATCCTTCCCGTCTTACACAACCATCCGCTCAGCACTCTCTGGATTTTTGAAAACTAGGCAGATGCCATCCTATGTCACTCTCTGGAGATTTGGATTAGATGCTATTATTGACAGATGGGAAAACTGAGGCGTTTATAACAATCATGGTTATACAGCCGTCCACAGTTTAAGAATCAGCTTGATCACCTGCGTATCCGACTGTCTGTAACGAGGTGCCGAGGTCTTCTAGGAGTCAGAGGCTCCTGTTTTTAGCACCTTAATATAAAATATATTAAAAGTGCATAGTTTTTGCTCCCAATTCACTGGTCCTGTTTATGTGTTGAGAGTAAGTAAATATGCTAAGTAAGAGTACATGATTTGGAGCCACCCAGAGTTCGGATTCTACCACTTACTGGATGTGTGACCTTGGCAAGTTTGTCGACTCCTTTGTGTCCTAGTTTCTGTAGAAGGAGGGCACCAAAAGCTCCCGCCTCAGGCATTTGCTGTAAAGATCAGTGACGTGTGTTGAGTGTTGAAGACTGAGCTTGGTGCTTGTTGAAAGGTTTGAAGGCATTTTTTAAAATGAATACATGTAAATCCATGGCTGATTCATGTCAATGCATGACAAAAACCACTACAATACTGTAAAGCAATTAGCCTCCAACCAAGAAAAATAAATGAAAAAATAAAATAAAATGAATGCCTAATATACCTGCAATTTCCTCGTAGGTTGGGTTTTGTTTTTGTTTTTGATTATGCAGCAGGTGGGATCTCAGTTCCCCTGCCGGGGAGCCAACTCGTGTCCCCTGTGTTGAAGCATGTGGTCCTAACCACCAGACCGCCAGGGAAGTTCCTTGTGTAGGGTTTATAGCATAAATTGAAAATGTTACGGTTCAGATGTAGATAGATATGACTGATAGATAAATATTCTGATTAGTTAGGCTTTTTTTTCTTGCAAAACAGTGAACTCCTTAATGCATTAATATTCCCAATACTGGGGAGTGGGTGAGGGTAAGAATTAGATCAGAAAACAACAGCTCATGTTTTACTCCTTCCTCTTGTTACCCCTGAACTATTCTACCTTCAGAAAATCATTTTCCCACTTGAGGCTTCAGTTTTTCCAAATGTAGAACAAGAAATCTGGCCCAGATAATTCCTGAGGCTGTGTCACCTTGTGGCGCCTGCTGACACTCTAAAACTGAGTATCCCAACCTGAGGCAGGAACCCTGGAGACCCAGGAGTGTGTCCCCATCTCTTAAGCTGGAGTTTCCCAAACTGTGACTTGAGGAAAGGCGGCCTACGCATACAGCTTCCAGTGAGAGTGGGACTCGCAGCGGGGAGGGGGTCCGTGTCAGTCCCCTGTCCGTCTGCAGATCATATCAGAGGACATTTCAGTTGCTGCTAATATTCTTTCACAGGGTCGCTTGCTACTTCCCCACATTTCAGATTGAGACCAGGCATGGGTTTCAGTCACCCAGCAGGCCACAGTGTTTGGCTGGAATTTGTTAATATCGTTTTCATCATATTTATTTTTACAGCCTTATTTCTACAGCTCCCATCTTACCAATTGCATGTTATAGTGATTTTCTGTGTCGATCGGGTAAAAATGTGGTTTAATTACTTCAAATAAAATATTAAGTAAGATATAAGTACAAGTGATATGTGAATACCATTATAAAGCTGGCATTCAAATGATAGAAGTTTGGGCAACCCTGTCTGAAGTAAGGATGCGGGATGCAGCAAAGTATTGATAAAACCCATCGTTGAAAGTGCAGTGGCCTCTTCACTACCTGCCAGGAGCAGAGCAGGCTGGTGCCATGTTTATAGGCTGCCAAGGAGTTGGCTTTAGCACGGGCCTGTTTCCTGATGGGTAGGGCCGAGCATTTGAGGCAGCTGCCGATGGGGAATGTCATGCTCAGCCCGTCTCCTTGGCCTTTGTCTCTTGCTAGATGAGTTTAAGTCGTTCATGAAGCGTCTCCCTAGCAACCACTTCCTGACCATCGGGAGCATCCACCAGCACTGGGGCAATGACTGGGACCTGCAGAACCGCTACAAGCTCCTGCAGAGCGCCACGGAGGCCCAGAGGCAGAAGATCCAGCGCACCGCCCGCAAGCTGTTCGGCCTCAGTGTCCGCTGCCGCCACAACCCCAACCACCAGCTGCCCAGAGAGAGGTGAGTGCTGGCCCACGCACCGCTCCCGCAGGCTCAGACCTGGGAAGGAGGCAGGCGCCGGGTGGAGGATGGACTTGGAACACCCGGCCTTGCGTGGTCCAGAACCGCGGTTTCTCGGGCTTCTCCCCTGCTGACCCTGGGGGACTGGGTTTCCTACCTTTTCCCGAAAATACCCTGAACTTTCAGCATATCTGTTGTCTGACCCAGCTCACTGAGGAAGGAAATTAACAATAGCCCCGACCACTGTGTGACATTATTCTGGTTGCTTAAGTGTGTTATCTAACCTTAAAGTTACTTGGCAAAGCCGTTTTTAGCATCCTCATCTTAGTAGTGAAGAAACTAGGTTAGTGAATGAATCGAACGACTTACTGATTGAGGGCTTTTGATCAGGGCCTGGAGTAGAGTGAAGCAACGGAGGCGCCTACCCTGAGAACTTTAAGGGAGCACTCTCTCCCCAGTCACGCAGGGGCAGGGTCCTCCCTGAGAGGGAGTGCCTCCTCAAATGCCCACTTGCCTTGCAAGCCTCAGCATCACACCATCCCTGCTCGCCATGTTCCAGGTGTTCTGACGAATGATGGAGAAGATGGGGGTGGGCAAGACTCACAGGGCTCGTGCCCTCCTAGCACCTAGGGTCTGTCTACTCTCTCAGGAGGATTCAAATTCAGAATTCAAATCCAAGCCTCTTAGACTCTCCTCTCCCAGGGCATTTATGAGCTACATCAGGGGCTTCTCTGTATTGGTGTCTCCAGGGTTTTCATGCAGGCATCGTGGGAGAGCAAGAAGGCAGGCTTGGGGGTTTGTCCACCTTGCTCCTGCCAGAGCAACAGTGCTTGCATCTGTTTCATATTTGGGGGTTCCACGTTCAGTTTTGGTCAGTGAAAGTGGGTCCACTCCTTGAAAGACTGAGGCTCAGTCACCTTCACTTAGCAGATTCTATGCCAATGTGCACGCGTGCATGCTCAGTCGTGTCCAACTCTTTGGATCCCAGTTTCTTTGTATACCTACCCGGGCTCATCTCTATTCTCCCCATTCCCCCAACTTAGATCCCTTTGCTTTGCATCTCGCTTGTGATCCTTATTTTGTGAAATAAATGGAATTTCAGCCAGCAGTGGCTTACTTGTTGAAATGCTGCAGAAGAAGGGACTAGGAAAGGGGTCCCTTGTCATCTGCAACAGATGCCCAAACTGCCACCATGAGTGAAGGTCTGGAGTGGATTCTGTTTAGACCCACCGGGCGTCTGTGACCTGCATCAGGCACTGGGGGAGATTCAGAAAGGAGCACAGTAAGAGTGTCGTGAAAGAGATCTCTTAGTGGAGGAGTGAGGAGGGGGTTCTGTTGGCAATCAGGAAGTGCTCCCCACAATATTAACTTGCTAGGAACACCATAGCAACGTACCACAGATGGAGTGGTTTAAACAACAGAAATGCATTTTCTCCCAGTTCTGGTGGCTAGAAGAGATTGGAGTGGGTGGTTTCTCCTGAGGCTTCTGTCCTTGGCTCGTAGCTGGATATCTTCCCCCATGTCTTCATGGGGCTCTCTCTCTGGGTGTCTGTATCCTAACCCTCCTTCCTTATAAGGACACCAGACCTGTTGGGTTAGGGCTCATCTCAGTGACTTCATTTTAACTTAATTACCTCCTTAACATTCTTATCTCCAGAATCACATATAGAGATACTGGGGTGAGGACCTGAACATATGGATTTCAGTTCACTTCAGTTCAGTTCAGTCGCTCAGTTCTGTCCAACTCTATGCGACCCCATGAACCATAGCACACCAGGTCTCCCTGTCCATCATCAACTCCCGGAGTTTACTCAAACTCATGTCCATCAAGTCGGTGATGCCATCCAACCATCTCATCCTCTGTCGTCCCCTTCTCCTCCTGCCCTCAATCTTTCCCAGCACCAGGGTCTTTTCAAATGAGTCAGCTCTTTGCATCAGGTGGCCAAAGTATTGGAGTTTCAGCTTCAACATCAGTCCTTCCAATGAACACCCAGGACTGATCCTCTTTAGCATGGACTGATTGGATCTCCTTGCAGTCCAAGGGACTCTCAAGAGTCTTCTCCAACACCATAGTTCAAAAGCATCAATTCTTCGGTGCTCAGCTTTTTTTATAGTCCAACTCTCACATCCATACATGACCACTGGAAAAACCATAGCCTTTACTAGACAGACCTTTGTTGGCAAAGTAGTGTCTCTGCTTTTTAATATGCTGTCTAGGTTGGTCATAACTTTCCTTCCAAGGAGTAAGCATATTTTCATTTCATGGCTGCAATCACCATCTGCAGTGATTTTGGAGCCCAGAAAAATGAAGTCAGCCACTGTTTCCACTGTTTCCCCATCTATCTGCCACGAAGTGAACGTATGGATTTGGTGTGATATAATTGAGCCTGGACCCCGCAAGAGGTGGCTTTTGAGCAGACCCCTAAGTGATGGGATGGTGCATCCCCGGGCGGACCACACTGGTTGCACATCTGGGCAAACGCATAACATTTAACGGTTACAGACGTCAGACAAATGCAGGCGTCAGTTTTGCTGGTTGTCAATCTACAGGATGAAGCGGTAAGTCCAGAAGCCCCAAGAGGTGGGGAAGACACACGATTACAGGTGGGCAGCGTGTCCAGGACACAGAGTGTGGGGCAGCGCGGGCACACGGGGTCCAGGGAAGGCTCGGATCGGCGGGGAGCGTCCAGAGGAGAGAGGCCTGGCCGGGCCTTGGAGGGGAGGGGAGAGGGGCAGAATCGGGGGCCCGGGTGACATCACACCCTACCCTCGGCAAGCTCTGTGACCTCGAGTGTGGAGGTCCATATGTACAACGTGCTCTTCTCTGCAAGGCGACAGGCGTAGACAGCTAGACGCGTCCTCCCACCGGTGGGACCTGCAAAGAAAGAACTCGCAGTGTTTCCATCTCCCCTCCCGAATCAGAACCACCCCCCCACACACGCACATCTGGAGAGGACCTCTGGACTGCATGTGGGCACGTCGCTCGGTTCTCTTCACATGGCGCGTTTTGGACCCTGGATCCCGGGCGGCGCGGACACAGACTTGTGCTCTGTGCTGACTCGTCCGACACCCTCCCTGCAGGGCTGGGCCTCCATGCTGGTGGCGGGCCGCTTCCTGCCGTGCGAACCGGAGGCTCTAATGAGCGTTGCTCACCGCAGCAGGCAGGGCACCTCCCCGCCACACAGCTGTGTCAGACAGAGGTGCTGACAGGGGGGACCCTGGGCCACCAGGGCCGGTCAAGCTGGAATGGTAATGAGCCACCTGCTGTGCTGTGAGCTGTCTGTGTCCTGGGCTCCGTGGGCGCTGAGTCCACAAGCTAGTGTTGTCCCTTGTGCCAGGAAGGGTGGGTGGCGGTGTTGAGGTGGGGGTGGAGTGGGGAGGGGGAAAGAGCACAGACTGCGTCCAAACCCTGACCCCCTTTACTCGCCACGAGGCTTTATGTAACTCCCTGCAGCTCATTTGGAACAAGGGGGAATTCCCCTAGCCTTCAGGTTTAAGAATGAGGATTAAGATTTTAAAATTCAAAAAGCCTGTCTCAGTTGATAGAGAGGTGTCCCTTAGTACAGGCTCCCCCCGCTATCAGAAAGTAGAGTGTTTCCATGAAAACTTTCATAAGCTCAAATGGTATAAAGCAAAGAAGCAGTTACCTTTTTTCAAGAAAGCTAAAATCTTGGGGTTTCTTTTGGTTAGGTCTTTTGTAGGTCTTTATTATTAATAAAAAGTGAAGTGGCATAAAGCAAACTTTCGAAAAGCAGGGGATACCTGTATATGGATTCTAAAGGTCAGGCACTGCTCTGAGCATCTCCTGGGACTAACTCATGTTCCCCTGACTACAGTGCTGTGAACTAGGGACTCTTACTGTTTCTATTCTACAGATAAGGGAACTGAGGCACACACAGTTTAATAACATACCCAAGGGCGATAAATGTTATTTTATTGTTACTTCGAAGAGGTGTTTGCCTCGAAAATTTAGTGAGAAGTCAAATCTATATAACTGCAGCTTGGTTTCAAGGTGTGTGGGAACCTAATACTGGACTGGAAGGATTTTGGTTATCAATTGTTGCCAGGAGTGTTCTGGTTATCAACTGCTGCCAAACGATTCACTCAAGACTTCTTGGCTCAAAGCAACGCTTACTATAAACGCTCAGGATTCTGCAGAACTGATTGGGCGCAGCTGGGCTCCCTCAGTTTGGCTGGGGCTGGGGTCACCAGAGGGCTTGACTGGACCAGACATCCATGACGGCTCACTCCCAGAGGTGGCTGGTGATACTGGCCTGCCCGTGCCTGCTTCACACGGCCTGGGCTTCTTGAAACGTGGCAGTCTCCTGAGACTAAGAGGAAATCTTAAGTCTTCTTACAGCTTAGCTTTTGAAGTCAGAGAATATCCCTTCTACCATATTCTCTTGGCCAAAAGCCCAGCGGAGATTCAAGGGTGTGGATATTGGGAGTTGTGGGCTGGGGGTGGGAGTGCAGAGGGAATCCTTTTTGGAGATTAATTACCACAGGATAAATGGAGTGCAGTTGGAGCTAGGGGTGACTATTCTGTAAATAGGGCAAATAAGATGAATGATAATAATAATAAAAATCACAAAACAATAACAGACACCTACTGAACATCTATTATAACAAGCAGTACAGCTCACTAAAGACTCTGGAGTCAGATTGCCTGGGTTCAAATCCCAGCTTCATCATGTCCTCAGTTTATAACCCTGGGGAAGTTATACCACCAGCTTTAAGCCTCAGTTTTCTCATCTCTAAAATGAAGCGAACAACAGTGCCGATGTGTAGGGCTGTCTTGAGGATTAAATGCTTGAACCCACATAAAATGTTTAGGACAGGGCCTCACACGTGGAAAAAACTTAATACATTGTTGTTCAGGCACTAAGCTGTGTCTGACTCTGCAACCCCATGGACTGCAGCATGCCAGGCTTCCTTGTTCTCCACCACCTCCCGGAGTTTGCTCAAATTCATGTCCTTTGAGTCAGTGATGCCATCCAACCATCTCGTCCTCTGTCACCGCCTTTTCCTGCTGCCTTCAATCTTTCCCAGCATCAGGGTCTTTTCCAATGAGTTGGCTGTTTGCATCAGGTGGCCTCTTTTTACCAGGCACTGATTTTTGCATATAAATTGCTTAGCCCACAGTAGCAGTCAGTGAGTCTGAGTGTTGATGATAATGATGACATATATTTTTTTTCATCTAATCCTCACACAATCTCCATGAAGCTGATGCAATTGGATTTGTTTTATAGATGAAGAAACTGATGAGGCTGAGATGGGATTGACTTGTCTGAGGTCACAGGGCAGATAAGTGGCAGGATTGGAATGGCCTTGATGACCCCACGGGTGGGGCTGGTGGTCAAGAGGCTGGTGCTGGCTCCAGGCAGTGAGCAGAAGCAGGCTCTGCCTGCTTGGGGCACCTTGGCGTGTGTCTGATGATGTTACAGGCAGGGCTGGCTCATCAAGGTCTTGGGGGTGGTAGTAGACCAGGAACAGAGTTCCACAGGCCCTAATGTAGAGCACTGAGATTCAGGAAATGGCCCCAGTCCTGGAACCCTGAACCAGCTCTGGAGCCCAGGCAGACAAGGCAGACACATCCCCTCTAAGTAGAGAGAGGAGGTCAGGCTCAGGGCAGGCCAATGCAGCCGGTGTTTCCAGAGAACTCAGCCTGGGTGGGCTCTGGAGGCACAAGATAAACAGGACACACCCCTCCCCAGGATCAGTGCCAATCCAGGTGAGGGCCACAGGACCAATTCCAGACCACCCCTGTCAATAGGGAACTCAGCACCTCACCAAATGCCTGTAGGGTTCCCAGCGTGTATCAGGCGACGTGGTGGGTCCCAGGGATGGTGTGTGAGTTTCTTGCCACCCATGCAGGACCTCACCTACGGTCAGACCACAGTACTGCACCTGGGCATGTCTGAGAAAGGCAGGACCCACGAGGAGGTCCCTGTGGATTGTTTTACTACCGGAGACCCTTATGTTGTGCAATTAAAAGAGGGGACAGACTGGGAAGTGGGCTTTGAGTTTTGTCACTACTGTAGCTAGACTTTTTGAACCTTGGTTTTCTCCTCTGTGAAACAGACATAATCATTTCCTCCTGCTGCTTCTGAGGGCCTCATCAGGCTGCCCTGAGATGGTGAGTCTGGCAGCACTTTGTAAAATCTGAGTGCTCTATGAGAGGGGGCTCTGCAAGCAGGGTGGACTTGAAATTAAATTCATCAGGAAGAGAATGGGACTGAGTTTAGGCTCAAGGCAACACTTTCAGGGGGCTTCCCTGATAGCTCAGTTGGTAAAGAACTGACCTGCAATGAAGGAGACCCTGGTTCGATTCCTAGGTCGGGAAGATCCACTGGAGAAGGGATAGGCTGCCCACTCCAGTATTCTTGGGCTTCCCTTGTGACTCAGCTGGTAAAGAATCTGCCTGCAATGTGAGAGACCTGGATTCGATCCCTGGGTTGGGAAGATCCCCTGGAGAAGGGAAAGGCTACCCACTCCAGTTTTCTGCCCTGGAGAATTCCAGGGACTATATAGTCCATGGGGTCACAAAGAGTCAGACCTGACTGAGCGACTTTCACTTTCACCACTTTCAGGCATTTCCACCATCCTGCACACTCCCACCTCATTTAATCATCATGACAACTCAGCTGGCAGTGTCATTCATCCCATCTTATGAATGGAGAATGTTAAGACATAGAGATGTTAATTGACTTGCTTCATAATCACTATGAAGTTTACATAACAAGTGAGAGGCAGGATTCAAACCCAGGCAGAGTCCTTCCTTATCACATCTGTGCTTTTCTATCTACTCCTGAGACAAGATGATCCCCTGCCTGCACTGCTAACTGGGGTGTGGTGGGAAACACCTTTCATTCCAAAGGAGGGAAGGAAGCGGGGAGGGAGGGAGAATGGAAAAGAGAGGGGGAGAAAGGAAAAAAAAGAGGAAGGGAAGAAAAAAGAAAAGCATAAACTCAACTTGAGCAGTGAATTCTGCTGGTTTCTGTGCAATTCCATAAGCATTTACTGACTCCCAGATCTCCCGCCTTATGCCAGACACTGGGAGGCACTTATAGGTCATTGTGAAGGAGTCTTTGTCTTCACAGCATCATTATCTAGCCTCAGGATATGCTTTTGAAAAGGACACTTGTTTGAACCAGAAGACCTGAGCTCATATCCTGGCCTGGGCCCTGTGTGAGCCTATAAGTCAACCATATATTCTAGACTGAGAACATTGAGTGCAAAAAAAACCAGCCTTGCAGGGATGGGGACAGCCTGAATAAAGAACAGGTTACACCTCACCTTTACCCAGAACAGCTCTTTATCCATTTTCTTTATGGGAATTCTCATTAAAACTCATTTGGGAAAATGAGGCGATTTTTTATTTTTGCTAAAACAATTTGAAAACAGCTGGGGCTCTCTGAGGCCCTTCCCAGCTCCTGGGAGAAATATCACCCCCACGGAATGGGAGATGATATTTTGGTTCAAGACCAAAATATTGATAGAAGAACGGGGATTAAGTCTGTGAGCAGCACTGCTTTCTGATGACGCTAATTGGTCACGTCTCATGAGACGCCTACAGTTCAAACCAAGATCTTCTTTGGCCTCAAATGGCAATAGCCTTTTAGCGGAGTCTCCCCAAATCTACTCAGATCACTTTCCAGTCTTTATTCCAGGAGGTAGTCAGAATTGTTAACTTAAGAAGCACATTTGATCTTGCCACATCTCTGCTTAGAGCCTTTGGTGACCAATCCCTGCTCTTAGGAGCAGACTCTGAAGATGACCTGCAAGTCTGCTGTGGTCTGGCCCTGCCGGCCTCTGGCTCCGTGTCTCACACCCCTTCGTGGCTCACTCAGCTATGGCCCTAGATGTGCACCCTCTCCCACGTCAGACGCTTCACACAGGTTGTTCCCACTGCCTGGACGGTGCCTTCTTTCTTCCTGACCCGCAGTAGATGCTATCACCCTGCAGATCTCAGCTCAAAAGCCTGAGTCCTTTGCATTGAAAGGC
This sequence comes from Hydropotes inermis, assembly GCA_020226075.1. Lineage (NCBI taxonomy): Eukaryota > Metazoa > Chordata > Mammalia > Artiodactyla > Cervidae > Hydropotes > Hydropotes inermis. Next base: position 4,043,399 of record CM035299.1, read on the forward strand.
TGTGTTGGGGGCTTACTTAGATGCTTTCCTAGCAGTCTGATTTCCCAAATGAAGCCCCAAACTCAGTTTACCCCTATATCTTTTTGTATCCATTTATTAACACCTGTCTCTCCTGTAAGGCAGCCAGCTCCACGTATATATCTGGACCCAGGTTTTTAATCACTTTAAGAGTGTACCTTGGGGAAGGAAATGGCAACCCACTCTAGCATTCTTGCCTGGAGAATCCCAGGGATGGGGGAGCCTGATGGGCTGCCTTCTATGGGGTTGCAAAGAGTCGGACACGACTGAAGCGACGCAGCAGCAGCAGCGTACCTTCCTAGCACAGTGACTGACACACAGGAGCTGTTCAAAAAAATGAGCTCAATGAACAGACAAATTATTTTTTACTTGGAACAGGGTCCCCAAAACATGTCAACACTGTATTTTGCAGTTGTGTCCCACTGCCATATAAATGGGCTTCCCAGGTGGCACTAGTGATAAAGAACCCGCCTGCCAATGCAAGAGACACGGGTTCCATCCCTGGGTGAGGAACATTCCCTGGAGGAGGAAACAGCAACGCACTCCAGTATTCTTGCCTGGAGAATCCATGGACAGAGGAGCCTGGCGGGCTACAGTCCATGGGGTCGCAGAGAGTTGGTCATGACTAACGCAACTTAGCACACAAGCAGGCCATATAAATACATCTACAGATTTTTCACACGTTGCATTGTAAGTGGTTAGGTTGCCTTCCTCATTCATAAGAAGAAAACTAAGGCCAGAGGGAGTGGAGTGACTTGTCCAAGATCATTCCGGGAATGTGTGAACAGAGCATGGTGAAAATTCAGGCCCTCGGACTGTGACAGTCCAGGCTGGAAAATGGAAACTGCAGATGAAGATTGTCTTTAATTGACCTGTATCCAAATTCTGCAAGTATCTGTTGTTAAGTCCCTTACTTTGGGAAATGCACCCTAGTGAGAAAAAAAAGGGGGGCGGGGGACAAAAATAAACTCTTCCCAGAGTTTGTTAACTTCAGTCAGATGGAGCGAAATTCCTAGCACTGACTAGGGCACAGTGATCAGAACAGGGTGTCCTGATTTTTGTAGAGCTTACGGTACAGTAAGTAAGACAGGGGAGATTCATGGAACTTGAACTGAGGGCAGGTGGTATAATTATTGGCATTTTACAGTGACTCCTGGTCCTTGGTTTATTTTTACTTCTCATATTCACGTGGCCTTGACCCAGCAGTCCAGGCTCTCGCCAAGCACAATGTAATTACGCATTGTTGAGATGAAACTCTCTTGGGGCCATCCGCCTCAGGCTTCAGTCCCGGGGCCATAGCTTCTGAGCCCATGTCAGCTTTGAACGAACTTCCTGCTCCACACAGTGTTTAATTGGTGTCTATGGAAAGATTCCAGCTACCGAGATAATCGTTCTCTCTGTTATAGGACCCTCAGTATCCGCGCTGATTTTGCTTCTTCTCTCTGAACCTATACTTACTTGCCTATGGATTTAATCTCATAGACTCCTGCCAGGGGGCAGAGGGATGTGACTTCTTGTCTTTTATTGAGCTGAAGTCGGTGGCAGTTTATTAGACTGACAGTCCCTGCTCTCCCCGTTATTAGATTATGTGACTTCAGAAAATCTCTAAACCTACCTGAGCCTTATGTTTCCTCATCTATATGATCAAGATGATACGAAAAGCTGCCCTGTGGAGTCGATGTCTCAGTCAATTTATATGACATATGTGAAAACTCTTCATAAAGAAACACATAGATACGGTGTTAATATAATCAAGAGCACAGTCATAGTAGATGCTAGATTTTTGATGGTGAAGACACCCCTTCTGCTTCTAAGAAACAGACCTTTCCATTAGAGAAAATAAGCCATGAGCCCAGCAAAATGTCATAATGTAGTAGAGAGGCAGTGGAATTTCAGATACTTAAGACTTAGCAGTCTGACCGGCCGTGTGTGGACCGCCGCTTCCTGCCAGCGGAACCTTGTACAGCACTAAGGTGCCCAAGCTGCGTTTTTCCCGCTGATACGGTAGAGGTAAAAATAATACCTACGGGCAGAAAATCAACAAAAGAACACATATGCCACTTTTAGCACATGGTAAGAAGTCAAGCACAAGCCTCCTTAGCAGACAGATTTAGAAACTAATAATTTCTCAGTTAATAGAAAGTTAGGTTAAAATAAGGAATCCTATAGTGCTGCACATATATAAATACAAATTATTTTAATTTAAGATATATATATATATATATATATTTCTTGGCTTGTCTTTTGAGGTAGCGCCAGAGTCTTTTCTGAGGGAGTTTGTATGCTCTATTTGACGTTTTCCTGGCTTTCTTGCATAAACCACACCAGCGTCTGTATAGTATTTCCAACTTTGGTTTATTCAAAGTGAAGCAGTGCTTTAAAGACTCTTAAGAAGCAATCTAAATGTTTGTAGATTTTTATGAGCCCTCCCAATCTTTTTCAGGTACTTCTCCTTTATCTAAATTGACGGCAGTTCTTTCATCAACTGGTCTTTATAGAATTTTCCCACAGAATCCAAATGCGTTCCCACAGAAAAAGACAGCTCACATTTCATTGATTTATTCGACTCTTAATTCCATGATCTCATAGTAGCAAATACAACTGGCATAAGCAAGCTTGGGAATAAACAAAACCAGCTCTCGGTGAGAGTGCTTGTTCCCGGGGGAACCACGTGGGCTTTCCAGGAGCGTGACTGACCTGCCAGGAGTCTAGGTGTGCCGGGAACATCAACCCCACGCTGACCGGATGGAAGAGAGAGTGTCAGTTGTGTGCCAAGTCACTTACAGGCAGGTCAGTTACAGGGGCTTGTCCCGAGAGGGGAGCTCTTATTCCTCCTAACTCGTCCCTATAACAATAAATAACGATAATAATAGTTCACATGGAATCACTGTTTATTATGTACCAGGCACAACTTTAAATGCCTTACATAATTTACTCACGAATCCACACGACAATCCTATAAAATAGATTCTGTTACGCTTCCCCTTGTGCAAACACAGAATTTGAATAGCAATAGAGGACAGAAGGGGGAGAGACATATCCCTGTCAGGAAGACTCTAAGAATCCCCTTTTGTCTTTGCCCAGATTATTCTGTTCATCCTTTAAACTTCAGATCAGACGGCCACTTCTGAGGGCTGCTTGTGCTGACACCCTGGACCCAGGGTAGTGTCAGCCGCGTGCCTTTACGGCGCGCCGCATGGGGTGTTTGCCCACCACTTGGCACATTTGCAGGTGTGTGTTTAATCCCAGAGTTCACCTACTTGAGAGCAACCTCTGCGAGGGTGGGGATTCTTTCTTTTTTTTTAATGTATTTATTTATCTCTGGCTGGCCTGGGTCTTCACTGTTGCACGGGCTCTTCTCTAGTTGCGGTGAGCCGGGGCTGCTTTTCTTTGCGGCGCCTGGGCCGCTCCTGCTGTGGAACAGGGGCTCGAGGGCTCACGGGCTTCAGTACTTGCGGCTCCTGGGTTCTGGAGCACAGGCCTCAGTTACTGAGGTGCATGGGTTTAGCTGCCCCAAGGCATGTGGGATCTTCCCAGACAAGGGATCGAACCCGTGTCTCTTGCAACGGCAGGTGGATTCTTATCCCCTTCGCCACCAGGGAAGGCAGGCGGGGATTCTATTCTTCTTGTTCACCAGGGTGCCCCCCCAGTGACAGGTAACGTGGCGTGTAATGACACAGCGTTTGCTGAACTGAAGTGAGGGGCCCAGGATTTGAGAAGGAAGTTAAAGGATGATGATGTTTTGAACTTGGGGTGGAAAGAATGGTTGTTTAAGAAAACAGCATATACTTACAAACAATTGAAAATGACACTGATTTCACACAGACATGGGAAATAAGAAATCAGAGAAAGCACATAAATCAAGATTTAGTATATGGGATCTGGAAGCAGCCAGTCTGGTGTAAAATCACGGTGAGTCGTGAGCTCAGAGCTTCTGGCCCTAAGTGTCCTCATCAGTAAAATGAGGATGATAACAGTACTTTCTCCCCAGAGTTATTGTGAGGATCATCCAAGGTAGACATGCAGTGTTCTTCAATTCAGTGCAGTCACTCAGTCAGGTCTGACTGTGACTCCATGGACTGCAGCATGCCAGGCTTCTCTGTCCATCACCAACTCCTGGAGTTTACTCAAACTAATGTCCATTGAGTCAGTGATGCCATCCAACCATCTCATCCTCTGTCGTCCCCATCTCCTCCCACCCTCAATCTTTCCTAGCATCAGGGTCTTTTCAAATGAGTCAACACTTCGCATCAGGTGGCCAAAGTATTGTAGTTTCAGCTTCAGCTTCAGTCCTTCCAATGAATATTCAGGACTGAATGGAGAATGTTAGGATGGACTGGTTGGATCTCCTTACAGTCCAAGGGACTCCCAAGAGTCTTCTCCAACACCATAGTTCAAAAGCATCAATTCTTCGGCCCTCAACTTTCTTTATAGTCTAACTCTCACATCCATATGTGACTACTGGAAAAACCGTAGCCTTGACTAGATGGACTTTTGTTGGCAACGTAATGTCTCTGCTTTTTAATATGCTGTCTAGGTTGGCCATAACTTTTCTGCCAAGGAGCAAGCGTCTTTTAATTTCATGGCTGCAATCACCATCTGTGGTGATTTTGGAGGGCCCCCTCCCCAAAATAAAGTCTGTCACTGTTTCCACTGTTTCCCCATCTATTTGCCATGAAGGGATGGGACCAGATGCCATGATCTTAGTTTTCTGAATGTTGAGTTTTAAGCCAACTTCTTCACTTTCCTCTTTCATTTTCATCAACAGGCTCTCTAGTTCTTCGTCACTTTCTGCCATAAGGGTGGTGTCATCTGCATATCTGAGGTTATTGATATTTCTCCAGGCAGTCTTGATTCCAGCTTGTGCTTTATCCAGCCCAACATTTCTTATGATGTACTCTGCATATAAGTTAAATAAGTAGGGTGACAATATACAACCTTGACGTACTCCTTTCCCGATTTGGAACCAGTCTGTTGGTCCATGTCTAGTTCTAACTGTTGCTTCCTGACCTGCATATAGTTTTCTCAAGAGGCGGGTCAAGTGGTCTGGTATTCCCATCTCTTTAAGAATTTTCCACAGTTTGTGGCAATCCACACAGTCAAAGACTTTGGCATAGTCAATAAAGCTGAAATAGATGTTTTTCTGGAACTCTCTTGCTTTTTTGATAATCTAACAGATTTTGGCAATTTGATCTCTGGTTCCTCTGCCTTTTCTAAAACAAGCTTGAACATCTGGAAGTTACACTTCACGTACTATTAAAGCTTGGCTTGGAGAATTTTGAGCATTACTTTACTGGTGTTTGAGATGAGTGCAATTGTGTGGTAGGTTGAGCATTCTTTGGCGTTGCCTTTCTTTGATTCCAATGGAATGAAACCTGACCTTTTTCAGTCCTGTGGCCACTGATGAATTTTCCAAATTTGCTGGCATATAGGGTCCAGCACTTTCACAGCATCATCTTTTAGGATTTGAAATAGCTCAATTGGAATTCCATCACCTCCACTAGCTTTGTTCGTAGTGATACTTCCTAAGGCCCACTTGACTTTGCATTCCAGGATGTCTGACTCTAGGTGAGTGAGAACACCATCATGGTTATCTGGCTCATGAAGATCTTTTTTGTACAGTTCTTCTGTGTATTCTTGCCACCTCTTCTTAATATATGCTACTTCTGTTAGGTCTCTACCATTTCTGTCCTTTATTGAGCCCATTTTTGCATGAAATGTTCCCTTGGTATCTCTCATATTCTTGAAGTGATCTCTAGTGTTCTTAGCTTATAGTAAACAGTAAACAAATGCAAGCTCTTAGTGGGGTTACCTTAATTGTTATTAAATAAGATTAGACCAGTATTTTGAAGTGAAATTGTGGAGGGATTGGACACTTAGCTGTGGAATTTGTATATTACCTTTTAGGTGATGAGTAACCTTTGGGGAAAAATACCAGGAATGCACTTATGAAATGTTCTCTAGAGAATCAATGGAATCTCTCTCCCGGATGTAAGAGAATTCTCTGTTTCTCGCCTGTGCTGACATGAGCTTTACCACTGATCTGTGGGCTAGGCAGTGGTCCTCACCATCACCAGGAGAGCTTTTTGAACACAGCTGGCTGGACGCCTCCCCCTGGGGTCTCTGATTTCATAGGTAGGGATGGGTCCCAGGTGCAAGATGATACTGATATTGCTGGTCCGGGGACCAAACTCACCTTGGATTAGAAGCCTCTCTTCACTGCCGTAAATATGGTCTCATCCCACAATGTGTGCACTTGGTGGAAACCATGCAAAAATTAGTTCCCTTAAGGGCATCGATAGGATATTGGAAAAGGGTGAAGGGGTGGGGAGGGGGGAGGAATGTGTTGGTTGAATAAGTTTAGGAAATGTTAAATTTTTTAAAAAAAATTCAGTAGAGAAGGGATCATGTGCATATTTTCTAAAACTTGTCTGGTCACAGAACCATTCTTTCTGAAAGTTTTAAAGGGGTGGGTTCTTCTGCCCACAGCCGTGGGAGAGGATGAGTTATTGGAAGAGAGTGAGTTCCTCCAGGTGGAGAGGCAGTGACCCAGATTACTTGGTGTGCTGCCACAGGTTTCGAGTTCCTGACAAGGGAGATCCTCAGCCTCCAGCCAGACTCCTTGGAGTTGAGTTTCTAACACCTTCTGCTTAAACAGATGCTAATGGCTCAGCCTCTCGGCAGGTACGACTCCTGCTGAGAGGGGGCAGGACTGCTAACCAGCAGAGGCCAAAATAACGGCAGGAAGATGCTCAGTCTCTGGTATAATTAGGGAATAAATTTACCCCATTTGGCTTAGAGGCATTCCTAACTCTAAAACGTAAACTAAGACAAATACCTGTGTACAAGACAGATATACCCTACATATAGATTATTTTGTTTTGCAAAGAGCTATCACAGCAGTGGTCTTATCTGATGCTTATATTAACCTAAGAAGGTAGAGCTAGAACAAGGATTAGACGCCCCAGGCACCGGTGAGAAAACTAAGGTTTACAGATATTAACGACCAGCCCAGTGTTATGAAATGATACCCCTTCTTCTGTTGCCCTCCTGTGTAGGCATAGGCCTTTGTTCTTGTTGGAGAATATGTGCATTAATAATTACACCAAATCTTAACTCATTCATCCATGAGTTCCTCCATCCAGCAGATACCTAGTGATTACCTGCTAAGTGCCAGGCATTGTGCAATGGGTCATGGTAGAGTGGTGAATAAGACGCCTCTGTTTACAGAGATCTTGAGATCTAGCAGGTAAAGTAAAACCTCCACAAGACTGGGCCTGCACCTGTGCTTTACCTTGGGAATCTGTAGCTCAGGAAGGCTAAATGGCCTAAAATTACAAAAGCATACAACGTCGTGGCTGTCAGAAGCCTAAAAGACCACCTAATCTATTCCCGTCATTTTATTAGACAGTAAAATGAAACAGAGCTGTTGCTCAGTCATGTCTGACTCTTTGCAACCCCATGAACTTGCAGCATGCCAGGCTTCCCTGTCCTTCACCATTTCACAGAGCTTGTACAAATTCATGTCCATTGAGTCTGTGATGTCAGTCAACCATCTCATCCTCTGTCGTCCCCTTCTTCTCCTGCCCTCAGTCTTTCCCAGCATCAGGGTCTTTTCTAATGTGTCAGCTCTTCTCATCAGGTGGCCAAAGTATTGAAGCTTCAGCTTCAGCATCAGTCCTTCTAATGAATACTCAGGATTGATTTCCCTTAGGATTGACTGCTTTGATCTCCTTGCAAATACACACAATATATTGCTTGTGTATTGCTCTGTAACACACCACCGCACATTTAGAGGCAGAAAGCAACACCCATTTATTATCTTGCAGCTTCCATGGGTCAGAAGGCTAGGCCTGGTGTGGCTGGATCTTTTGCTGATGTCTCACAGGCAGAAGTCAAGATGCTGAGGTTGCGAGCAGAACCCTCTTCAAACCTCAGCCTGGGTGTTAGCAGAGCTTCCTTCTTTGTGGCTGGAGGACTGAGGTTACTTCTGCCTTGCTGGCATTGGTCCAGAGGTCACGCTTAGCTCCTGGCGGCTATTCCCCAGTCCTGCTTCGTGGACCCCTGCCCTTCAGAGGAGCAAGGGTGCAGCACCTCCTTCTCATGCTTCAGATCTCTCCAGATTCTCTCTCTGCCAACAGGAGAGAGACTCTCTGCTCTTGCAGGGGCACCATCCTGTTAGATGAGGTCACCTGCGTAATCTCTCTGCCGAATATCAGGACACAGGCTTGGGAAAGATATCTTACCACATCCACAGGTCCTGGGGTTAGAGCCTGAAATCTTGGGGAGGGAGGAGACATTTTTAAAGTTCTGCCTCATTCAGCTACATAACTGGTAGTAATGGAACGGGGAAGAGAGATCCTGGGTTTTCTCTGAGGGCTCAGGGTATATACCAGTTTGAATACTTATTGCTGTTTAACAAAGTGACCCAAAGTTAGGCCCTTGAAGCACCAATCGTGATATTATGCCCTTGATCTATGAGTTGGAAATTTGCTCCAGAATTGGCTGGGCAGTGCTGTTGCATAGGAAGTGACTTGCAGCCACTCACTGGTATTCCGCTGGCAGCTGGGCTGGGCTGGAGGTTCTCAGAAAGCTTCGCTTGCACATCCAGAGCCCTAGCAGACAGGGTCAGAAAGCCAGGCAGCTGGGCAGCTCCCCCTCTTCAGAGTCTGCTCGTGTGTTCTCTCCAGCAGTGTGGTCAGACTGCTTAGAAGTGGCCTCAGAGCTGCAGGGGGAATTTTCCAAGAGACAGAAGTGGAAGCTACTGGCCCCTTGAGAGCTGAGTCCGTAAACTAAGTGACTCGCCTCTGCCCCATGTCCGTGATCCAAGGCGTGGGGGAATCCGTCCGATTCGAGGGGAGGGACCAGAGGTCTGTCCTCGCAGGATGTCAGAGGATGCGAGGCTACCTGCTGTGCACTGTGGGTTTTTCACTTGTTTATTTTTTTTCCACTGTGATCCATTTTAGTACAGAGGGGAGTGCACTGTTCACGGACCTTGTGAAGAAATATTTTCTAATACAAACCTGCCCTTGAGAATCTTTGTCAATCAGACAGTGGTTGTTTTAGTGGATTTATCTTATAGTTTATGCCCCTTACACAGTGCTTCAGCCTAGGTAAATGTTGCTGTTCTTGTTTTGTCTTCTCGGAAGCTGGTTAAAGGGAGAGGATGTTCCATAGTATAATTTTTATTATTTGGCGAGGATATCAAAAGTGGGAAGGAGGGGGGATTCTGCCAGCTGCAGAGTATTCCAGAAGACTGGGGAAATAACCACAGGGATTAACCACCAGACTCACTGAGAGAACCCGAACAAAAGCTCGGCTGATACCTGACGCCCGCCCCTCGTAAACACCCCTGCTGATTAGTAGACCACAGTGACGTTCTGTGTCTCCTAGAAAGCTGATCCGTCCAAAGCCCGTGTCCAGTAATGCCTGAGAAGCCTGACTATTTCCTTCCCCCCGCGCACAGTCACCTCGGGAAGAGGCTGTGCATCCCCTGGGGGAGGCTGGGCTGAGCTGTCTCCATTTGTGGCTTTGCTCAGGATGCCTCCTTCCTCCAAGGAAACACTCTGCTTCCGGGGCTCCAGGTACCGCTTGCAACCTCAAGTAGGTTATTCTCAGGTTCCCATGGACCCAGGCGTGGCCAGGCATCATTCCACTCTGGAAGTCTGAAAATCCGCCGCACTAAACACGCAGAGGGCTCCACCCGCCGTCGCTAACGGCTGCTTTCAGGATCTCGGGGGCTTCCCTCATAGCTCAGTTGGTGCGGAATCCGCCGGCAATGCAGGAGGCTGCGGTCACTTTTCACTTTCACTTTCTCTCATGGTCCCTGACCTGCGGGTGTGTGTGTGTACCATGCCGGCGCAGGCACCCTCGGAGCGGGCAGCAAATTCATGACAAAGACCCATTGTGAGCGTGTATTCAACTGTCCTATTGAGGAAGAGGTACCAGCCCACAGATAACCTAAGCTGGCTCAGGGCAGCCTGTTGTCAGTCACAGAAGCCTTGCAGTACCCTCCCAACCACGGGGGCAATGAAACTTTTAACTAAGAGTATGTTTTGCATTTCTTTTCGATCTATGGGGGTAAAGAAAGCAGTGAAGCCAAACCCCACCGCACCCCAAGGGTGCATGGTCGGGGTGAGGGGCAGAGATGGGTGCCGGCAGCTGACTCCCTGTGGGAGATGCACAAGGCTTGTTCAGCCCAGCGCTACCAGCGATGTCTCCAGGCCCACCCCAGGGTGTCTTGTGCGTTCGTAGCAGGTAGGGCAGTTGGCCCACTCGGCTGACAGGAGGCAAGAAAATAAGCATCTTCAGACCCTTTCTGTTGTTTCAGTTTTTCTTTTCTTCTTTTTCTTCCCTGAGGCTCAGAAGTGGCTTCCTGTTCAGAATGGAATCCAGAGGCTCAGAGGATTGAGTCAGAAACAGAACTGAGTTCTGACCGTTTCTGTAGCTCCTCCTCCTCTTCAGCACCATTTCCCTGTGCTCCTCCCCACCTCCACCCTCCACATCGCCCAGCAAACTCACACCTGGGCCAGTTGTAATCTTAGCAATGCGACAACTCCCTGGTGACCTTGAGGACGTCACATGGCCTCTCTGAGCCCAGTTTTTCATATTCTTAAAAATCCGTGATACCCTTTTCAACCCAACCTATGACACAGAAAAGGTGTGCAGATCGAAATCAGAGAACCCTTTGGAAGAGCTTTAGAAAGTTTAAAAGTGATAGAAAAATGTAACATATTGCTGCCTTAATAGTGTTTTTCTGGTTGTTTTAAAGGATGATTTTTTTGGGTAAATGTTTTATGGAAGTGTTAGAGTTACATAGCAAGTGAAAATGGTTAAGTGTGCAGCAAGATGAAATTTCACAGAAATGAATTCCTACATGTCACCAGCACCCAGATCCAGCAGCAGGGCATTAGCACCAGGGCCGAAGCCCCGGGCCCTCCTCGCGCCCCTCAGGCACCACCAGCCTTCTCTCCACGGGACCCCCGCCCCTCGTGGCTGCTCACGCTCTGGTGCAGTCTGTCCTCTTTACACAGTGTGGACCTCTGGCATCTGGCTTTCTTTTACCTTCGTTCTCCTGTGAGATTCCGCCACACTGTTTTGCGTGGTTTCGGCACATTCATCCTCAGGGGTATTCTGCTGTGTTCCTAGTCCGTTCTCCGTTGCACAGTCCCCAGGATGGGGCTGTGTAGGACGGTGCTGCTGTCTTCCACGTGCTCTGGGGTGAACTTCCGTGCGCATCTGTGTTGGGTGTCTGCTAGGGGCGGGCTTACTCAGCTGTAGAGATGCTTCAGTAGGTACTTCCCCGTTTTCCCAACATTGCTGAGCCAATGATCTCTCTTGCAGGTAGCACGGGAGGGTTTTCCACTGTTCCATGTCCTTGTGGATATAAGCATATACTTAGTGCTTCTCGTCCTTTTTATTTTGATTGTAGCGTCCTGCTACAGTAGTATCAATTTTAGTTGACGTGGTCCTGATAACTAATGACATGGAGTTTCATGTGCTTATTGCCTTTTGAATATCCTCTTTTATGACCCCATTCATATCATCATATCAGTTCCTGCTTCCCCTTTTGGTCATTTTTTAGTGGGGGGGGAGCATATCACATTTATTAAACAGTTTAGTGAGAACCTTGTGAAGAAAAATGTAAATCGTGATAATTGCATCTCCTCTGGTTTAAAGAGACTCAGAAAGGAGTGGTAGACTCAGGCAGTATGAAATGCCTTTGACTAGCCCAGCATCCAGCAAGCGTAGGAGTTATTTATGGACTATAAATACAGTCTTTGATTGGGTAGAGGTAATGCAAATATATTTTCTAACTCAGGCTTGTCTTTCCACTCTTTGAATGGTATCTTTTGATGGATATGTTTTAATCTTAATATACCCCTATTAATCAATGTGTTTTTCTTTCCCCTTTATGGTAAGCTATGTTAAGAAATCTTTACCTACTGCAATCTCATAGTGATGCTCCTCTATGTTTTCTTCTAAAAGGTGCTTTAGTGAGTTATTATTGTATTACTTTTCACATTTAGACCTGTAATCCCTCTGTTAGTGAAACGGGGGTATAGAAGAGATTGTGTGAATAAGAGATTTTGAGGTTGCTGTTTTAATATCAATATTCAATGGATCCAGCAACAATTATTGAATTCTTTCCCTGGATTTTTAAATCTGTACTTATTTCAAAAGGACCATTTTCTTTGTGAGCTCAAGAGGAACACAATGGTTTGTTTTCAGGAGAGACAGTGTGCACCTACTCTATGTCAGGAGCTTTGCATCCATTATCTTATCTGATCTCTAGGACAATCTGCCAAGTAATGTATTATTATTCCATTCTGTGGTTGAGAAAACTGAAGCTTCGGAAGGACGAGCGATTAGCTGAAGGTTAAGTAATGAGCAGCGGAGCTGTGATTCCATACCCCATCTTTTCTGACTCCAGAGCCACATCTAGCTCTTTCTTCAAGCTTCATGGTGACAGCATTCATTAGAACTGTGGAAGGTGAGTGACCAGTGAGATTAGGACATTAAGCTATAATCAACTGGGCTGTTCTAGTAACCGAGAGGAGTATTTTTACCTAGAACATTTGTGAAACATAGTTATTCTTTGCCCTCAGTAATGATAACGGTTAATGGTCGATCATAGCGCCCTTTCACTGCAAACCTCCCAGGCGTTTTGTGTGTCTGAAGGTAACGTGTAAGGTAGGCGTTACCTTTCCTGATTGACAGATAAAGAAACTGAGGATCAAAGAGGTGAAGTGATTTATCCAAGGTCAAATATCCACAGCAAAAGAGTGGCAGAGCAGGCCCAGCATTTCCTCGCTGAGTCCCCCTGCCTGCCCGGATCGCTGACCCCGAGGGCCAGCACTGGGCTTCAGGATGCAGCCTGTTAGCCCTGACCGGCCACTTGCAGCGCCTGTGCGCTTTGGTCCGTGTCTGCCGCTCTGCTGCCCGCCGCCCGGGAAGAGTGAGCTCTCCACCTGGAGCTTCCTGCCACTGTAGCCTCTCTGCGGCCCCAAGGAGGCTTCTGGCTCCTTCCTTCCCTTGCCTCCGGCACAGCCGTGCCCCAAAGCAGAATGCCAGATTTGAAAATGTTGCCTGTCACCTCTTTCCAGACACAAAACTGTAACTGCCAACACTGTTTCATAATCCTCCCCAGTTAAACTCCTGACAACCTGATTTTAAAGACTTTTTTGCATTGCTACTCTTCCTCTCCTGCCTTCTGCCCTCGGCCTCTGCCCTCCCCTCAAAAGACTAATTGCCTTCATGGCACACCACCAAGCCAGAAAACATCTGCATCGTGGGGAGAGACCCTGGGATTCTTCTTCAGGTCTTTTTTTCCCACTGCTGTGAACTCTTCCAGGAGGCTCTGACATCATGTGGAAAATGGAGAAGGAAGAAGAAACTATTAAGTCAGTGACAGGCGCTCAGAGAGGGGAATGATTAAAACTAAATACAGATGTGGGGAGAGTGAACACTGGGTGGGCCTGATGGCCAGTTACAATTCTCACTAGCATGTCCATAAACTGAGGCTTCTTTCAGTAGAGCTCCATGCATGGGTATATTCATCTTTTATCAGCACTGTTAACTGTAACACACACAAAGTCATACACAGCATACCCCCCAAAACAGTGCATCATCAGAAACCTAAAAACAACTGTTTGTCTTCCTAGTCTCTGGTCTGTAAAGTACACAATTTGTAGAGTCTCACGGAATTACTCAGACACCCATTACAGTGTCACAGAAATACCAAGGAAGAGGCACAGGGCATAAATAATGATTCAGAATTCCAATTTCATTATTTAAAAAAAAAAACAAAACACCTCCTCTCCCTTTTAAACAAACACTTCTGGTAGGCAAATGAGTCTTCTGGATTCTAGTTTTCTCTTTGAGCCTAGAGCTGTTCTCCCCTTTCTCCTTGGCACTCGATTTGTATGATCTTCCCTAAAATGCCACTGGCCTGGCACTGTATTCCTGTCTCGGGCAAAACCTCCAATTAAAATCAGCAGGAAGTTTGCTAGAATTAGGAATCCCAGCCTGGGCTCCCCACCCGGGTGGTTCCGTGAGGGAGGCGTGCGCCTTTGAAAGCACTGATGGGAAGCCCTGGGTGGCAGAGCCTCTGCCCTGCAAATGCCCAGCGACTCCAGCTGTGTCTCCAGGGCGCCTGTCAGTTCCTCGGCAAAGCCTGGCTGAGGCCGAGACCGAGCTTGCAGGGGAACAGCAGGGCGTCTCCGGGACCGCAGTCTAGCTCCTCCTCCGGGCTGGGATTGAGAGGGTGGGAACAGTACAGTGGGGAGTGGAGGGCACGCTGGGTTTGGATGGAGACATCCTGAGCTGTGATCTTCTGTGTCCACGCGGTGTGACCGTGGGAACGTCACACCCCGCTCTGGTCTTCCCAGCCCTCTCGGTGGGATGGAAATCACGAGGGAGTCCCATCTCCCGGGGCTACTGTGAGGATAAAGGCTGGCTGCCATGATAGAGAAAGCACTGGGAAACGTCGACCCTCCACCTCACCAGACCTCAAGGCTCAGTCAGGTCTCAACGTGAGGGAGGTGGGCTGGATATTTCCAGGGCTGCTGCTCCTTGACGGTTCTCTGCCTCTGTGGTCCAGGCCGCTTCATGCGTCGCCTCTGTGGGAGCCTGCCTACCAGGCGCTGGGGGGGCACTAGCTTTAGGAATGAAAACGCAGGTTCCTGCCCTCCCTCCCTTCTTCTCATCAACACCTCTCCGCACCTCCCCCCCCAACTTCATCAGAACGAACTGGAGTCCCATCCAGCAGAAAGATGCTGAATTGGAGGTATTGAAGTTCAGCTTTGGCTGAAAAGGCAAGATGCTTTGGATCTCCAGGGACAGAGAAAAGCACCTGAAAATTTGGTGCTCACTGCCGCACATGTACTGCCCTGCGGTGGGGACTGTGCCAGCCTTCTGGCAGACCCGCCCCCCGCCGAAGCTGGTCTATTACACTGCCCCTGCATTGCAAGGGTTGAGGCGGGCTGTCACCAGCCAGCCTGGGAAATGGTATTTATAGATTGCGGCCCCTCCTACCCCCAGTCTGCAGCCTCTCCCTGAGCGCTTGTTCTGAGCTCCAATTATCTGTGAATGGACGAGAGGGATGACTGGCAGGTCCAGGGGAAGCCAGGAATGTGATAATAGGCCCTTCACACGTTCAAAGTTTCAGTATTTTCCCATTATTTCCATTATGTCTCTTCTTACGGCCTGCTTCCTTCTTCTGGCTGGCTATAATTTTACACTGTGGTTCATGGGAAAGTGAGCCCATGCTGGAGTCAGAGAGCTTGGTTTGGAAGGTGGACTAAGTCTGTGATGTCAGACACGTCCGCCTGCTTCTCGGAACTTTGCTGTCTGTGCCATCCATGGGTATCCATGCTGCTCTGGGAGAACTCCAGCACAGAGCGTGGGGTACAGTCAGCGCTTGGCAGTTGAGCCGCTCACTGACTCCCCGGGCTGGTTTCAAGCGTGCCTGCCATCAAGCATGGCAGGGTTTCTGAGTGTCAGTGATGTGATCACTACCCAGAGCAGTAGCTAGAGGTGGAGAAGGTGCAAGAGATTGCTCTGATGGCGGTGGAGTCCTCATTGTGAGAAGTTCCTCATGCTAGAAGGACAGGGGTGCAAAAAACTGGGATGACCTTGTTTTTTCTGGTTTTGCTCATCTCTTCAAAACGAAGGACTGGAATCTAAGGAAAGTTCACTGACATTGGGAATTGGGACTTAACTAACATTTCTACCCTGCTTGACCACTCTCTCTGCCTCCCTTCAGAAAAGGATTGTTTGCCTGCAGATGGCCCATTAGGGGTCTACATTCCCTGATTCTGGGAGTTACAGCACTGCAAGGCTTGGCTGAGTTGCTTCATTCACATCCCAGCCACTCTTATTATCAGGCTTCCCTGGTGGCTCAGAGGGTAAGGAACCTGCTCGCAATGCGGGAGACCCAGGTTCGATCCCTGCGTGGGGAAGATCCCCTGGAGAAGGGCATGGCAACCCACTCCAGTATTCTTGCCTGGAGAATTCCACACACAGAGGAGCCTGGCGGGCTAGTCCACGGGGTCGCAAAGGACTGGACATGACTGAGCCACTGACGCTCTGACTGCCTTCACCCCATCACCTCTCCCCGCTCTCCCGCCACCTCCTCCTTCACTCTGGGTCGGCCCCTGTTCCCGCGCCTCCTCCAGCACCACCGAGGCCTTTGGGGTCCCACCTCTCTCCTCTCTCCTCTCTTCCTTTGGCTGGCACTCCCCCGTCCCCTCCCGGCACCCGCCTCCTTCTCGGCCCTCCTCTGGACCCTTAATGCCTTCTTTGATCCGGCCCACAGCCTCACGATTATGCAGGTGCCAGGCAGCTCTCGGCTGCTCCTCAGAGGGCCTCTGTCCCCGGCGCCTCCCGCGCGACAGGGCTGGAATCCTAATCGGCCCCTCGGCCCTCCGCCGGTGGCGGCCTCCCCGGGGGCCTCCATCTGCCCCCTCCCTCCCGGCCCCAGGGTGCTGAGAGTCCGGCCACAAGGAGGCATTGATTCAGGGAGTGGGAGGGGGGCGGCCCTGACAAAGGGCCCCAATGATGAGACACGAGAAAGGGGGCGCTCTCCGGGCTTATAGAATGCCTTGCAGATGGGAGCAGAGGAGTTCTCAATGGGGTACTGTCCTGTCGCCTGGAGAGGGAGTGACGGGGCTAAGTGTGGGCCCTTTGAAAGGGGCGTTTTGAAATGACGCTCTGGTCAGATGGAACCACGCAATCGGAGACGTGTGGCGGGCCCCTGCGGCTCACAGCACTCTCTGATGACTCAGAGCCCATGTTCAGCCGATGCTCTGGCTCCGGAGTGGGGAGCCGGGCGGCTCATTATGATTCCGGCTCCGTTTGCTGAAGGCTGGGCCCTCTGCTGTTCTGCAGGCTGTAATAGGATTGGTCCACGCAAAGCAGAGACCTCGGAGACCTGGAGCTGTGTAGGTGGAAGGGATTGAAAACTAACACTGCAGCTTGGGAGACGGAAGCAGAGTTTGTTGTTGTTGTTGTTTAATGAAAAGTAAGAAAAAATATTAATTTTGGTCTGTTCATTCCCTCACTGTTCGTCCGCTCATTCATTCAGCACACATTTCTGGGCTCCACGCTCAGAGAAGGAGGGCTCCCCTCTCTCAAGCCTTAGAGCCTGGAGGGGAAACAGAGGGAAAAACCAGGGGCTGCGGCAGTGCGTTCTCAATGTTGTGGGGAGGTTTCACTGCCAAAGCCAGGATCATTCCCTGGACTTAAGGCAGAGCCCTTTCAAGGAGCGCTCTAATTATGCCTCCATTTTCTCTCAGCTGATAAGCTCGGCAGCATTCTGGGAAGCCCTTTCAACAGTATCCATTTCCAAATGTCCCAGGAACCAAATGGTTTCCCTCCACCCCAGAGAGATAGGGAAATCCTGAAAGCGTCTCGGTAGCTTCAAAGGAAGAGCTTATTCTCTGGGATAAGAATAATTATTATTACCTTTTTAATAATTGGTCTATGCCCGGCTCTGTGCTAAATGCTTTGAAGACATCATCGCATTCAGTCCTCTCCCTCGCCGCCTAAGATAGGCTTTATTATTCTCCTTTTGCATATGGACACCGCGGTCTCAGAGACATGAAGTGACTTGTACCTGGTTACGGAGCAGAGCCTCGAACTAACGTCTGCCTGGGCCAGCACACGTGCCTTTCAGGATTAGGCTGTGCTGCTTGCCTCCTGGTTCTTGGGCTTGGCGATTGTGGCTGGGCAGAGGAAATGAGAGAAGAGCGGGATTGCTACCATGTCCTACCAGAGATGTAGTCCAATGCAGAAGGGCCTCTGTCTCCAGTTTTCTAAACTGGGGATTCCCTGGAAGTCCAGCGGGTAAGACTCCAGGCTCCCAGTGCAGGGGGCATGGGTTTGATACCTGGTTGGGGATCTAAGATCCCGCAGGCCGCACAGCTTAGCCTAAAATTAAAAAAATAAAATAAAAAATTGGGGATCGGGAACCACTGCCGCCATCGTCATCCTCACTGTCAGTATACTGCGGCGCTCGACAGCCGTAAGAAATGCTTCCTGGGCTCTTGTTTGAGAAAAAAGCCTTGGCTTCGAGCCAGGAGGTTCCTCTGCCCACTCGCTGTATTATTCCCCTCTCTTGCCATGTCTAGAAAATGGAGCTGAGAGTCCCTTGGCAGGAGTAACAAGAACCTAACTTCTACAGAGCCCCTAATGCCTACCGAGTTAGGGGCTAAGACTTCACATAAAAATTCATGCCGACCTTACCACATCCCAGTGTGGGAGGAGTGACTAGGGAGGTGGGGGAAGAAGCTGCCAGCATTCCCTGGACTCAGGAGTGGAGGAGCCAGGACTCAAAGCAATCTCAGACTGACCTCAAGTTGCAAGCTATTTTGGGGGTGTTGTTGTGAAGCTCAAGTGAGAAATGGGAGGGTAAAAAGTGCTAGACACATGTAAGGCATTATTCTTAGTGTGGAAGACAGCCAAGAGGGGCCTTGCACAGAAATGAGGAAAGATGAGAGGCCGCTAAGCTGACTGTCTTACATCTTTTCTTTTTTTTAACTTATTTTTCTGTTGCTTCTTATCTGATTGAGTATCTGTCTTCACTGGAATGTTCCAGAGGCTGGAATCTGGGGACAGGCTCGGGTTCGTTTATAAAAGTGTTGAGGGGCTGTGGGGAGGGGGACCCAGACATCCGTACTGTGATGGAAATTTCACTGAACTGAAATTTTGGAGAAAAATGGGGAAATAGCATTTTTCTTATACGTTTTGAAACTGCAGTGTTAGGATCACGTGAGATCATCAGTATGGAAGCACTGCCATGATCTCCTGAGTAATATAAGATAGAATTCGTTTTTCGCTGAAGTTTTTGGATGTTATGGGAGGAATGGGAGGAATCCGTGAAGAGGGTTGAAACATCAGGCGTAGGTTAAAAGAACCCCTCAGTTCTTCTTTACTGCCGACTTTCTACAAGCTGTTGTCATTCAGCAGGGTTTTTTTGAGTTTATACACTTCAATTTTCTGAGTCAAACATCTTTGAGGTGAATGAATAATAGATGCAGAAAGCTGGGAGGACCTCAAAGGACACGTTTCCTCCATCCCCTTGCTTTTCACACACGGGGACCCTGAACGTTAGAAGGGTGAGGCACAAGGTCATGCAGCTGGTCTGCGGCACTGCCCAGGGCTGCACTGTCATTCCCAGGAACGGCATCCAGTGCCTTCCCACGGCGACTGCCCCAGCCTGCCCCACTTCGCAGGCCCAGCTGGGGAACGACAAGCCCCCCATGATGGCTAACACTCTCCGTCTCCCCTCTGTCCCCCAGGACGATTCAGCAGTGGCTTGCGAGGGTCCAGTCGCTTCTCTACTGCAATGAGAATGGGTTCTGGGGCAGCTTCCTGGAGAGCCAGAGAAGCTGCGTGTGCCACGGCAGCACCACGCTCTGCCAGCGCCCCATCCCCTGCGTCATCGGCGGGAACAACAGCTGCGCCATGTGCAGCCTGGCCAACATCTCGCTCTGCGGTTCCTGCAACAAGGGCTACAAGCTGTACCGAGGCCGCTGCGAGCCGCAGAACGTGGACTCGGAGCGCAGCGAGCAGTTCATCAGCTTCGAGACCGACCTGGACTTCCAAGACCTGGAGCTCAAGTACCTGCTGCAGAAGATGGACTCGCGCCTGTACGTCCACACCACCTTCATCAGCAACGAGATCCGCCTCGACACCTTCTTCGACCCCCGGTGGCGCAAGCGCCTGTCCCTCACTCTCAAGAGCAACAAGAACCGCATGGACTTCATCCACATGGTGATCGGCATGTCCATGCGCATCTGCCAGATGCGCAACAGCAGCCTGGACCCCATGTTCTTCGTCTACGTCAACCCGTTCAGCGGGAGCCACTCGGAGGGCTGGAACATGCCCTTCGGCGAGTTCGGCTACCCGCGCTGGGAGAAGGTCCGCCTCCAGAACAGCCAATGCTACAACTGGACTCTGCTGCTGGGCAACCGGTGGAAAACGTTTTTCGAGACGGTGCACATCTACCTACGCAGTCGGACTCGGCTCCCCACGCTCCTGCGCAACGAGACTGGCCAGGGCCCGGTGGACCTGTCCGACCCCTCCAAGAGGCAGTTCTACATCAAGGTCTCGGACGTGCAGGTGTTCGGGTACAGCCTGAGGTTCAACGCCGACCTCCTGCGCAGCGCCGTGCAGCAGGTCAACCAGTCCTACACGCAGGGCGGCCAGCTCTACTCCTCCTCGTCTGTCATGCTCCTCCTGTTGGATATTCGGGACCGAATCAACCGCCTGGCGCCCCCCGTAGCCGCGGGGAAACCGCAGCTGGACTTGTTCTCCTGTATGCTGAAACACCGCCTGAAACTGACCAACAGCGAGATCATCAGGGTGAACCACGCCCTGGACCTCTACAACACCGAGATCCTCAAACAGTCGGACCGGATGACAGCCAAGCTCTGCTGACGCCCGCTCCTGGCCGCGGGCGCTCCTTTTCTTCTATAAACCGGACAGGACCAAGCGGCGCAAAGCGAACGCACGTTGGTAAAGTGACCACTACTCAGAGGAGAGGAGGAGAGGTCTCCGCTTGTTGGAAACGAAAGGACGTTCTACGACTGTATGAAACCGTGGGGCATGTCTGTTATTTCTGTACTCTGTCGTGAGGAAGGGTCTCAGCCTGGGGAGGAGCTCGGAGGGAGGTGCTGCTTAGGCCTCAGGTGCTGTACTGAGTGGGGGGGAGATGGGAGAGAGCATATGCAACGAATTGTAAAGATCTCTGCTATGCAGGTGCTAAGATTAAACAGGAAACAGAAAGCTATATGTAATGTACAACCCACACTGCCATTTTTCCTCGTGGGAGGAAATGGACATAGATAAAGAAGATATTTCTTCGGTTATGATTTCTTCCCTCTTTATGCTGAATTCCTTGTGGTTTTTTTTTTGACTCCTCCGTACATGAGGGTGGAGATTCCGTGACAGCACTGTCTCACCCAGATAGCTTCTCTCACGCTGAATAAACTGAAACTCACTGAAGCTGGACAATAGGCGGGGCCCTGGGGGAGAGGCATTCACATAACCACAGGGTGTTAAAACCGTTAAGAGACCTTTGAAAACAGCCTGTTGACCTCCTTGATTGAGTTTGGGAACTAGCCTCAGAGAGAAATGGCTAGCCCAAGGCTACACGCGGTTACTGGCCCAACAGTGAGGTGAACCAGCCTTCTGACCCTGTTGGCCCGCACTCCTTCTAACATCAGGCTGGCCACGGTGGTGTTTACCCTCCAACTGAGCTGCCAAGGGATGAAGTAGTTTTCAGTCTCAGGTTGTTTTGATAGCCCTTTTTTTTCTTTCAATGAAGAAACCCATTTCAACTAGTCTCCAAAAAGAAATGGTGTCAGAGTCCCTGGAAGCACTCTGCATATTTTAGTTTGATTTAAAGTCAATACCGGAAGTAAAATAGGGTGGGTTTTAAAATTGCATTGGTCTGCCACGCCTTCCCCAAGTAGGTATCTAAAACATGATCCTTTAACTCAGACTACACACACACACACACACACACACACACACACACAAATACACTAATGCTGCCACTTCTTGGGCATCTCTGAAAACTGAGAGGCCTTGTCTGGGACTTGGGGTTTAAATTGAAAGGAGAGTTGTAAGGAAGAGAACTCATTTCACAGTACATCTGTAGAGGATTGGGGCAGAAAGCATGTCTTAGCCTTCAGGAACTCTGCATTTATCTTCTTGCTGCGGTGGTACTTGCCAGAGATGCTTTGAGCATCTGAGTCTTCATTTCCAAATTGGCAGAGAAACAGGATCACACAGGTCAGGGTTGGGAGAGAAAATAGGACTCCTTTGGTCTCGGTGTCTGCCCAGTGCAAATCTTTGGGACATCACCCCTGTTTGCTAACTGACTCATTCCTGGGACAGGAAACCCATGTAGTTCTGTCTTCCATGTTCCTTGGATCCCTCTTTTACTGAAGGGGATCAGTAGCTCTCATGCCAGCTTATGTTATTAAGCAGATCTAATTATTAGATGGTTCTTCCACACATTTACCAGCATCTGTGTACCTTCCACTCACTGGTTCCAGTTCTAGAATGTACATCTCTCATGTTAGTGCTTTCATAGATAAAATACAGAAACCATCTCAGGGCTCACCAGAGTCTGTAACACTTTGACTCAAAAAAAACACAACCCCCACCCCCACCTGTATAGTTTAAGATAAAAGGAGGAGGCTTCAGTGCACATGATACATAAGAGCTATCTAGTTTAAGTGTGTGTGTGGAGGGGGGAAGTTATATCCTTTTTTTACCCATAGTGAAATTCCAAATTTAATGTTCCAGTTTTTAGTATGAATTAGCATGTATTTTGATACCAGTTTAACAATGTGTGCTTCACATGATCATAGCTGTTTGGACCTCAGATTTTGAGCAGATTCAGTATTCATTTACATTGGAAATTATTCATGCAAAAGTCACTTAGCAGCCATTCATCAAGCAGAAGGTTTTATAGCAGTTTAGTAAATCATCAAACATCTCAACAACCCGCACCCTCTGCACATAGAGTCGTAACCACTGGACCACAGGGAAGTCCCCCTTCAACGCCTGGGAGGTGAACGGGGCATGCCAGGGAAATGAGATCTGTAAGGAAATGGGTTACGCTTTTTGTGCCCCTCATACATTAATGAGAAAGACATATGAACCAATAAAAAATAAATACTTACAGTACATCATGATGAGTGCTGCTGTGGGGTCAGACACGCAGAGAGGAATCCTGTTATGAACTCTGTTCATGCAGTTGGTACAGCCTTTAGATGGACACGTTAATTCTGAGTATTGAAAATGAAAAGGATTTGGGCAAATGACAAGAAGGCTCTTCCCCAGACTTCACCAACCGTGTGTGCGTGTGTGTGTGTGTGTGTGTGTCTGTGTGAGAGGAAGTTTTCTTCTCTTTACCTTGACAGTATTACTGAATAATTACATCATATCATATTACAAAGAGAATAAACAATGTCTAATGATTGGAAAGGGCAGGGAAATCAGAAACATTTTCAAGGACAGAGAGATTCAGACATCAAAATATTTGTTCAAAGGTGAAAGGAAAATATTTTATAAAAGGACACAAAGTTCTGGGGATTTCCAGGCACCTTCTGCTTGGGTCCAATTCTTTGAGCGAACAAGGTTCCCTCCAGCTATTGGGGAAAAGAAGCCTGAAGCCTTCAAGTGAGATTTTAATTCAATTAGCATCTAACCAGTTTGATGCAACAACCAAGGACCTATGCTGTCTGATTAATATGCTGATGCTAAGGCAAAAGAGTGAACAGAATGCCCCGTTGGATAAGCCTGGCAGCAAAGCGTGGCATTGCCATGGAAACCACAGAAGGCCATTAATTAGCTATCAGATAAAATCATTGGAAAATTCTGGACCCTGGCATATCTGCCCCCTTCAAAGAGGAGGGCAACAAGAGGTCATGCTAACAACAAGGCTCCCTTCATTGATTGAAATCATAATTGTACAGAGACTGCATGTCACAAAGTGGAAGAAAGATTAGGAAGTAAAACAAGTTGACACAATAGAAGGAAAGAGGCTCTGGGATTATCCATCTGCACAAATATATTTTTAAATGTGGTGTACTTTGTTGGGTTGTCTATGATGATAAAATTATCTCAGAGACAAGCACTTTCTCCTATTCCCCATTCTTTTTGGAAAGAAAGTGAGAAGAATAACATGGATCCACTAGATGGTGATAAATGATTGAGGGAAGCTGTCATAGCGTCAAAGTGTGAGAAGCGATGAACCCCTAAAATAAAGATGAAGATTGTAGAACTTTCAAGTTAATGGGGAGACGTTCTTTCAAGTTAAAAGGAAGGCAGACAGGAGAAAGAAAAGATTCATTAAAATATTAATAGCTAGACACATAGACATAATGACATTCTACACAAATAATCACAATAAATATACTTGGACAAAACTGTTCAGTAAAAAGAGGTGGTCAGACTACAAGTTATAATTTGTAAAAGTAATGGTGAAAAAGTGCGAAAGTAAAAAGATGCATAAAGGTATCCTAGATAAATATTAACTAAGAGGAAGCTGACGTAGTGCCATCAATAGCGTTCAACATAGCCTTTAAGACAAACACAATAGGATTAAAGACGGTCAACAACAGCAAGGTGGAGAGAAGTGTGGACACGTGGAACTATGGACTTTTGGGGCTGAAGCGGCCATTAAAGGTCTGTAAAATTTCAGCCTTCAGAGATGAAGTTACACTCAAAGTTATTCTACAAAATGTGCACACTGATCATGATCATAGCTCCCTTTTCACTATCTCATGGTAAAAGATTATCCAGTCCAACCTCCCAGCCAAGACAAGAAACAACCCTTTTCATGATATTGAAAACAGTCAGCTGTAATAGTAGGGAACTGAACTTCACATACAAATATTCTCTCTTCTATGTCACCAAAATCGTCTCTAATGGGCATTTTTCCAGTTGAAGATCAATGCAAATCTTTGGTTGGTTATAATGAGTTCAGACTGGGCAGTGCGCCCTCTCTGCCTGAGAACAGGGTAATACCAGTGGCTCCAGCCGCACCAAGCCAAGAACCTAGACAGAAGGTGTTGCCTAAATGAACTCTCCTTTCTCAATATTCCCGTCTCTTTAAATCACGATCAGAGCCTGAAGTGACAGGTGTAAGGCTGTTCCTCACTTCAGTGTTGCATCTAACAGTAAGCATTCTGCACGAGGCAGGCAGTACAGTCTCTGACTGCTTGGGTTTGGAACCCTCTTTCCTCTCAACAACACACAGATCAAGATGGATTTGAGGATTGGAATGGGACCGTCTTGATCCCATGGGGAGAAAATCACCTCAAAATTCATGGTCACTCAAGGGAATTACAGATCTTTTTGAGAAATGCAAAAGCTCTGGACTCTTTCCAAATAAAAATGTAAAAGGTACCTTCACATACACTTTTGAATATTTCACAGATCCCGTAATAATCTTTCTCGAACATTCTAAAATGCTACAAACCTTCAGTAAGTGCCTCTAATCTAGTCTCAACCCTGTATTTCATGAAATTTAAAACTTCACCTTTTAGTGATGAGGAGTTGTACCCAAAGTCATCCTGAAAGTCTTCAGCACTGAGCATGGTTTTTAGCTCCCTTTTCCCACCTCAAGCGTATTTTGGCCTAGGATCCTCTATCAAGCTAACGTAGTTCATACAGCGGAACCCTGCCCTCAGGGAAGGCAGTGTTTAACATACAGGTAAACACCTTAATGGAAATGACAGTTACGGTCACATTAATGAAACCCAACATATATACCATGGACTGTATAGACCATGGATATCCCCAGGCCAGAATACTGGAGGGGGTAGCCTTTCCTTTCTCCAGGGCATCTTCCCAACCCAGGGATCAAACCCAGGTCTCCTGCATTGCATGCGGATTCTTTACCAGCTGAGCCACAAGGGAAGCCCATAGTAAATCCTAAATTTATTAAATAGATGCATTGTGTGTGAGCACTAACTAAAAGAAAGTGGTCTCTAAGCCAGAAAGTCATGAGCTTGGCTAGAGGATGAGCAGGCATGCATTGGTAAGTATTACATCATCAGTGGAGAGTCCAGTTCCCTGAACCTGGTACAACTGCACATGAAATTGAAAGAAGAGTGTTTGTCCTACTCGATTCAGTCTGTTCCAGCAATACCATAGATAGGGTGGCTCAAACAACAAATGTTTATTTCTTACATTTCTGGAGGCTGGGGTCTCCAAGATCAGCGCTCCTGCAGATTCAAGTGTCTAGTGAGGACCCACTTCTTGGTTCATAAAGGACTGGCTCCCCACTTGTCTTCACAAGGCAGTAGAGGCAAGAGAGCTCTCTGGGTCTCTTATGAGGACACAAATCCCATTAATGAGGGTTCCACCCTCATCACCTAACCCCCCCCCCCACCTCCTAATACCATCACCCTGGGGGTTAGGATTTCAACATGTTAATTCTGGAAGAACACAAACATTTAAAGCATTAATCAGTTACCAAAAAAAAACCTCTCTCCATCAAATAGCTTGGAATAGACATATGAGCTTGACAAGTCACAAGTTTACTTGCTCTCATTTGAGTATCTGACTTCCACTCCCAAACTTGTTTGGTAGGTGTTCACCAAAACTGCACCGGCTCCACCCCAGGGATGAATAAGGAGCCTGTCCTCATTCAAGATGTCATAGTCGCAATGAAACTTCTACCTGGAACCCCTTGTGCCCGGAAGAAAATGGCTTTGATACACTTTTTTAATAAGAGCTTCAGAGCTGCCTGATAAGGAAAAGCAGGTGTCCGCAAGCTGCAGGTCTACGTTTTCCTATTAATGTCACCAAGGATGGCAAATGATCTGTGTAAACCTTAACTGGGGATGGAAGATTGGTCTGATTCTGCCACAGGCTTGCGCCAGTGAGGAAATTGTAATGTTCTTACAAATTAGAGGGTGATTATAAACCCTGCCAAGGGATGGTTAATTATATGGTATTAATTGCAGGGTATGTAATTATAAATTAATAATAACATCACCTAGCATTTTGTTGGTGTGCAAAAGGATGCCATGCTTAAAACCTAGACCCAGGAGCTGGGTTTTCCTGAATTATTAGACACCTCGCATTAGAACTCGGATCCCTCGGTTTTCAGGTGAGTGATTTAACTGTTACGGTCAACATTACTCCTGACATGAGAAAATCACTGGCAACATAGGGCTGTAGCTAAAAGTACAGCCTGGAGACAGGAGAAAATAATTAGAGCTCATCCACTTAACTACCTACGCTGCTTTCACTGAGATATTTAACCTCTGTGTGCTTCAGTTTCTTCTGTAAAAATGCGGTTCTTAATAGGTTCTCTCTAACATGGCTGTGATAAGAATTATGTATGTTTGAGAGCCTAGAACAGTAACTGGCATATAGGAAGCCTATAAGTTCGTTAAATAAGTGGTATAAATAAAAATACACTTAGATAGATATGTATGCAAAGTAATATTCTTAATAATAGCAGCTAACATCAATGGGGCTCATTTTTCAGGTCAAACATCACAGTAAGAATTTGACGCAAGTTACTCACTTAACTTCACTGCAGCCCAGTGAGGTGGGTCTAATTATCACTTCAGGTTACACATGATGAAACAGAGTCTTAGAAAGATGAAAAAACTTGCCTATGGCAAGCTAGGGTTGGAATGATGACGTGTCAGTCTCCAAAAAACAGGTCTCTTAACTATGCTACAGTTTCCCCAATAAGTGAAAATAAATGGCCTTGCAAAGTTATTTCTAAGAATAATCCAGACCTTAAAAGGCATTTGGCACCACTATTTGATTACAGAACTGTTCAATTCCTCCGTGAGCCAGAGTCAAGGGCACCCAGACAGCTTTAAATGGACCGACTCTTGGAATCACAGAGCCTCAGCAGGGACCCAGGAGGAATGTGTGTCTGGGGCGGGTTTTCCATCCCAAAGAGCAGGATCTATCACAGAGCCCAGATGCATCCCATCTTCCTGCCCAAACTCCTCAGGGAAGCGTTTTGGCTTTAGGTAGGCCCACCATATTTTGGGGCAAAGTGCTCTGGATTTCTGCACCGCTTTTCTCTAGGAAAGACCAGGGCTGAGGGAGTGAAATATGCACGTGGGGGAGCAGGAGATGAAAACTATAGTCCAAACCCAGCATACAAGGAGGAGGCCTTTGATCTACAGCTGGGTTAGTTCCTACATTTCAACATGGCCTGAGTCAGTCCGACCCAAGACCCCTGAGATCTACCCATGGCCCACCCCCACAGGAGGGGGGATTATGGGGACGATGGAGAATGACTTGTATAGAAGGTGCGATCCTGTGAAGACCCCTTCCTTGCTCCTCGTTCAGCTTCCTGCTGTCACTCCACTTTCTCAAACTATTTGTACCCCCAGCCTAGAAGTCCCAGAATTGTCATGCTTGGCCATAGCATGCAAACCAATTTTCTGTCTCAGAAAAACAGAGTAAACTCTGCTGTGATTAAAGAGTTTTGAATGTTTACCCCAAAGTCACATCTACACATGATTTTTCAAGCAATGTATATGGAAAGAGGAATATAAATAAATGTCCTTTTCACCTTCTAACCTTGTAAAGTCAATCTTGTAAGGTCTTAGGAAATGCAATTCAGCACACATACAGGACAGGAAAGAAGGCATTGATGTTTACTGCTCTTCTGTAATGTCCTAGCACTTCACACGTATCTAGTTCAATCCCCATGAATCCCTAAGGGAGAGCTGTTTTCATTTACATTATACAGGTGAGGAAATCAGGGCACCAAAAAGTAAGTAACTAAAGTTTAAATTCATAATTTACTCTCTTAGCACAAAACTGGAGGAGGAAATGGCAACCCACTCCAGTACTCTTGCCTAGAGAATCCTGTGGACAGAGGAGCCTGGTGGGCTGCTGTCCATAGGGTTGCACAGAGTCAGACACAACTGAAGCGACTTAGCATGCATGCATGCATGCATTGGAGAAGGAAATGGTCACCCACTCCAGTGTTCTTGGCTGGAGAATCCCAAGGATGGAGGAGCCTGGTGGGCTGCCGTCTATGGGGTCGCACAGAGTTGGACACGACTGAAGTGACTCAGCAGGAGTAGCACAAAATTAAGCAGTAAGATGGAACAATTACAGCGTGGGATCTAGGGACTAAAGAGGTTCAGTTCTTGATTCCTTCTACAACCTCTGGGACCTCGGAAAGTTACTCAGCCTCTCTGGTGTTTCCTCATCTGCCCATTGGGGAGAATAATAACTCATCCAGTTGCCATGAGGATGTTTCTTTTGCCAGATTTCCACCCTTTCTGTGAATTAGTGCAGGTGAGGGCCTGTCTAGAACTCTCTGAGCTGCACTCTCTGAGTGTTACACTCTCTGAGTGCTAAGCACTCAGTAAAAGCTGGCTCTCGTGATTCACTTGGGCATGGCGTGACTCAAGACTGCAGCTTAGAGTCATGGCCCCTTGGCTTCCGCATGTTAAGTACGGGGTTCCTCAGCTGTCACCTTTAGCATAGGAGCTCAGCGGAAGAGTTAGACAAATCTCTAGCTTCCGAAAGTTCACAGGCAAAACACACAGGGGGAGGGCAGAATCAAAGAAGACATCATTTTTCAAAGGCAAAAATAGAATCAAGCAAAAAAGACAATGGAAGACTGAGTTTGTAAGAGAAGTAATGAAGAGAAGCGGTGGCCGTTCCCAGCATCCTCTCTGAAAAAGCCTGGTCCAGCCTCACCCCATTTCCAGGCAAGCAGGAATGTTGCTTAGCAACCCAGCCAGGAACAGCAGAGCGAGCTCCGTGGTGGTACGTTCAGGGCTGCCTAATGTACTGCCTCCTGAAAAGGACCAAACTTTTGCTTAAAACCCCACCCACAGCACAAGGGACACCTGCAAATTGGAAACACCTGGGAGAAGAGTTTTCTGCTAGGTTCAGTTGAACAGAAGGCTGGCAGAGGGGGAAATAGTCTAAATTAGTGGAAAAATACAGAGCAGATATTTTTTAAAATTTTCTTTCAAATGCTGTAGAAATGAGGTGCTATGAAAGACTTGCAGGCCAAGGACTTGATGAGTCCGCTCCATTGAATGTGGATATGGCAGCTGAGGCCATATGTCTGCTTCCCAGCTCACGTGGGCCGCCTGCCTCTCCCTACAGCTGCAGCCACTTGACGACCCCCTACAAGTTCCATCTCCAAGTCAGAATATTGTTCTTAGTAGAGATGGAAGCTGTCAGAGTTCAACTCTATATTCAGTCAGCGGATAAATCTCAAAGTTTGGGTCTACCCTTTAGAGAGAAAGATAGGTATTAATTTTGAAGTGCGATATGTGTTAAGCAGTGGGGAGTATAAGATGCAATGGCAGCAAACAGCCTGAACCCCTAAACCTAGATTGGACAGGGAAAGGAGAAAGTCATGGAAAGCACAGGAAGATCTGACGTTTAATGGGAGCCTTGAGTGACAAGAGTTGAACGATGAGGAGAGGAAATTTATTCCATGAGGAGTAACAGTTCATGCTGGTAGTTCAGGTCAGCTGGAGATGAGAGAGAGTAAAGGGGAGAGGGAGAGAGAGAGAAAGAGGAATGAACTGGGGATCGGGAGGAGGAGTGGCGGGAGGTAAGAGCATGTGATGAAGGGTCCTGCAACTCACGTGAGGATTCTGGACTTTATCCTAAGAGCAAGTGGCAGCCACTGCAGGATTTCAAGTACGACAACATGGGATCCACGCACTGGATCTGGTCGGCCCGGCCGCTCTCCCATTTCATGCTTGGAACCCAGTACGTGGGCCCCTGCTCTCGTGTCTTGAGCTCCTGTGTCTTTCTTCTGCCTCATTTCCCCTGTGTCTGAAGAAAGGAGAGCCTACATTCTTCCAGAGTGCTGGGGAGGCAGGCGGACACGCCCCCACCCCTTCCCTAAATGCATGGAGGCTCGCTCTTGCACCTGAATTCACGTATCATCTGTTTCCCAGCCTCCCCTTCTGACTCTGTCTGTCCTGAGACTCTCAGCCACGGGGCTGGCCCTCCTCATCTGTCATTACGGCTGACCTGATGCTGTTTGACTGGACTCGCTCTCTCATTCACTTTCGCTTTCTTCATCCTCCCAGTACCAGGTGGGAGGTAAATGGCCATCACCCCATAACCTGCAGCAGCTGTGTCTGAACCAAGTGCTTGCCCAGGAACTGACCCACTCCAAGGAACTTATCTCATAAAAAGTTCTGGTCAGCCAATGATGATGGAAGAAATCCATCTGACCTGCCTGCCTCTTCATAATAGGGGGTAAGGGCCCAAACTCTGCAGTCCCCTTTCCTTGAGGGTGAGCCCGGGCCACACCAAGCTTTAGCTGTGTGGGAAGATGGTTCATCACTCAGGCTGGTTTCATAATTCTTACAGGAAGGTATCAACACCCACCAACAGGGCTGTTATGAGGATTTAAAAAGATTATGGAGATAAAATGGGCTTCTGAGGTGGCACTACTGGTAAAGAACCCACATGCCAATGCAAGAGATGTAAGAAATGCAGGTTCGATCCTAGGGTTGGGAAGATCCTCTGGAGTAGGAAATGGCAGTCCACTCCAGTATTCTTGCCTGGAGAATCCCAGGGACAGAGGAGCCTGTCAGGCTACAGTCCATAGGATCACAAAGAGTTGGGCATGACTTAAGTGACTTAGCACACACACATATGGAGATAAAATACCCAGAATCAGTTCAGTTCAGTCGCTCAGTTGTATCTGACTCTTTACGACACCACGGACCAGAGCACGCCAGGCCTCTCTGTCTGTCACCAACTCCCAGAGTCCACCCAAACTCATGTCCATTGAGTCAGTGATGCCATCCAACCATCACATCCTCTGTCGTCCCCTTCTCCTCCTGCCCTCAATCTTTCCCAGCATCAGGGTCTTTTCCAATGAGTCAGCTCTTTGCATCAGGTGGCCAAAGTATTGGAGTTTCAGCTTCAACTTCAGTCCTTCTAATGAACACCCAGGACTGATCTCCTTTAGCATGGACTAGTTGGATCTCCTTGCAGTCCAAGGGACTCTCAAGAGTCTTCTCCAACACCACAGTTCAAAAACATCAATTCATTGGTGCTCAGATTTCTTTATAGTCCAACTCTCACATCCATAGTTGACCACTGGAAAAACCACAGCCTTGACTAGATGGACCTTTGTTGGCAAAGTAATGTCTCTGCTTTCTAATATACTGTCTAGGTTGGTCATAACTTTCCTTCCAAGGAGTAAGTGTCTTTTCATTTCATGGCTACAATCACCATCTGCAGTGATTTTGGAGCCCAGAAAAATGAAGTCAGCCACTGTTTCCACTGTTTCCCCATCTATCTGCCATGAAGTGATGGGACTGGATGCCATGATCTTAGTTTTCTGAATGTTGAGTTTTAAGCCAACTTTTTCACTCTCCTCTTTCACTTTCACCAAGAGGCTCTTTAGATTGTCTTCACTTTCTGTCATAAGGGTGGTGTCATCTGCATATCTGAGGTTATTGATATTTCTCCTGGCAATCTTGATTCCAGCTTGTGCTTCCTCCAGCCCAGCATTTCTCATGATATACTCTGCATATAAGTTAAATAAGCTGGGTGACAATGTATAGCCTTGACATACTCGTTTTTCCTATTTGCAACCAGTCTGTTGTTCCATGTCTAGTTCTAATTATTGCTTCCTGACCTGCATTCAGATTTCTCAAGAGGCAGGTCAGGTGGTCTGGTATTCCTATCTCTTTCAGAATTTCCCACAGTTTGTTGTGATCCACACAGTCAAAGGCTTTGGCATAGTCGATGAAGCAGAACTAGATGTGTTTCTGGAACTCTCTTGCTTTTTTGATGATCCAGCGGATGTTAGCAATTTGATCTCTGGTTTCTCTGCCTTTTCTAAAACCACCTTGCACATTTTGAAATTCAGAGTTCACTTATTGTTGAAGCCTGACTTGGAGAATTTTGAGCATTACTTTACTAGAGTGTGAGATGAGAGCAGTTGTGCGGTAGGTTGAGCATTCTTTGGCATTGCCTTTCTTAGGGACTGGAATGAAAACTGACCTTTTCCAGTCCTGTGGCCACTGATGAGTTTTCCAAATTTGCTGGCATATTGAGTGCAGCACTTTCATAGCGTCATCTTTCAGGATTTGAAATAGCTCAACTGGAATCCCATCACCTCCACTAGCTTTGTTCATAGTGATGCTTCCTAAGGCCCACTTGACTTCACATTCCAGGATGTCTGGCTCTAGGTGAGTGATCACACCATCATGATCATCTGGTCTTGAAGATCTTTTTTGTACAGTTCTTTTGTGTATTCTTGCCACCTCTTCTTAATATCTTCTGCTTCTGTTAGGTCCCTACCATTTCTGTCCTTTATTGAGCCCATTTTTGCATGAAATGTTCCCTTGGTATCTCTGATTTTCTTGAGGTGATCTCTGGTCTTTCCCATTCTGTTGTTTCCCTCTATTTCTTTGCCCTGATCCCTGAGGAAGGCTTTCTTATCTGTCCTGGCTATTCTTTGGAACTCTGCATTCAAATGGGAATATCTTTCCTTTTCTCTTTTGCTTTTCACTTCTCTTGTTTTCACAGCTATTTGTAAGGCCTCCTCAGACAGCCATTTTGCTTTTTTGCATTTCTTTTTCTTGCGGATGGTCTTGATTACTGTCTCCTGTACAATGTCACGAACCTCCATCCATAGTTCATCAGGCACTCTGTCTGTTAGATCTAGTCCCTTAAATCTATTTGTCACTTCCACTGTATAATTGTAAGGGATTTGATTTAGGTCATACCTGAATGGTCTAGTGGTTTTCCCTATTTTCTTTAAGTCTGAATTTGGTAATAAGGAGTTCATGATCTGAGCCACAGTCAAGTCCCAGTCTTGTTTTTGCTGACTGTATAGAGCTTCTCCATCTTTGACTGCAAAGAATATAATCAGTCCAATTTCAGTGTTGGCCATCTGGTGATGTCCATGTGTAGAGTCTTCTCTTATTGCACATAGTAGGAACAAAATAAACATTTATCCATCTCTATTCTTCCTCTGAAAGTGCATTATCTGCTTAAATTTCCATTTCTGATCCTTACAATGACCTCCTGAAATTAGAGGATTAAAGGAGATTATGCATTTAGCACCAGGTATATAGTAAACAAAATATAAATATTAGTATTATTATTATGTCTTATCATTAATGAAGCAGAATATCCTGATTAAGAGATTAACTGTGTCTTGTTTTCTTGAATATGGGCTTGTCACAAATGAACAGACGTCACCACCCACTGTGACTATCCTTTTGAGAATTCACAGAGAACACCAACAGAATGCAACATTTGACCTTCAAGACAGTTCTGACCCCTTGGAAGGACCAGCCGCTCCTCCGGTTTCAGAGACTATCTTCAGAAGACTGGATACTCTGCAGAGCTGCGTGGGGACCTGTCTCATCATAGTCTAACGATGGTGTCTTGGGGAGTGGTTGGTAGTGATGCTGGCTGTTCTGTGCTAAATCATGTCTCCCCAAATTCATATGGTAAAGCTCTGACCCTCAGCACCTCAGGATGGGAATGTATTTGGAAATAGGTGATTAAATTAAAATGAGGCTGTTAGGGTGGGCCTATCCAATCTGACTGGTGTCTCTATAAAAAGGAAACATGTAGACACATAAAAACACCAATGACGTATGAACCCAGAAGAAAGACCATGTGAGAACACAGGGAGAAGTGGCCTTCTGCAGGCCAAGGAGAGAGGCTGCAGAGGAACTGAATCTGCCAATTCCTTGATCTTGGACATCCAGCCTCCTGAACTGTGGGAAAACAAATGGCCATGGTTTAAACTGCTTAGTCTGTATATTGAGTTGTGGCAGCCCATGCAGGCTGATATAGGCTCCATTGAAGAATGAGGCTGGGGCAGGAGGAGGGAGACAGGATTCTGGTGAGAAGAGAGAACAGGTTCTCTGGGGGATGACATGGTGACTTGGATTGTCTGAGAACAAGCCTGCACTTTGCTTCCCTGTGGGGAGTAGGACCTTTGATATAACTGTTGACTGAGATGACTTGGAGAATGGACAGCTGGGATGTAGGGGTACCCATTCTGCCTTGTGAAGACCCTGAGGCATGAGATGTACATGAGTGATCTCCATGTGACTCTGTCCAAGCATGCAGGATTCCTCTGAACATCTCCAGATAAAAGACGCTGGGTGGTGGTCAGTAGAGTCCAAGGACAAGGCTTCTGCCTCATTTTTCCGAGCCATATGTGTGCAGGATTAAAGCAGCATCCAAGAGACTGTTAGAAGGAATTCCATTAATGAGAGCGATGGTCATTCTGCTAATCAGGTAGACAGTAACTCAGGAATATATAATGAAAAAAGAAACAATAGGCAACACATCTCACAGCTCTATGTAATGAAATAAACTAATATCCATTATATTGTTATTTTTGTTTAGTCACTAAGTCATGTCTGACTCTTTGCGACCTCATGGACTGTGGCCTGCCAGGCTCCTCTGTCCATGGGACTTCCCAGACAAGAATACTGGAGTGAGTTGCCATTTCCTCCTCTAGGCGATCTTCCCGACCCAGGGATTGAACTTGAGTCTCCTGTGTCTTCTGCATTGGCAGGCAGGTTCTTTACCACTGAGCCATCAGAGAAGCCCAATATCCATTATGTATAAGTAGGCAGAACAGCTAAGAAGATCCTGTACTAGCATAAGGGGTGTATTCATCTTGGTCTCTGTTACATCCCAAGTGACAGGATAACATCTGGTACCAGATTTGTGCTCAGTATTTGTTGAATGAAAAAAACAGATTACCCATGTGCTGTCTCCTTTATTTCAGACAGGTAGAGACAGAGACCCAGAGAGGTAGACAAGGCCTGGCCAGGGTCTCACAGCGCGTCATTAGCAGATGCAGTGTCTTAGTTGGTTTGGGCTTCTGTAACAGCATAGCATCAAGTGGGCAGGTTGAATAGCACACATTTACTTCTCACAGTTCTGGAGGCTGAGAAATTCAAGATCGAGGTGCCAGGGACTCAGTGCCTGGTAGGAATCTTGTTCTTGGTTGACTGGTGGCTGTCTTCTTGTTGGGTCTTTTCACATAAAGGAAAGTGAAAGCTCTGGACTCCTCTCTATGCAGGGATACTAGTGACTAGTATCCCTGTAAAGGATACTATCAGCTTCCCCGATGGTTCAGTGGGGCTCTGCCTGCAGTGCAGGAGACACAGGAGACATGGGTTCAATCCCTGGGTCAGGAAGATCCCCTGGAGAAGGAAATGGCAACCCACTCCAGTATTCTAGCCTGGAAAATCCCATGGACAGAGGAGCCTGGAGGGCTGCAGTCCATGGGGTGGCAAAGAGTCAGACATGACTGAGCAACTAACACACAGTTCTATGAGGCTTCATCTCATGAGCTCATCTAAACTTGATCACCTTCCCAAAGCCTCAGCTCTCAATACCATCACATTGAGTTATGAGGTTTTAAGACAGAATTGAGATTGGAGGGTTGGTGGTGGGGGGGGGGTATAAGCAATCGGTCCATAATATAGGACAGGAGTGAAAATACTGAATGTTCTCTGCTCAGAGACCATGTAGATATTTAACATCCTTTCTCCAGAAGCAGCCGGTTCAGGACTCTGCCTTGGCGAGGCCAGTGGATGGGGAAAATGATCTAGTATGACAAATCCTCTTTGCCTCTGTCCCCCTGTGAAGGGAATTTGCCATCTTCTGTGATCATCAAACTGGCAACATCAATCTGAATGTTTGTTAATGATACTGACCTAAATCTGTCATGTTGCAAGGAACAAATTGCAGCAGCTGGGATATGCTGCCATATAATAGCTTTATTGTATGTGGAACTCTCTAGCAAGTTGGTTAAAAAATAATTTTTTGAAGGTGTAATATGTATCTTTCAGACATCTGATAAGAAGGAACTTGGATGGAAATGTCATGCTGAATGTAGGGAAAGGAAACCCTGTTGTATTAGAAGATGTTTGGGCTTTGATCAAGGCATATTTCTCACAGTTGCCAGAGCCAAGATCTGGGCTGATGATCTCATTTAAACTCCACCTTGGTTTGTTTTGATGCCAATTCAGCATAGAAGGGATAAAGTCATGGGTAAGCTGTGGGTCTCCCAAGGATGGGTTGACATCTGTCTGTGTCTCAGGGAGCCAGGATCATTTTGTTACTCACCTGCCTGCTATCGAGCTATTGATTCAATTCTCTAATTCTCCAAAAAGACTTTGAAAGAAAGACAGGCACAGCCATCCTCATTTGACAGAAGAGGAAACTGAGTTTCAGAAGATGTCTTTGACTTTGGGACTTTGGAAGAGCTGGATTCACACCAGCTCTCATAGTCAAGGTCGTGTTACTGACATCATTTGTTCTGTCTTTGATCTAGCATACTTGAGCAACTGTTGTGTACTTGGCACTGTTCTTAGCTGCCTCAAAAGGAAAGGGTGACCCTTCCCCCATCAGAACGTTTTCACAGCATTCTTTAGGGTAGCAATATTCTAGCTGAAACACAGACCTCCTTATTATCATTTCTTTACACTAAGAAACCTAAGGTTATGGATGAATTTGGTCCTTTATGACTGATCTTCACACAAGAAAGGATTAACTTAGCTACTTGGGTTGCTCAAAGCTTGCAGACTTCCAAGGCCTGTCCTCAGGCCTGGATCTTGCCAACCGCTGAGAGATGAGCTCTAAACCCTTGGAATATTCTGCCTGATCAGTATTTTCACATGCCTGGGGCCTTGAGCTACACTGCCAGCTTGATCTTGCTAACAGATGTGATTTGGGGAGGGTGAATGTTTGTGCTGGTTCTGAGGACCTGGAATCAGAGTAGCTGAGGTCAGTCACGTGGATGCTGTACGCCTACATAGCTGATCCTAGGAGAATCCTGGATACCAGGGTTGAGGTGAGCTTCCCGGAGTGGCAGCGCTTCACCCACACTGTCAGATGGCACTGCTGGGACAACTCACAGGAGGCAGATACCTGGACACTTGCGTTTGTTTCTCTTGGACTCCATCCTGTGCACCCTTGCCTTGCTGACTTTAATCTGCCTCCTTTTGCTGTGATAAATTAGTGAGGATAACAACTTCTGCATCCTTTGAGTTCTTCAAGTGAATCATTGAGCCTTGGGGCCATCTCAGGCAATCCTGAACCAACCACCCACTTCTCTTCTGATCATCTTCTTTATTCCTCATCACTCCTGGGGGAGAGCCTGCACTGGCATATCCATTGTGTGAATGAGAAATGAGGCTCCCTGAGATCAAGTGCTTTCCTGGATATTATTTTGGGGGTCCAATGTTACCTTCATTCTAAATCAGTGGAGTCTGAGAGTGGTTAAGGCATTAAACATCTACATAGTACCTGTCACACTGATGATGGAGAGATGGAGGATATGGTTTAGGTGTGCATGATAACACAGATCTCTGTGTTACAGATATGTCCATGCAATCACATACAGCACTCAGCGGCCATAGATCTCTCCCCTTGAAGATAAAACTTCCATCCCAAGTATATGGGATGTCAGTGTTGGGGAGAAAAAAGTTTTTCTCTGCCCTTCTAGGCTCTTCCTGCTGGTCTAAGAATTAAATCAACATGGGACAGATTGATGAGAGAAAAACAAATTTACTCATGTATGTTTAAGGACCCCATAAGAATATGAAACCCTAGATAAACAGGCAATTGAGGCTTATATGCCATCCTGAGCTAAGGAAAATGAGACAGGGGTCTGGGACATCAAATGAGAGACAGACAATTCACAGAGAGATGAAAAGAAAAACTGTTCAGAAAACAAATGTTTGCCCTGACATGGAGAGAAGCCTTTCTGATATAACAAGAAGTTGTCTTTGGTAATAGCTCTCTTTCTAGTACAGATTCCCTATCTAAATTCTTTTAGGCAGTTAAGGGGGTGGGGGCGGTGAAAAGAAAAATTTCTTAAGGCATCTGCCTCTTAAAAATAGCCAGCTCCAAACAAATTCTCACACCAAGGATACATTTTGGGGTGGCAAATTTTGCTCTCTTACATAAAAAAGACCAGTGCACATGTTGTGAGAAGGCAGATCCTAAAAAAGAAAGGTCACTCACTCTTCCAAACAACTATTAGAATCCTCACTCTACTTCCATGTGAGCAATAAGCGAGGAGGTGGAGCATGGTCTGGAGCTTGTTTCTGGTTAGTGGATGTCTGTCTGTCTGGAATCAGTGAGTAGGGGAAAGAAAGTGTCTTGAAGGTTGCAGCAAGTAAGTGATGCAGCCAAGCCTGGAATTCCCAGTGGTCCTGGTGCCTAGGATACATTCTCTTGACCCCATTCTACACTGACTCCAATGTAAACCTTGTGCTTTTGGATGTTGACTTCCAGCTCTCAGGGTCTCAATGGTGTAGGGCACTGCAGATGTTTAAAATGCAAAAAGCCCTACATAACCTTCATTGAACTTAATTAACACCACCTATTTAAGAAAAGCAACTCCCCTCCCTTCAGACCCAGGACTATTTCCCAAAGCCTGATAAGCATAAGGCTTTAATTGTGCTCAAATTGCTCCCTATCATATTAGGATGCAGCCAGATACTCAGACCTGGCTGTGTCAACCAGTTTCTAGACCTTTTTCATCTCTCTCCCCTTTTATGAACTTAAAAAAAAAAAAAAAGACTGTTCTGAGACTTGACAGGTCTGTGTCTTAGTTTTAGTCCTTCAGTTGTTCATTAAATGAACCTCATTAGCCATTAGTTGTGTCTCAGCTGCTACATTATTTTTCTGGGGATATCACAACTAAGTATTTGCCTCAAAGAGTTTACTCTCAGTTTAAGGAAGTGGGGCATGTTTACAAATAATGCAAATATGGATCCTAAGAACAAGAGAAGTATTTTCAGGTTAAAGTCAGGTATCAATGAGGGAGTAGTCCATTTCTGGGTCAGTCTGGAGGAGGAAATGGCAACCCAATCCAGTATTCTTACTGGAAAAGTCCATGGACAGAGGTGCCTGGCAGGCTACAGTCCATAGGGCTGCAAAGTGTTGGACACGACTGTGTGACTGTCTGGGGGAGTGTGTAATTTCCTCAGTTCTGTCTCACCACAGCAAAAATTTGAAACAGTGGACCAGTGTTACAGCTCGGTTACAGCTCAGTTTTATTTGGCAAGCAAAGGAAAATACATTCTCAAGGTGTCAGGGTGGGCCTACCCCAAAGAGGAGGGTGGCTCAATTTTGGCTCCTCTTTTTAAATGTTTTTCCCCTTCCCCCTAAGCCTGCCCTATGTAAACTGGGCTAGCCAGGAGGACTGTTTGTTTCACCTGAGGTTCTCAGACCTTCCTTTGTTCTATTTTTGTGGGTTTTTTCCTTTCTTTGTCTTTTAGCCACTGCTATTTTGGACTCCTTGTTCCTATTCTAACTACCTAACGCAACTA
The DNA here is from genome assembly GCA_020226075.1 of Hydropotes inermis. NCBI lineage: Eukaryota > Metazoa > Chordata > Mammalia > Artiodactyla > Cervidae > Hydropotes > Hydropotes inermis. The sequence continues at coordinate 4,083,262 of CM035299.1, forward strand.
ACACTTTCATCCTTATTTGCAGGCAAAAGCATCTAGTCTGGTTCTTCCTTCCCACCCACTCCTTCTTTTTTCCCCAACCTTCATCTGCTCATTTTCTGCTTGGCTCCCCACCATCCCTAACATCCACTCCGGATTTGGTGTCTAGATCCCTCACCAACTCTGATGGCTGGAACCAGACGCTCCACTAAAGACCACTCTGATGCTCAATCTGTGCCAAATCAAAGTGCCACCCAGAAGTGGGCAGGGCCCACCCTGCAGCTTACATGAGCATCTTTTGCTGCAAGACTTTTGCTAACAAAACCCAAGTTGTACCTCCAGAGACCCTGAGCCTGAGGGGCACTTTCTATGGCAAGCCTGTGCCCTGGAATTGCTTAGACAAGCTGAAACACAACCCACTCACCTCCTGGCTGCAGGGCAAGATTTAAAGCCTTAATGGTGTCTCATTGATTTCTTAAGGTACACTCAGAGTTGGCGCTCTGCCCTTGCATATTTAAATTGTTACTGTTTTGTTCTAGCATCCAAAGTGATTTTATCAGGGGGAACACATGTTTGAAGAAGCTGAATTGAACACAGGCAAATCTCATTAATTCAGACTCCACTAATTCAGGCTGGACCGAAACATAACTTTGTGTTATATAGAAGTAAAAAGATTTTCTAAAGAAATGAATGGTGGGAATAAGACTTCAGGGGGACTAGAAAGTTTTACTTGTTTAAAAGGCAGTGTTCCCAAACTCCTTCAGCGATTCCAAAAGGGCCATCAGCATATAAACAATTTCCTTTTGTGTTTGATCATTAAAGCTAAAGACTTTTTCTTCAAAGGATAATTTACTATTTGGCAAATGTTTCCTTTAGTTGGTTCTTCTGTGGAGTTGGGCAGTAATACAGCTAAACAGCTTTTCAAATATTCCCCGATTCACTCCCCTCCATAGTGCTAAATATATTATAGACATATTGTACCTAAACATAAATATATGTGTGTGTGCATTAAAAATACAATAGAAACATCTTAAAATAAAGTGGCATATTTATGGTTGGTAGGATTAAAGGTGATTTTTATTTTCTACTTCATATTTGTAAGTATTTTCTGTAATGAACTCATTTTTATCATCAACAAAATGTTAAAAATATCATTAGCATTTTGTAATACTTAACAGCTCTTTTCCCCCAAATGGTTTATTTGGAATAAAGTGGGGTCATATCTTGTATTTGTAGATGAAAAGGCTTGGTGGGCAGAACAAGAAGCTCACTTAACCACAAGGCCAAAATGTACTTTTGCCACCTTTGTTGGAGGCAACTGGGTCCTGAAATCAGCTTAGACTATGTACCAGCAACCATCTATTCCTCTGTGGCCAGGGTGAGGGTGAGTGGATGCTGGCATTGTGTGTGTCCAGAAGCGCACAGGTGTCATGTTCAAACAGACGCAGCTCGCAAAGCAGGGGAGACGGCCTTGTAAGCCAAAACACGTGCTCAACCATCTCCTGTAACATTCCGCCAACTACTTCTGGTTACGTTACAAGCATTGCAGCTGTATTGAATATTTCATTTCTGCCAGGTAATTTTCCATGCATTTTCCAGATAGAATTTACTTTTTTTTTTTTTGCTACAGATAATCACAGATGGATGCGCAGGGATATCAAATAAGTTGCCCAGGTTCCCACAGCTGATACGTGATACAGGTAATATTCAAGCCCAGTCAACCAACACAAATCTGCCCTGAATACCATGCGGTACTGTCTGCCACAAGCCGAAAAGCCAGACTGCATTCTGATTATCTCAAATATCTTTCCAGGCAGTGCAGTAGGTACTCGGAAGGGACTGAGTGCTTGTTGCTTATTCTTGAATTTCAGTGTTTAATTCCTGAGATAAGCACGGGTGTGGATTGACCAGATAACTCTGTTTGAGGCTGATACATATTTTTAAACTCAGAGGAAGTACATCATATAGAAAGACCACTGAGCTGAGAGGATCAGACAGTTTGAATTTTGAGCCCTGCTTCTGCTATTAATTAAATGCACAGTCTTGAGTTTTGTGGTTAATCTCCCTAAACCTCAATTTTCTGTGAAATGGTCAAGTTTTTTTTTTTTTTTTCTTTTTAACAATGCCTCAGAAAGTTTTCTTTTTAGCTGCACAATTTCTGAATAGCATTTCGTCTTTAGGATTAAGCTCACCTCCTAGGTGGCCCAGGTGGTAAAGAACATGCCTGCCAGTGCAGGACACATAAGGGTTTGATCCCTGAGTGGGGAAGATCCCCTGGAGGAGGGCATGGCAGCCCACTCCAGTATTCTTGCCTGGAGAATCCCATGCACAGAGGAGCCTATTGGGCTACAGTCCATGAGATAGCAAAGACCTAGACATGACTGAAGTGACTTATCATATGTCTGAAGATACAGTGCAGAATTCTCTGTTCTAGACAGTGCTGAAAAGCTTTTAGCAGCCTCCCTCAGTATCCCCTGGGGATTGGTTACAGAACCTGCTGGGAAAATCCCCAAATCAACAGATGTGCAAGTCTCATTTTTGGCCCTCTATATCCACAGTTCCACATCTCTGGATAAAACCAACCCCAGATTATGTATGAGCTGTGCTTAGTCGCCACTAATCTAAGTGTCCAACTCTTTGCAACCCCATGGACTGTAGCCTGCCAGGCTCTTCTGTCCATGGAGATTCTTCAGGCAAGAATAATGGAGTGGGTTGCCATGCCCTCCTCCAGGGGATCTTCCCAACCCAGGGATCAAACCCAAGTAACCAGCATTGTGGGTGGATTCTTTACTGTCTGAGCCACTAGGGAAGCCTGATTATGTATAGTGCTGTGTTTATGGGAAAATTCATATATTAAGTGGACCTACACAGTTCAAACCCATGTTGTTTGAATAAACTTTATTTAATATGGATTTCAGGAGGTCTTTCAGAAAGAGTGCCCTTCTTAACAAACAACCCTTTTCAAGTCCAGTCTGAAATCAGGCAGGTTTTTATAATTTGTCTTTCCCTGCCCTTTCTAAAGCTCCAATCTCAGCACAAATATTTTAATATTGATACAATAATGCCTTGATGGACAACCACTTAGGAAGGTTGCCCTAATTGAAATAGTTTAAAAATCTCAGTGTCATAACACTCAATTCTATGTATCTCATATCTTAATCCAGTCTGGATTGGGTAGTTCTTGAGATAGTTACTCGACAATGCACACTCCTTTCTTCTTGTAATATTTCTTTCTTAATGCTGTGACATCTGGGGATATCTGGGAAAGGAAAGAGGGAGGCTCTTACTGAAGATTTTAGGAGCCAGGCCTGCATAGGCTATGCATCCCATTAACCCATGTTATATGGCCTAGACTGTTGTTTCATGTCTATGTGTAACTGTTGCTTCTTGACCTCATACAGATTTCTCAGGAGATAGGTAAGGTGGTCTGGTATTCCCATCTCTTTAAGAATTTCCCACAATTTGTTGTGATCCACACAGTCAAAGGCTTTGGCATAGTCAATAAAGCAGAAGTAGATGTTTTTCTGGAACTCTCATGCTTTTTGATGATCCAGTGGATGTTGGCAATTTGATCTCTGGTTCCTCTGCCTTTTCTAAATCCAGCTTGAACATCTGGAATTTCATGGTTCACATACTGTTGAAGCCTGGCTTGGAGAATTTTGAGCATTACTTTGCTAGCATGTTAGATGAGTGCAATTGTGCAATGGTTTGAACATTCTTTGGCATTGCCTTTCTTTGGGATTGGAAAGAAAACTGACCTTTTCCAGTCCTGTGGCTACTGGTTCCAAATTGGGAAAGGAGTACATCAAAGATGTATATTGTCACCCTGATTATTTAACTTATATGCAGAGTACATCATGCGAAATGCTGGGCTGGATGAAGCACAAGCTGGAATCAAGATTGCCAGAAGAAATATCAATAATCTCAGATATGCAGATGATACCACCCTAATAGCAGAAAGTGAAGAACTGAAGAGCCTGTTGATTAAAGTGAAAGAGGAGAATGAAAAATATAGTTTAAAACTAAACATTCAGAAAACTAAGATCATGGCATCTGGTCCCATCACTTCATGGAAAATAGATGGGGAAACAAAGAAAACAGAGAGAGATTTTATTTTAGGGGGCTCCAGAATCACTGCAGATGGTGACTACAGCCATCAAATTAAAAGACACTTGCTCCTTGGAAGAAAAGTTATGACCAACGTAGACAGCATATTAAAAAGCAGAGATGTTACTTTGCCAACAAAGGTCCATCTAGTCAAGGCTATGGTTTTCCAGTAATCATGTATGGATGTGAGAGTTGGACTATAAAGAAAACTGAGTGCTGAAGAATTGAACTGTGGTATCGGAGAAGACTCTTGGGAGTCCCTTGAACTGCAAGGAGATTAAATCAGTCAATCCTAAAGGAAATCAGCCCTGAATATTCATTGGAAGGACTGAAGCTGAAGCTGAAACTTCAATATTTTTTGCCACCTGATGTGAAGAGCTGTCTCATTTGAAAAGACCTGATGCTGTGAAAGATTGAGGGCAGGAGGAGAAGGGGACAACAGAGGATAAGATGTTTGGATGGCATCACCGACTCAATGGACATGAGTCTGAGCAGGCTCTGGGAGTTGGTGATGGACAGGGACGCCTGGCGTGCTGCAGTCCATGGGGTCGCAAAGAGTCAGACACAACTGAGGGACTGAACCGAACTGAACTGAACTGGCCCAGAATGAGTTATGTGGTTTCAAGCCTACTCCAAGTCTCACTGTGTGCTCAGGAAGAGGAAATGGAAACTGTGGATATCGTGGCTTCTTTTCTGTAAAGCAGGGCTGAAATGGAGCCTTTGTACATCAGTATGCCCAGAGCTATCCTTATTTTGTGGCATTATCAGAATTATTGACCTACACTCTCATGGGAAACAACTTTATCAACCAGAGGACAGTGTATTTGTGTAGTTTCTTTGTCTTTTGTCTTACAAGCTCTATTGGCATTTCCCTTCCCACCACCACCTTCATTGATGCTGTTTCATGCATTTGTAATACACAAAGTCACAGCTACAGTGTACATTCCTTTCTCCTAAATTATTTTTTTTAATTTGCATGTATTAAGTTTTGCTCTTTGTGCTACAAAGTTCCACTGATTTGACTAATACATAATGTCATTTATTCACCAGTACAGTATAGTATGGAATAGACTCATCTTTATAACAATCCCCTATGCTTCCCCTGTTCATTCCACCCTCTTCCACTCTCCTCCTAACAACCAGTCTTATTGTCTCTATAGTTTTACCATTTCCTGAAGGCATATGATTGAAATCATGCAGTATATAGCTTCCTAAGACTGGATTTTTTAGCTAGCAATATGTGCTTAATGTTAATTCATGTCTTTGGTGACTTATTTGCTTATTTCTTTTAGTGATCCCATTTTATGGGTAAATCATAATTTGTTTATCTATTCACCTATTAAAGAACATTTGAAATGTTCCCAGTTTTTGTTGATTATAAAATGGATTCATAAGCAGTCGCATGCAGATTTTAGATGGACATAAATCTTTGAATCAGTTGAGATGAAAAACCTACAGGCACAAATGGTGGATTGCCTGGTCAGACTATATCAGGCTTTGTAAGAAACTTGCCCAAGTATATTCCAGAGTTGCTTTGCTGTTTGCTTTCATAGCAGCAACAAGCGAGAGTTCCTGTTGCTCTGTGTTTTTTACCAGCAACGGTATTGTCAGCTTATGTATTGGTCACTAATTGGTGTGTAGTGTTTATGTTGTTTAGTCGCTGAGTCATGTCCCATTCTTTTGCCACCCATGGACTGTAGCTTCCCAGGCTTCTCAGTCCACAGGATTTCCCAAGCAAAAATACCAGATTGGGTTGCCATTTCCTTCTCCAGGGGACATTCCTGGCCCAGGGATCGAACCTGTGTCTCTGGAATGGTAGGCGGATTCTTTAGCTCTGAGCCACTTGGGAGCCTGATGTGTCAGATACTGTTTAGTTGCTAAGTTGGGTCCAACTCTTTTTTTGCAGCCCTATGGACTGTAGCCCACCAGCCTCCACTGTCCATGGGATTCCCCAGGCAAGAATACTGGAGTGAGTTTTCATTTTCTTCTCCAGGAGAACTTCCCAACCCCGGGACCCAACCTGCACCCCCTGTCCCTTGCATTGGCAGGCTGGTTCTTTACCACTGAGCACCAGAGAAGCCTGTGTAGTGGTTAAGAATCCTTTTAAAACTCCAACTATTCTAAAATCACAGTGGAAACAGCCGGGCAGTGGCTCAGCAGATCCTTATGGCATAGGAATGGTTTGTTCAATGCAGGGGGGTGCAGGGGGTGGCTGGTATGGTGAAATGATGACAAGAGGGGAAATGACTTTCCTCCTGATGACTGAATGAGTTAAGCTGTAAAATCCTTACTCTTTAGAATCTGAGAGATCAACTAGGGAAAACACTGATCTCACTCATCCCTAAGGCACTGCAACCCGACCCTTTGCATGGTCTTTTCTCAACTCATCTCCTGCATACCTTTTCAGAACATAAGGTTTGCTGGTGGATCAACTCTGTGATCTTTTACACATGGTCTAATTACTTGAATAAAGATAAATATGTTTAAATCATCACCTAGCAAACCATGACTATACAGGGTTTCCAGGGAAGCACAGAGACTTACGCCTGCAGAAACAGAGAATTCGATCACTAGGAGAGGAATGACCCCAGGGAAGAGGACAGACCAAATAATTAGAGAAGAATCAACAAACCATGATAAAAATTAAATCATCATGAGAAGTAGGGGTGGGGAGGAGAAGTGGGGGGGAGTGGACATCAAAAATAAAGTTATGGGGGATAGGTTTAGAGGAATAGTGTAAAATAACATGCAAAAGAATAGAGTAGAAGAGGTTGGAAAGAAAAATATAGCTAAAAATATAAGAGAGAGTAAAAATATGGATGATTAATGTTCTGTAAAAAAGAGAACAAATTAGACCAATGAAACCCAGTATTTCTTGTAAGGTAATAAAAAATGCTGAATTAAAGTAATATCCACACATACCTTTGAAAAGGTACCCCAAATCCTGGAAAGGTTGATATCACAGATAGACATATCAACTCTGAGACATAACCATGTACGTTGTTTAATTTCAGAGATAAAGAATGACTCCTAACACACTCCCAGTCCCCTCCAGGGAAGGGAATAGGAGCAGACAGCCTTCGTTTCTTGTCCAGGCAATGTTCAGTGCTAACGGACAGTGTAGCCACGTGGACAAGCAACATCTACCCTGATCCAAAGGAAAGGAAGTGTGACTCAAGGATCTTCCACCATGCCAAATCAGTGTTCAAGCATTAAGGCAAGTGAAAGCCAGTTTTACACATGGTAGAACTCAGACGAAATGTCATCCGTAAGCCCTTCTTGGAAAACAAAACCAAAACCTGATCATAAAATCCAGTCAACCAAGAAATGAAGCAAAATGAAATTCCTCCATAGAAGGAGGAACTATGAAAGTAAAGTTCTTATGCACTGACTCCATTTTAAGTAGAACTAAGGTTAGGGAATGGTGAGAATAGTTGGATTGTTATGCAAAGTATATCAGCTATAAACCATGAAAAAATATATATATAATTATGAAAAACGAAACTAGCAGAAACTGAAAGTAGGGACATAGGAGGTAGAAGGAAGTGAGTTTGTGTCCATATGTGCAAGTGTGATACTATTTTCTTATTTTTCATTGCAGTGGGAAGATTCTATAAATACTACTTATACTACTAAATTGAGGAAAACACATTTAGACATAAATGTAAAAAATAGGTGTTTGTTTTGTTGTTGTTTTGGTTAAAGAGCCGTCTCACTTACCAAAAGGAAATCAGAACTGCAAAATGAATCAAAGAAGAACATGTCCAAAAGCAGAACAAAGAAAATCTAAAGGGCATAAAAATAAAATCTAAAGTGTGAAAAGCAAAGAGAAACTAAACAGCCTCTTGATCAAAGTGAAAGAGGAGAGTGAAAAGGTTGGCTTAAAATTCAAAATTCAGAAAACTAAGATCATGGCATCTGGTTCCATCACTTCATGGCATATAGACGGGGAAACAATGGAAACAGTGAGAGACTTTATTTTCTTGGCCTCCAAAATCACTGCAGACAGTGACTGAAGCCATGAAATTAAAAAAACTCTTGCTTCTTGGAAGAAAAGCTATAACAGACCAATATAGCATATTAAAAAGCAGAGACATTACTCTGCTGACAAAGGTCTGTATAGTTAAAGCTATGGTTTTTCCAGTAGTCATGTATGGATGTGAGAGTTGTATCATAAAGAATGAGCGTTGAAGAGCTGATGCTTTCAAACTGTGGTGTTGGAGAAGACTCTAGGGAATCTCTTGGACTTTAAGGAGATCAGACCAGTCCATCCTAAAGGAACTCAGTCCTGAATATTCATTGGAAGGGCTGATGCTGAAACTGAAGCTCCAATACTTTGGCCACGTGATACAAAGAGCTGACTTATTGAAAAACACCCCAATGCTGGGAAAAATAGAAGGCAGGAGGAGAAAGGGATACAGAGAACAAGATGGCTGGATGGCATCACTGACTCAGTGGACATGAGTTTGAGTAGGCTCCAGGAGAGAGTGAAGGACAGGGAAGCCTGGTGTGCTGCAGTCCACGGGGTCGCAAAGAGTTGGACATGACTGAGCAGCTGAACAGCAACAAAAACAACATAAAAATACAAAGTTTAAGTAAAGTAAGAGAATTAAAATGAAAATCAGACACATTATTTAATTGCAATGGCATGAATCTACAGATATTCAGAGTCCATCGTGTTGACTCAGAAGACAACATGGAGTTAAAAGCAATTAAAATAAGTGCCTTCAAAAGATTGTAAAATACTGAATGAAGTCATATTGTTAAAGCAAAAGTAAATCAGAGAGGAAGTTGTAAACAAAAATAAAACTAAAATCAGAGCAAAATAAATAAATAAATAAGAAAAATAAGGGTACTTTCTATGATACATTAATAGAGATCATATGGCCATGGATTTTAAATAACATTGGTAGATTTTCTTTTTAATGGAACTCTCAGCTTAAGGAAGTCATATCAAGTAGAAGAAAAAAGACTGATATTACCTAAATGACATGACCTATGAGACAAGTATTATTAATTCTATACCAGAGGATGCCAGAGGATGTTATTATTATGTAAATATGTAAATTTTGTAAAATACTTAAAACATTTTAAAAAAATTATGTAAGATACTTACTATTTACAAGTGTTCATGGAGCATTTACATATCTCAATCTTGCATTTGTTTACTATTAAAGCTTTAATAATTGATCCAATGTAGAAATTGAAAGATCATATGTTCTAATCACAGTAAAATCATAATGAGTGTAAGCAAAGACAAAATCAGAAATAGTACCCACCCCACCTTCTTCTTTAAATGACCCCTAAAAAAGAGAGAAAAGTATAGCTAAAATTGCTGAATATCTAGAAATTAGCAATAATGAAAGTGCCATAAATTGGGCCTTATGTGATATAATTATGCTCACAGAAAAATTCATATCTGTATGCACACTGCTATATAGAAAAGCATGAATATAAATGAATTAATCATCCAGCTAAAAAGTTTAGAAAATGAAAAATTAAATAAAGGAAGGGAAAAGGAAGGAATTAATAAGTAAAAACCAAAATTAGTGATTCTGAAAACAGAACACAATAAAATCAATGAATAAAATGAAAGGCATTTGCTTCAGGATCAAAAATTAATTATATACATTAACTAATATTAAAAAGTGTATGTGTGCTCATGTGTGTTGAGGTAGAGGTTGGGGAGGTGACTGGGAAAAGGCACTGTCACTACCAAAATGAGAAAATTAGGATAAAATAGAAAAATGCAGATACATCCCATCTCTGGTTATTGATATAAAAACTCTAAAGTCTTAGCAAATAGAATCCAACTTTACATGATTAATGGATTAATACATTATAACCAGTGGATTTTTTTTTACCTTTAAGAAGGAAAGGACTATTCAAGATTAAATATTAAATTAATATTATTTAGTATCTTAAATCAAAGGAAAAAATATGTAGGATGCATTTATCTTAATTCTCAAACGGATGAACAATAAAATTTATCTATACTTGATGTTTCTGATGCTTAACAAAATATGAAATAGATATAAAGGATTCTTCCTTAAAGAATCTGCCTGCAATGCAGGAGATCCTGGTTTGATTCCTGGGTCAGGAAGATCCGCTGGAGAAGTGATAGGCTGCCCATTCCAGTATTCTTGGGTTTTCCTGGTGGCTCAGCTGGTAAAGAATCCACCTGCAATGCGGGACACCTAGGTTCGATCCCTGGGTTGGGAAGATCCCCTGGAGAAGGGAAAGGCTACCCACTTCGGTGTTTTGGCCTAGAACACTTCATGTACTGTATGGTCCATGGGGTCGCAAAGAGTTGGACAAGACTGAACAACTTTCACTTTCACTTTTCACCTTCCTTAACCTTATGTCAAACAAATATAATCGCAACCATCCCAACCAATACATGAGTGCAACATGTCACTTTGGAAATTGAAAATATGACTTCAAAATTCCTCTGGAATATAAGCAGAATGACATTGCCAGAACCATTTTGAATAAAAAGAGAAGGTGAGAGGCCTAGCAGCATCATATGTTAAAGTGTATCGCCAAGATACAGCATTTAAAACTATGTGTTACTATAGCAAGTATAAATTAGCTCATTATTAGATCATCATAAAAATTCTTCAAGTAGGACCAAATGTACATTGAACAAATGGATTATTACAGATTTTCAAATGCAAGGGAGAAAAATGTTTTATGGAATACATTTCCTTTCACAATGGACTAGTCAGCTGGTATGAGCAATTCCAATCTTAGCTTTCACACCTAAATTAATTACAGATGGATAAAAGATTTAAGCTGATGTGCGAAACTCTAAACATAAGGACACAAATACAATTTTAAAAACATCTCGGGCTTTCCTGATGGTCCAGTGGTTGAAAACCTGTCTGTCAGTGCAGGGGACACAGGTTTGCTCCCTGATCCAGGAAGATTCCGCAAGTCACAGCAATGAAGCCCGTGTGCTGCGACGGCTGAGCCGGAGCTTAGAGCCTGTTCTCTGCAACAAGAGACGCCACCGCAGTGGGAAGCCCGCGCCCCACAGCTAGAGGAAGCCCTTGCACAGAAGTGAAGACTGAGAGCAGCCAAAAAAAAAAAAAAAAACCTTGAAGTCAGAAGGGCTTACTATATTTGACCTAAAACCACAAACTACTAAAATAGAGGTTATTAACTATACCTATTTAAACATTTCTGTATAATATTCAGAATCATAACCAAAATTTTGAAAAATGAGAATTTGATATGCAATGCACAAGAAAATAGCTAATCCCTGAAATGTATAAAGAACTCTTACTAATAAGTAAGAAAAAAATAACTATTGCCTGATATGATTCTGGAAAGGACATAAAAAAGCTATTTATAGAAAAATGTACTCATGTATACACACAAATAGCCAGGAAACATGCATGAGAGAAAGGTTACCAAAATTTCTCCTAATAAATGGAAAGCAAATTAAAATAATTGCATACCATCTTTATTTATCCTTTTGCCAAAGATCAAAAAGTGTTATCAAGTATATAGGGAAATAGACATTCTCATGTACTCAAATTATGTGAGTACGTATACACACACACACACACACAATTTGGCTACCTCAATTCAAATTAAAAATGTATAGATTCTTGTATCTGCAATTTAACCTCTAAGAATTTATTCTATGGATAATTTTGGTCACATATGTGTAAGATTTTCTCTGGATATCCCAAAAAGCATGAATCAAACTAATTAATGTATATCCAAGCAGTGGGTTACTTTAAAGCCATTCAGAAGATTGAGGATTTTCTTTATGCACACTTATAGAAGAATTCTTAATCTAGATTTAGAGAAAAATAACAAAGTCATTATACAGAGCAGTACATAGTATGACCTCATCTGTTTTTGCCAAATTAAGTAGAAGATACAAACATATGCTTGCTTATGGTTTCATCATTTCTGGAAAGATTCACACACACAAACAGTTCGTGGCAGTGTTCTTTGGGGTGTGGAAGTGAAGCTGACTTTTCATGGAAATGTGTTTTTCATTATTGTATCATTTAAGCTATTAAGGTTTTTACCATATGCATGGATTTCTTTTATAATAAAAGTTTTAAAAGTGATAAAATGGTCAGTTTCCTATGAAAAAGTGAGATTTGAACAATATTTATAAAGAATATTTTATAGCCTATGTGAATCAATTATAAATATATTAAATATATTTTACCTTTAATAAAAGGAGTTAATAAATATTAACTAGTCTAAGATATTAAATATAAAGTATTACATGGTGGTTAAAAGATTAATCCACACAAGCATGCAGGTATTAGTTGGGGTTCTCTCCCTGTTACTAAAATATGCATGAGCTGTATTTATTCATCCACTCAATAAAGCAACTATGTTCTAGGCAGCCTGCTTGCTTTTCCATGAGCCTCAATTTCACATTAGGATAGGGATAATAATAATAGCAGTAGAAGTAATAGTGATAATTACATTAATACCTATCTCATAAAACTATTGTAAGGATTAAATAAGCAAATGACCATAAAGCTCTTAGCACAGTTCCTGACACAGTAATTACTTAAAAATATATTAGCTGTAACAGAAAAGAGTAGGAAAAAATGCCAGCTACCCTGTCACTCTGAGATTACCCATCAAGACATTACAGAGAGCCCATTATACAGAGTGAAGTAAGCCAGAAAGATAAAGACCATTACAATATACTAACACATATATATGGAATTTAGAAAGATATTAATGATAACCCTATATGCAGAACAGAAAAAAAAAGACACAGATTTATAAAACAGTCTTTTGGACTCTGTGGGAGAAGGCGAGGGTGGGATGTTTCGAGAGAACAGCATCGAAACATGTATATTATCTAGGGTGAAACAGATCACCAGCCCAGGTTGGATGCATGAGACAAGCACTCGGACCTGGTGCACTGGGAAGACCTAGAGGGAGCGGGTGGAGAGGGAGGTGGGAGGGGGGATGGGGATGGGGAACACATGTAAACCCATGGCTGTTTCATTTCAATGTATGACAAAATCCACCACAAATAAAAAAAAAAGACATTACAGAGAGAAAGACAGAGGTGCAAGGAGATATGAGAGAGAGAGAAATGAGAGAGATAAAAGACTCGTGTAAAAATATAGATATCTATTTATCTGCTAAACACAAAGTGAGATTCATATTATTTGGAAACCTGCTTTTACTGCTCGATAATACATTGCCAATACCATCCGTGTCAATAAGAAGACTTCCATCCCCACGGCCTCACCTTTGCTCAAGCCCCAATATTTTCTTACCTGAATCTACGTGCCAACCTCCGGCTCATCTCCCTGCCTCCGTTTCCCCATGCTCACATTTCTTTATTCCACACAGCTGCTCAAGCATCCCCTCTGCCCACAGTGTCTGACTCCATCTGGCTCAGGGGGCTTTGTGTGACCAAGTCCTTGTATATTTGTGTGAATTTATTTCCCATCACATGGCTCCATGAACTTTACGCTCTTCACGCGTGACCCAGCAGAGCAAAGAATCCAAGCGCGTGCCTTCGGAAGGCAGTATGGGCGAACACAGGCATGGAAGGCACATAAACTTTGGGCCTAGACTGACCTACGTTCCAACCTGTGTTTCAACATCCACCGTGGTGTGGCCACAGGCACTACATTTGAACTTGCTTGCTAATAAAATTTGCTTTTGATGCGACAAACTTTTCTTGTTTAAACATCAGAATAATCACCGAGTTGATGATTAACAGAAAGTACAGTGTTCCCCACGTGGTAATAACTGACTAAATATTTTTCCCCTTTAAACAGTTGGAGTCCTTCTCACATCTGGATGTTTTATTTCCACTATAAGCACCTTAGTTCCCTTGTTAACTTTTATCTGGATTATTACAACAGGCTCCTCATTGGTCTCAAGATCTCCATTTGGTCTCTCCTTCTATCCTTTCTTTCAGTCCCCTGGAAAGATGGTCAGCATTTTTGGTGACCGTCTGGTCAGCATTTTTCTGACCAGGTCACTCCGTTGTTCAAAATAACTTTCCAATGAGTGGGGCAGGCTCCCACTCCCCCTGGCTAAGCGCCTATCCCCTGCCAGTATTCCTCCAGCCCTGGGGCATCCCATTTCCCTGTCCTTTCCACACGTGCTCTGG